>JAPVCB010000008.1:1453-208810 GCA_029606185.1 Paecilomyces formosus
TAAATAAATTAATCTCTATCAATAGAGAGCTAGTAGATAATAACTAATAATTATAAAAATCTACTCATATTAATTAATTATATTAGGGATAGATTAATCTCTATTCTTTTCTTACCATAGTAAGAAAGAGAGCAAGCAAAAAGGATTAAAAGAATTTAGGGCTAACTAATTAACCTATACTAAAATTATTAATTAGTTAGTCAGTTTAGAACTATATTTATTTATCTATCTATTTATCTATCTATCCATTTATCTATCTATAGATCTCTTAATTAATTAATTAATCTATTAATAAGCTTATATTTTATAATTCTTACTATAGTAAGAAAGAGGGACCAACTAACTAGCCAACTAGATAAGATAAAATAGCTAGATTTTATGGAATTTACTATTTAGGGGAGCCTGCACACCTAGATTTTTAGGCAGGCTTGGCAGACCCTAACAAAATGGCTATAATGGTGACCTAGATATTTTAAATAGTTATGTTTCCCCCAAATTGGGTTAGGACTAGATAGGAATAGATTCATTTAATGTGCTGGGGAAGGCAATTAAATATATAAAAGGAACTAATCCCCTAAGATTACCAATGGTAGCAAGAGAGGGTAAAGATTAAAGATTACCTAAAATGGCGAGAAAAGTGGGTCTCCTAGGCGGATGTGGCTAACCAGGGCATAGAGAATTAGTTTTAAGGTCGCCGTCAAGAAGGACTAGGGATTAGGTTATCTTTTTTTATTTTACTTTTATTAATACTATTTAGCGCTTATTTTATTCCCGAAAATTAAATTAATAAAGCGGTTTTACTAGATTCAATATATCGATATATATATTAATACAATTACTACGGATCGATATATATATATATATAAAGGCTATTAATTTATATAGATTTTAATCACTAAATAAAAAAGTTTTCCCTCGATTCTAGATTTTTTCAATGAAAAAAGTTCAGTGCCGGTATAGTGCCGTTAAAGCGTTGCCGGCTCTATTAGGGAGTAAATCTTCAACTATTAATAACTCGCTCAATCTTTACCCAATCAAAATAAGACTAGGTGCATTCAATTCGTCTCGTCGAGTACTAGAAGAAGGTATATTTTCTTATTTTTTAACCTACAAAGGGTAGTAAGTAAATAGAGATTGCCCTGGGTTCCTATTTTGACCCCCCCCCCCCCTCCCCCCCCTTCAGAGCTCTATTCCTTAATAGGTTAGTTAAATTTGAGTGGGAACTAGGCTAGGATTGGCTAGTCTGGTATAAAATTGCAGAAAGTGGCCTAATTCGGCTGTATGCAAATAGTGCAGCAAGCCGGCTTGGCATACCCCATCAAAAATCGCGACGAAATTTCAACCCCCTCTAGCTCAGTCAAATCAAGCCGGAATCGAACCGGAATTGAATTAGTTTATTCGCCTGAATAAGTCCTATAAAATGTCCAAATTTCATCCCGATCTAACCCCATTTGGGCGTTCTAGGAGATAGGTCAGAAAACTGCATGTCATATCTCTATAGCAACCGTAGCCAAGCCACACTTTTTGGTGTGACCCATGAGATAGGACAGCGCTGGAATAGTATTTAGGATCTCCTGGACCTGATTTGCCAAATCCTAGAGTTATTTAAGAAGATGCGCCCAATAATGTCCCTTGGATGGGCAATTTTGCAACCAGCCAGATGGATTTAATAGGTATAAGATTCTTTTGGCAGCTGGCATCAATTCAGTGCTCATTTAAATCTTACTATGGTGAGATAGATTAGAGGCAACAAAATATTGGTCAGTTACTAAATAGGCTTAGGCAGGTTATGTGATTAAAAGGGTTTAGTTTTGAGGCCAAAAATCAGATTAGTAATCTTTTGATTGTTGCACCCAAAAATGCCCAACTTCAACACACAATATTAGGCGAACCATGTAAGCTATAAATATTCTGTAAGAATATTTAGAATCCTTAATATCTATTTTACTAATATAGAAATTATTAGCTATATAGAATGCTATAGTGTTAGTAGGTAAAGGTATATTTTGCCTAATGGTTATAAACTGACCAAATTTCATCCCAATCCGACCCTATTTGGGCGATATAGGTCCGGGTACACGAACTGCCATGTACCTGGTCTGCGGCGACCGTTGCCAAGACCAGTTTTTTGGTGTGTACCCGCCCGGGTACATATCTGGAATAGTATTTAGTATAGCCCCTTAGTATATTACTTGCTATTAATGCTCTTAATTATAATATTATTAGATCTGATTATAGCTAATCAAATAAAACTTATATTTAGGGAAGTAATAGAGGAAGCTAAGGATAGTTAATAGCCTATAAATCTCATTAATACTATTCCTAGGCTATATAATATTAATGCCAGAGGTAGCAATATAATTTAATAGATTAGATAATTTAATTTTTTGCCATTCTTTCTTTAGGAGCTAATATTTTTTAAATAGATGCTAAAAGAGGTTCTATTATATATAGTAACTGCCATGGGTTATATAAAGAATAACCTGGAAATCTAATAGGATATAAAGATATAATGGAAATATATTATATTTGATATCTACTACTGATACTAGCATATTGCTATTATATTCTAATATAATTAAATAGCCAAAGACTATAGTTCTATAAGCAAAAGGCAAAAATATAGGATAATTAAGGTAATAGGGACATTATGAATAACAGCATAATTTCTCCTGAATTTTAGCATACGCTAGTGTCTATATAGTTTAGTGCAAAAGGCTTTCGACCCTGTGATTGGTTTGCTTCAAGAATTATGCTGTAATTCAACGTAGACTATATACAGAAGTGTCTCATTGGCGGCCTACTAGGCTAGCGCTTAGCCCATAGGCAAAGTCCATATGGCTAAGGCAATGTTGGAGGATATAGTTTCTTGGGCTGCTGGCGGCGAAGCCTTTTCCTCTTGCCTTTGTATGTAAACACCAAATATGATTTGCTAGTTCCTTGAGATGTGCATGAGTTTTGTTAAGTGATGGTAATATGCACTTCACCATAATATAGATGTTAGAATCTTTTGCTAACTAGATTTGTGAATAGCGATACCTCTGTGTCATGGTGTATGTGGCTTATGTGTTCTGATTCTGCTCCCGGCATTGCAGGCAATACAGGCTGGACTTGTAATGATAATGGAGCTAAAATAAGAGTATTACGGCACTGGGGAAAAAAAATTTAGTCTCCTAGTAAGGCTTCTGTTCGCTGCGGTGCAAGGCATATTTTATTGGGCTCTGAGATTTTATTTTAGGCTATATTTATCCTTAGAATAGCTTTTAAAATAAGATTGATAACCAGATGTAAGCTAGCTTAAATTTTTGCAGAGACTATGCCTGTAGGTCTTTATTGGTCTATTAAATGTATCCTAATCAGATATACCTTATATGGTTATTTATAAGAAATTATTTGTAATAATATTAATCTATTAACTATCTATTAATTGAGCATGCTATAGCTTCACCTACTGGAAGAGAAAAATGTTTGTGAATAATAATATTTCATCTGATATTACCACCTACCTCCTCTTGACTATTAGCATGTATATTTATAAGTAAGTTAATTATTGTTGTACCTATTATCGCTACATATTTGTAGCATAGTGTCTTGTATTCTCTTAGATGTATAAGACCTGCCCACTAAACATTATTGCAGTCTCCATGGCATTGTCTATTTTACATGGGACTAGCTTTTTTATCTGATTTAGATGGATGCTAGGTACCCCTGTCTGCATTGTCACTCCGCCAGAAAATCCTTTCTACCGGGATACCTATGTGACAACTTTACGGGCGAGCTATTAGTCAAAGAATCATGTATAAAGTCCTGAGCTTCGCGCTGTTTCTTATTGAGCTTATCTGGATTTATAGATAACTATGCTTGCTGTCCTTGTTGACAGATAGGGTTTGAGCTACTTGGACTAGTTAGTCATAGAAACAGGGCTAGGGTTGACCAAGCTTATTACCTGATTAGGAATACGTAGTCTTTGTCGCGCGCAAAGCTAACTGTAAATGGCTAGCGTTGCGCGCTGTTATGATGAGAAGGACAACAAGAGGGACGAAGACATCAGGTATAAGTAGAGCTCAAGATGTTTTTCCTCTTCATGGATAGCTTCTCAAACTCACCCGTCTTCTCCATCTCAAGCTATGTGGAAAATCATACGCGACTCCGCCGGCGGGCAATGCCTCCATCTACTCACCGGAAGGAAGCTGGCTAGATACTCAGAGGAAGAGCCTGACTTCGAATTACCGGTTGAATTTCTCAAACCATCTCAACAGAGCCAGTCTTCTGCATCATCATCCAAGGCAAAGTCAAACCGCGACGTTGAATGTGGCATTGAAAGAGACGAAACCTTCGTGATCGGCTGGTACGGCGACGATGATCCCGACAACCCTTACAACTGGTCGTTTGGAAAAAAGGTCTGGGTTGCTATGTTGCTTTTCGTCTACACTTTCTCCGTCTACATATCCTCATCCTTGTTTACCTCCAGCACCCCTGATATCATGGAAATATTCGGGGTCGGTAACACTGTGGCTTCGCTGGGATTGACCATGTATGTTCTGGGTTATGGATTAGGGCCGATGCTTTTCTCGCCTCTGTCAGAGATACCGGCCGTGGGACGGACATTACCGTATATCACAACCTATTTCATTTTTGTCATTCTTTGTATCCCGATGGTCTTTGTCGATAATATTGCCGGTATTCTGGTGCTACGTTTCCTGCTCGGGTTCTTTGGATCTCCATGTCTCGCAACAGCTGGGGCTAGCTACGGCGACTTCTACGGCGCCACCCAGATGCCCTACGTGATTGCATTATGGGGTGGAGGAGCCACTCTGGGCCCAGTATGTTCCGCACATTTTCACTCAGGAATATTCTTACTGACGTTGCTTTGTATCAGGCTCTGGGACCACTTGTTGCTGGATTCGCGGTAGAAAAAATGGGCTGGCGCTGGAGCTCATGGGAAGCACTCTGGCTATCCACTCCCATAATGGTCATAATGTTCTTCTTGATGCCCGAAACCTCAGCAGATAATATCCTCTACCGACGAGCACAACGACTCCGCACCCGAACTGGTCGCACTGACATCAAATCAGAATCCGAAATCCGTCAGGCAAATATGAATCCCCGATATATTACATTTAATGCTTTGGTCAAACCGTGGGAAATCAACGCCCTTGACCCTGCAGTTCTCTTCTCTACCTTCTATACAGCCTTGACATACGGCATCTACTACTCCTTTTTCGAGTCTTTCCCGCTTGTGTACGGCGACATGTACGGTTTCAACCTTGGTGAACAAGGTCTTGCATTTCTCGCCGTACTATGCGGCCTTGTTGTTGCAGTAGTCCTGCTATGTTGTTACTTCTATTTCATCGCACCCCGCCAACTCGGCAAATACGATCCCGTCCCACCAGAAGCTCGCATATGGCCGGGTCTTTTCGCAACCTGGCTCATTCCAATCGGCCAATATATTTTCGGTACGCTCCTTCTTCTACATTTATTACAAATACAACTAAACAATTGTCAATGTAGCGTGGACGGCAGACCCGGATATCCACTGGATTGTCAGCCTTCTAGGTATCGCCGTCAGCATGTGCGGTGTTTTCATCATAACCCAATGCATGTTCATTTACCTCCCGTTTACGTATCCTAGATACTCCGGATCGCTCTTCGCGGCGAACGGTTTTGCACGCAGTTTGTTGGCCGGTGCCTCTATTCTTTTTGCCCGACCTATGTTCGACGGGATCAAGATCTCTGGCGGAGTCACACTGCTGGCTAGCCTTAGTGTCCTTTGTATCTTAGGCATATTTTCCCTGTATTATTATGGTGCACGACTAAGAGAGCGAAGCCGATTCGCGGGGATTTAGTCGATTAGGATAGAGTGCCTGTTGCCATGCCGAGTGCGATCTGGTCTCCATCTTCATTTCTATGCGTGACTGATGCGCCAAAATTCGCCCCTCCCTGGAACGATGACATCCACAGATCCTACATAGCCACACCACAATTCTCTCCTACAGAACTATGACCACTTTGTTATTGGGGGAGACACAGCGGGCCTGGTTATTGCATCACGGCTATCTGCACATTCCAATGTGACTGTCGGTGTAATCGAGGCTGGGCACGCAGGGTTTGAGGATCCGAATATCACCAGCCCAGATAAAATATGGATTTTATTGACACAATTCTAAGTACGACTGAATGTATCAAAGCACTCCAAAGTAAACATTCTCTTTACCAAAGTCCAAAGGTGAAGGTTATGGTACTAAAAGTATCCCAGAAAGGAAACCATAATCTGCCCCACCATATCCCCAGAGAAAACTATTAGAAGTCAAGTGCTATCAATTTAATGGCCTACGGCAGACTTTAGCAAGCTCAACGCCTCCTCCGGGTCGAAATGCGTGTTATTCGCTCATGATTAGTTCAATGTATCCGGTCTCCTGCGGCAGCGCGCATGCGCAAGCTCAGAATCCGATGAACTTTTCATTCTTGACTCATCCGGCAGATCTGGATGTTCTTGCTACCGGTGTCATATTCGCCGATGGGATATTTCATTCTAAGCCCATGAAAGATTATATCAAGTCTCGCGTCCATCCACCCCTGAATGTCGATTTGCGTGATTCAGCGACGGCTCGGGAGTATGTCCGGGACAGGATGATGAGCTACCATTATTCACCGCGAACATGTACGCTGGGTTCAGTAGTAGACGAGAACTTGTGTGTCAAAAGGATCCGCGGACTGCGCATTGTAGATTCTAGTGTTATGCCCTGTCAGGTCAGTCATACGGTTCTCAGCACAGTTTGCGCTGTTGCGGAAAAAGCTGTGGTTTTGATAGAACCCGCTTACTGCGAGGCAAATGGCCTATGATTCTGGTCATTTACAGTAGCCTTCGGCCAAGAACTTGGTAGAATTTAGGATACCGCTCTGCATTTATCATACATCCTGGTAAAACAATAACCGGTCATACCATATATCGATTACAATTATTTAGGTGAATCCCCGCCATATGTTCTTTCTGTGCAATTATGCAGATACAGGTTCCTCATCCTCTCGCTTCCCAATGCGCTGTAGTAGCATCCCCGCCCAGATTAGCACATGTCCTTCAGCCATCTCCTGAAACGGGAGGGTGGTGTAGCCCTGAAAATAGTTAGGTCGGTTATTTGCACTTCCATGAACCTAGGACCCAATTACCTTGGACATTAGTGTTCCCTGCCCGATCCCCATATACTGTCCAATCCAGGCTAGACAGCGTTTCACGTGGCTTTTTATCGCAGGATGTACAACCGAACTCGTGGATAGCACATAGAGTGGGTGTAGCAGCAGCAACCCACCGACGCTGCGGCCGGTACCCGGCGTTCCCTTCTGTGAGGCAATTGTCCTCAAGTAATCGTGCAGATTATTAGTAAGATGATATGGGATTGACGCGACAATGTCATCTGCCAGCAGCATGATTTTATGCGACCATTTTGTTATTGTCTCTGCATGGTTGATCGGATCGATGTGTCTCGCGGTACGGATGAGGGCCTCCAGTAACATAAGATACGTCTTCCGATATGTGTTCATTACAGCTGCAACATAGACATCAAAGTAGGATTGCACCGCTCCATGCCAACTGAAGGGACAAGACGAAGCTTTCGCCTCAGCCTCGGTAACATAGCCAATCGTATTGGCAAGCCATGACATGTCTAGATTTTTATCCCACTGAGAGAAAGCATACTCTTTCCGTAGAGCTTCCGCAAAGGTCTCCTCCAGAACAGTTTGCGGAGTCTGTGGATCCTGTAATTGTGTATTCACACGCTCGAAGAGGGAATGACACTGCACTAAAATATGATCCAGATCACGAACTGAATTATTTGAGGCGGGTGCGCAGAGAACGCCCCGGTTATAACCGTGCTGTTTTCTACCATTAGTATGTTACGGGGCAAAAATGGACCGTACCAGCTGTCCAAACCTTTAGGACACCCTTCACAAGGAAAGGGTTCGCAACTTGAAATAGCTGTGTGCTTGACAACAGATCAAAAGGCGAGTTATCATTCAGTAGCAGAGCACAGACACCTCGTACATGAGCGATGTGTTGTTGTTCCGGAAGCAGATCATCGCTACTCACGATCTCATAAAGACCGAGTAATATGGCAATCACCAGTGCTTCCACTGTTGGTGAATGAAGTTGACAGGATAGTAGTAAGACTTGAAATGACTGCAACAAGGTAATGTACTGCTTTCTGGCTTTAACCAATAGATCAGGCCAAGAGAACCGGTTACCTAGGCTTGCCCAAGCAACTATCTCGACCGCCTGCACCAGATCTGAAGATGGCTCGGCATTGGCTAGAAGGGAGGGTAGGCCATCCAAGAATCCGCGAGATATCCTCAGATCAGTTGTGCAGACAACATACTGGTCAAAGAACATTCCAAGTACATAGTCTGTGGTGTATATCTCACTTAATGGGGGCAGTGGGGTTTGCACCGGCTCGTTGACTAGAGCAGTATGGTGACGAAAGTACAATTGATCATCGCTCCGGTATCCAAGGCAAACATGGCCGGCTTTGACACAACGGAAGCATGTCTAATCATAGACCATGTTAGTAAGGAGTAGAGAAAAAGGTGCTTGTTTCGACATAACGAAAGCTGGCTGTCTTACTGGACGGCCCTCATCACACTACCACAGGCAATTAGCGTTGGCACATGTAATTTTGCTAACGGACTTGGATATTACCGAGACGTGCCTTTTTTCGCCGCTTCCTGCAGGTCTCACAGGCGCGCGAAACACCGTGGTTCACCATTGTTCATCGGCTGCTGAGCATGATGAATGAAGAAGTATTCGTGTTTGGCATCTGCTTGTCCAAAACAAGCTAGTTAGGCGATGTCACCTGATTCGATAATATCCTTAGTCATGGCGGGAGGCAAAATACGCCCAGTATTCAGTCTACCATTGACCCGTGACGTGTTCGGTCCGGAGTCACAGATAGTCCGCTCCCTCGGCCATATCATGTATCTAGACTAACACCTCTATTCATCATAACACATCGACACACGACAGTTCAGTTCAGTTCATACAGAATGCAATTACTTCATGGGTCTCCTTGTCTTCTTGCCTAGTCACGCTCCGTAGCTCGAGGTCCAACGAGCATCTCACTCCATCCCGCTCATCAGTGCCTTTCCCATGTCAATAAGAGAAAATTAATATTGAAAAAAAGTGCAATATAGTGAAAAATTGTCCCAGAACCCTGAAACACTTGTGTGTCCCGCCCTTAGTATAATACATTAATTCCACTCCAACAATAGTAAATAAAACACTTACTGTCTTTCGTATCAGGTTTCAGGTATCCGAACGACGCCGTTAGCCATCTACAAAAATCAACATAAATAATACTACAATAAAAAGCAATGAAGAGAATAGAATGTCTTTTTTTGCTAAGTTATTTCGAGAGATCTCAAGCCAAGAGACCGAATATGATTGTAAGGTACTTGAGCCTTATCGGCTATTCTTTGATTCCTCAAAAATGTAGCCCAAAATCATTAGCGCCTCCTATCTCAGCTCCCCCTGGTGTGCACTAGTGGAAGCTCTCCGCTTCCTATCAGATCCAAATATTCAAGAGCTGCGTATGGTGCCAGGTCAGAAAATTATAGTAGGCTTCCATCCAACTTTGAGGCCCTTCGAGATGAAAATAGCAAGGCTAGAGCAAGCATATACAGAACCGCAAAGACAAATCAGACCCGAATAGTCCGCTTCCACTCCCGACGAGCTTTGTGCTTTGAGAATTAAACCTGCGACTGGGACAATGATCAAAAGAGTCACTCCTATCAGCAGCGAAGTCGTCCCGTATCGCTTGCCATAGTCACTTGTCTGACAGACCTGAGCAACGCACACCGGCGACAGACTGATAGCAGGCCCAGACCAGAACCCGCACAACGCAACAAAACTGATGATGGCGGCCTGGTTTTGATCTGCCTTCATCCATATTGCGAAAGCAAGCACAGTGCAGACACACCCAGTCATGAACATCACGTTGAAACGACCAAGTCGGTCTGCAAGGATACCAGGAACAATGCGCCCGACGATCGACATTGCGTTAAATATTGACATGATTTGGTATGAAAGACTACCATGAATTCCGTGCGCAATGGCGTAGGAAGGAAGATAGATCACAGGGATAATCAGTCCTGCTTCTGCCATGACAACAGAGAGCGATGTCAGTAGAAATACCGTATCTTTCAACGAACCAAGATCCAGATTCACAGGGACTGCAAGACAAGGGGGTTGTCGAGTCTTGAGCAATAATATGCTGAGGATGCAGAGAAGAAGGCAAAGGAAGCCCAAAACTCTTATCGTCCAACCAAATCCAACGCGGTGTATCAGGACTCCAAAGAGGTATGTGAACACGATACCTCCTATACCTCCGGAAGTACAAGCAATTCCTATAGCAAGGCCTCGTCTCCTATAAAACCAGTGGGTAACACACCCAAGACTTGGTGTGATGAGAGTTGAAAACGATAGTCCACCTAAGATACTGAAACCCAGGATAAACTCGTACAAATCTATTCACATTAACATTCAACCGGACCCGCGATGCGGCGTGATTTTCTTACCAGTGCAAACGCTAAGGATCATGATAGAAAGGACAGCCCCAATTGTTCCTGGTAGAACTGTATATTTGGTGCCATATTTGTCGAAAAGCGGACCTAGATCAGGTTAATCCAAAGACGAAGATACCACGGTGGTTTGTGCACACCAACAAAGATCCCCCCAGTGTACAGAAGAAAGCACCACACACTAAAAATCCAAGATATTTGAGACTTTTGATATTCTTTCAATTCATGTTCCGCAAGCCATGCTTCGAGAACTCCTCCGATATTCATTATAGCGAAAGTTGGTGTAAGACCACACCAAGCCCCTAAAACAACTATCCACGCGCGCCATCCCCCGTCAGGGAATTGATCCTCATTGTCAATACGAGGTTCCTCGTATTCGATGAGCGACTTAGTCGACATGTTTTCGTATGAAGATATTGTTGATTTTAAGAAGCTGTTAAAACTGTTATCTGGATCTTAGTTGAAATGGTAACTCTAATGATTCAAGGATTTATTTATTAACTGTGATCCAGCCTCCGCCCCACAAAAGAGCTACTGAAGTATGTCGAATTCTCAGGCATGGAAGCAGCGATATTGAAAGACTTGCTTATTTAATTCCAGCTAGGAGTGGCTAGCTGAACAGCGGGCTAAGGGGCGGGCTGAAGAGCGGGCTGAAGAGCGGGCTGAAGAGCGGGCTGAAGAGCGGGCTAAAGCCCATATTTATTTTCATAGTTATGCAAGGGATAGGTTCTATTAGAACCCGGGGAATGACAGATTATTTTTGCGTCTGTGTGCCGACACATTCTCTTGAGCTGGCAATAATCCAGTTTAAAATATTTTCAGATAGGAAAATTTAAAGCTATCCGAAACCTGGTTCCGGGTTGACTTCGTCTAAAAATCTGTTTCATATAAGCATATATAGCTTGCCCATTCAATATTGAAATAAAAAGGTGAAACTGTTTCTCTGTAGTATATGAGTCTGTTCCAATATTTTCCCCCAGAATTTCTAAATATATTATATCAGACTTAGCTCTAGCAAATCATTGTGGCATTTTTAGCATAAATTTATAACATTACGCAGGGTTAAATCTATTTTGGATAATTCTTTTAGTTAGTATTCGCGTCATTAATCTTCGAGTAGATATTTACGGTCTTTAGTATTTACTATAGGGATAAATATTGGCTTCTTGAGGATAATGCCAGATAATTGTTACTATTGGCTAAATGTAGGTTAAGAATGTTACTCACAGGCTAATAAAAATAAAAATACGGCAATAATTAGGTAAACAAGAATATGAATTTTAACATACCTAGTAAGGATTAGATTTAATTGGAATGCCAGAATGCTCTGGCATGAAAACAGTCATATTGAAAGACTTGCTTATTTAATTCCAGCTAGGAGTGGCTGGCTGGAAAGTGGGCTAAAGGGCCAGCTGAGGTCTATATGTATTTTCATAGACATGCAAAGGATAGGTCCTATTAGAGCCCGGAGAATATGACAGACCATGTTAGCGTCTGTGCGCCGACAAAATATCTGAGATCTCTCATTTATTTGCTCACTATCGATACCCCTTGAGAAAGTGGAGAGATTTCTGCAGGGTGCAAGGTTCCGCAATTTGTACTATAATGCAATCTTTTTCCTGATCGATCCAGAGTACTTTAAGTCCTCAAATCCCAAATTTGTGATAACCTGTTAACATAACGAACATTTTTTTCTTCTTCACAGAGTTTGCATTAAGAACCAATTGGAGAGTATATTTTCTTGACTGGAGAGAAAAGTTAGCTACTATGGGTGATATTGGGCAAGATGGATTTGACTGGACCCCTGCAAAGGGTAAGTATTTCCAAGCTTGATAAATTCAGAGGATAAGCAACCTAACCCTCTTAGTCCTATCCTCCATTGATTATCCGCCGTCTGAGAGATGTACCACACCGGTCCCCTTTCTGCATTTATTAGAGCGCCTAAAAACTACCAAGCGCGAAGGGTGGCGTCAGGTCGGGATCAAAACTGGTGAATCTATTGCGGATCATATGTACCGCATGGCAGTCATGATCATGGTTACGCCACCTTCCTTATCATGCAAGCTCGATATCTCTCGTTGTATTCGAATGGCTCTTGTTCATGATATGGCAGAGTGTCTCGTTGGAGACATCACACCTCTGAATAAGGAAATCACCAAGGGCGAGAAATTCCGCAGAGAATCAAGCGTGATGGATCATATCAAAAACAATCTGCTGCAGGAGACACCTGGTGGCGAGGAGATTGGAAACGAAATCGTTTCCCTTTTCCAAGAATATGAAGACAATGCCACGTCAGAAGCCAATTTTGTCCACGATATTGACAAGATAGAGATGGTGCTACAAGTTTTTGAGTACGAACGCCGGTTTTGCCGAGATCTGTCAGAATTCTACCACGTCGTTACTGCTCTCCGTCTACCTGAATCGAAGCAGTGGGTCAAGGCTATCCTTGAAGAGCGTCTTCAAATAAAAAATGACCTTGTATCTTAAGTTGGATATGAGCCATGCATGGGAAAAGTTGCCATCTCGATACCGCTTATTCAAATATGTCGACCTGGGTGATGTCTCAGGACAAAAGTATTTCCAGAACTAGCCCGCTTTTGATATTTGATTGTATGCATGCATCTCGTTTGTCATGCATTTCACGCAATAAATTGAATGGATAGAAAATAGAACAAAAATAAAACTTCTTCAACTACTGGATTGCGCCTTAAGTCATCAATAGTAGATTAATTGCGTTCCGAAAACCGACATCTGATAATTACACGGTCAGGCTCTGGGGTCTAGCTACTGGTATCTTGCAGCAGAGCCTTAACGGCCATGCAGATTGGATTCAACTATGTGGCATTCTCACCTGACGGCCGGTTGCTGGTGTCGGGCTCTGATAACAACACTATACGGGTCTCCTCTTACCTGGAACGATGGAAGATGAAATTGGTCACAAGAGACAGGGTTCTTTTCGGACGGATTTTCAGACCGGGCCAGGGACGAGCAGGTAGAAAATCGTTTAAAGGCTCCAGGGCCTGGGACACCAAGTCTTCCCGAATTCCTCGACGTCACCTATCAACTAATTCTAATTGGTCCTCGAATGCACGATTCGATGACTTCAAGGAAACCCGAGTTGAATACAGAGATCAGCAGTATTAAAGAAAATGACCTGTTTCCACATCTGTATGGACAGATAACGTCAAGAAAAATTCTTCACGATCTCTGGACGGCCACCCCTTTCCAGGAGCCGGATATCCTCCTGGTCCCCTTCAGCACTTACTAGAAGGGGAGCTTTCAGCTGACAAATTTTCTGGATTTACTCATTATAATTCTCATTTCTGACCTAGCCATTTTCAGAGACACCACTTAGTTGATCCCGCCACTGATTTACAACATTGTTCAGATCGAGCCAAGTTTGCTCCTGGCTGTGAAAGTCGTCCAATTCGTCGCTCGCAAATTGCACAGGATAGTGGCACCCCTTCGTGTTTTGTAGGTAAGGCCAATACTCGACTACCCGGGTTAGCGCTCCCTTCAACGTGATCAAATTCCCATTCCACTGACGTCCAACCCTATTAACGAGATGTTGGCGGGGGAGGAGGATGGGATCACGCAAAGCTTCAAGATGAAGCTTATTGTAATAGCCGTTGAAAATGTGGTAGTAATAATACAGGCGGCGTCGTCGATAAAGTTAATCAGCTTCAAGCTTCTCTTGAGAAGACAGCATCGCATAGTCCAATGGAAGTGATGGTTTGGCAAGATGAGGCGGTTGTTGGAGATCCGGGTTCTCAAATGCACGAGGGCAGCCGGCTACTAGCAGATATGGCTCCACAATAGCATGTTGCCAGTCTATCACACAGGATATGGCGCCGGAGTCTGGTGATATGAAGATGTTGTTCGGATTCAAATTTGTGTAGTTTATTAAAATTGTTAATAATATCCAAATAATATATATACTTAAATAATGAAATATAAATTGATTAAGATATTTTTTGTTATTAAAGTAATTTCAAAAGTTAGTTTATTTATTATTGATATATTTTTAAATATTATTCTAGTAATTGTTAGTTAATATTTTTTGAATGTAAATATTTTAAAACTATTATTGCAAACCCAATTATTGACTTTTTATATTTTTAATAAAACATTATGTGAAAGTACATCAATAACTTATTTTTATTTTTAATGTGCTTTGCCACATTTCAAAAATATGGCATAACCATAGGTTTACTGTACCCAGATATAAACCCTTGGGTTTCTTTTGTCTCGGAGTGCATTCTTTTATTTCTATAATTTAATTCTTTACCGACCTGATTACCCTGATGAAATATTATATGAATTTACCCCCAAAATAGCACCCTAATTTGACCATATTTAACTACTATATTAATTAGGGAATTGATTCCTTTACAACCCCTAATTCTGCAATTCGTACGCATTAGAGGTGCCCGCTGGCACGGTTGTTCAGTTGTAGTACCCGATCCTCCCCCAATATTAACAAGAGCTTCATTGGCTTTATTCTTTCTTTATACAAGAGCTTGATCTTCTTCAATAAATCAACCTTATAAAGCGCTCATTTAACAAGTGAATTGCTTTTTTTTTTGCTGGAGTTCTTCATTTGGCCGAATGTAGAATCTAGATCTCCTGCGCCATGAGGGTTCTTTTGTTTATTAAGGCTTTATATTGCTGAATGAAACAATGTAAAGTTATTTGATCAGAAGCGTGACTTATCGTCGATTTAGTTGGTCCAGGCTGGTCCTAGGACCACTTTATTCCTATGACCCACTGCATTGCTCCCAGGTGTAACTAAGCCTCTTCTATATAGACGGGATTTTTCTATCTCTGCTAGCTAAACGTCCTATCTTCAGACAGGCCTTTCCGGTTTCACGCAGCTATCTGGGTTCTTTGTAGTACAGTGTGAGAGTCCAACGTATTGACAGGGGTTTTTTCCAGGGGCCTGCCCAAGGCCGCCAAAACATGTTCCTTCGTAGCTTCGCCGAGTCCGGCAGCTTTGAGAGTTCTTCCATGCTCGAGGTAGTCGAAACCGCTGACGACAGAAGCCATTTCGATAAGTGCCCTGATCGTCGGCGAAGGCAAACCACACTTCAGGCCTAGTTCATACCAGGGAACCATGCCATAAAGAATGTCTTCAAGCAGGTACCGATGCTTCATGCTCGTCGGAGCACTCTTAGTCTTATTGTGGATGACGGAACCCACCGCGAAACCATGATAGTCGCGGAACTCTCGATCATGGCTGTAGTTTCGATTCATATATGTTGTGATGTCGACTAGGTCGAATCCGTAGGCGCGAGCGATTGCCAGACGTTCATTATCCACTTTCTCGGTAACCCGTGAGACGGATGGTGACATCCCCTGGGCATAAAAGAAAAAGTCACCCTTGGTAGCCTCAATCCACCCCGTGTTCATAAGCGCTGCCGGGCAATGCACTACAGGGTTAATGTTGTTTAGTCCCACCTGCAAGAGACTGTCACACCAAACCAGGCTTTGCGAAAAGATCGACTCGACCTGCCGTCGGAGACCAGACTCATCCTGAGACCTTAACCGCTCAGATCTTGACGTCGAAGGTTCGATCCAAATTGCCAGGCTTTTCTTCACACCTTTGACGAACACGGTATCGCCTGTAATGCGAGTGGCATAAGGGGAGATATCGGTTTCGAGGATAGCGCGTGCGTTGATGTTTTGTCTTGCAGCGAGATAGAAAAAGTTCCCTACATTGATGATGAGGGTATGGTTTCGCAGATCGAATCGGGTGAGATCTTGCAGGATTGTATCTTGTCCGTAAGATGGCACCGTGGTCACGATAAATGGAGAATGCTGAAGAGCCAAAGAAAGGTCACTGGTCGTCTGGACCTTGAACCTTCCACTGATTTCGCCGCTTGCAGACAGCCAGCCGTCATTTCTTTCAATCATAGGAATCGCGCCACGATGTTCCGGGTGACCATACAACATAACGGACTTTCCGCGACTGACTAGGTCAGCCGCAAAAGCACATCCGCAAGGTCCTGCCCCGATAATTGTGACGGGTAGCGCTGAGTCGAAGTTGTAGACAGTCATGGTAACTATCTTATCGGAAAGGTAATACTCTTGATATGTTTGTATGAGGTTTTATTTAAGAGAATAGATAGATATCTTTGGAGAGGTGGACTGAGCTAGCTTACCCTTAGACGACATTGTCCGTTTAAATATTGCTAGTCCATCTACAAATCGGTAATTCCCGGGAGAATCCGTCCCGAATGGCGCCAGAAGATAATATTTGCTTTGAGGGATACTTCCAGCTACTTCCCAATTCGTATTCTCTCAAAACTATGCCGACGGGGTCCTTTCAGCTTGCGTCACGTCAAACACCTTGGCAACATGTCTAGATCCCCGGGCATCTCTCGGAGTTGTGAAATCCCTTGAAATTAAGCTTAAAATGGGGTGATCAGCTATTATAATACCGGATTGTCAGTTAATAGACTGTTTCAGTGTGGGTAGTCATGAACATATCACGAACTGTAATTTCGCACGTACCCTCGATTCGCAGCACTTATTGGCTACATGTTTTGAACTCATTACACAATACATTCAGGACGCAGATCTGCACGAGATGGAGACTATGTATAAGCTCAAGCAGATCACAGCTACAGAGTGGTTGATGAACCGTGGTAGTGCGTTTTAAGTTCACTGTCGGGAACATTCGTACCTATTCTTGTATTTAGTCTCTCACTGTTCCTTTCCCCTTCTCTTGGCAGATTCTTGGCGCACTCTTGGCATTTCAAGCTCCCGCTACACGATATCATTATTGGTAGACTGCTGTTAAAATGGGCCACCGGAATCCAATTGAATTTGAGAATCGGATGATCAACGTGCAAGCCAGGGGATGCATGAGCTCATCTTCACCGTCGAGCTGATTGATAAGCCGATTTCGGGAAAGCGTAGCGTTTAGCCCGCAGTGAACGGGAGGCTCGATTGATCTGATAAGGAAGACAAAGTTGATATCTGCCCAAAGAGATAGATAGCGGGTAGATCAAACTAGAGATCTATATGGAGAACTCATCTATAAAATCTTCCGAAGTACGGAGTACTCCATATGCATAGTCACCTTTGTTAAAGATCCCACGTCAGTGAGCATCAGGGTCCTCGCAGATCTCGGGTTCGGACTCAGAATAAAACAGAAGACGAGAAAATCACATTTCCGAGTCCCATAGGTCCTGGCCTTACCCTCCGTAGATCCGTCGGAAACCCGCGCATGTGTACCACTTCCCGAGCCAAAACGCGCCCGAGGCAATGCTACTGCCAATAGACAGCAGTAACGTTGAATGCATGACTAAGGATTTTCATAGTTTCCAGGGGTTCTAGATTATTTTGGGTACTTTTGTCGATCACCTTAGTGGGTTTCTAAAAATCACACCATTATCGTCATCATCTTCATCAGAAATTTTGGATCCTACAGCTGGAACATTTCATATGATTGTCGTACACACCTGCTATCAAAAAAAGTTTTTGGTGTCTTTTCTTTTTCCTCCGAAAGCGGTTTGCTAGTTCAATGAGCAGGACTGAAAAGGGGGCAAAAGGACTTTACTACTAGCGCATATTATCAATTGTGTCGTTATTCAACTTTTTCGACAGTATCCAAGTCAACCGAGTGACAATGAATCCAGATTCCTTGCCTTCAACAGGCCAGCCTCGGCCTTACAGCTCATTCAGTGCCCGCCAGAAAAAGTACATTGTTTTCACTGCTGCTGGGGCTGGTTTCTTTTCTTCTTTATCGGCCCAGATTTACTTTCCATCCCTGAATATATTGGCGAAAGATCTTAATGTGTCTGCGTCCCTGATTAATCTGACTGTCACGAGCTACATGGTAACGATCCGTGCAACCCGTCGAGAACAAGACATGAACTGTTCGCTAATGGATTGCTATCATTGTTACAGATTTTCCAGGGCATTGCGCCCATGTTTCTAGGCAGTTTTGCAGACCAGACAGGCCGTCGACCTGCTTACATTATCTGTTTCGTGATTTACATTGCGTCCAACATTGGGCTCGCCTTGCAAGACAATTACGCCGCCCTGATTGTATTGCGCTGCATGCAGAGCTCTGGAATCAGCAGCACTGTTGCGCTATCCGCTGCCACGGTAGCAGATATCAGCACTAAAGATGAACGAGGATCAAGCATGGGGTTCGTTATGGCTGGAAACTTCATGGGTCCAGCCATTGGGCCCATCATAGGTGGTCTGCTGGCCCAGTATCTAGGGTGGAGATCCATTTTCTGGTTCCTGACTATAGCCTCTGGAGTTTTCCTGATTCCTCTCCTCATCTTTCTCCCCGAGACAGCCCGAAATGTTGTCGGCGACGGTTCATATCCCGCACAGATTTGGAATCGACCCTTTGTCCACTACTTTTATCGACGCACTGGCACCAAAAGTCCGCCCTCTGCTGTTGAAACCTTTCCTGCGCCCGAGTCCAGTGATGTCCCAAAAAGGGCTCAACAGAAACTGCGATTCCCCAATCCGCTGAAGCCGCTTGCAGTCGTCTTTAATCCAGTTTCAATAATCGTTCTTGTGGTGACAGGAATCATTATGGGTGGGAACATGACAGTTTTATCGTCTATTACGGAGATTTACAGTCAGCTGTATGGCCTGAGTGAGCTCCAAATCGGTCTATGCTACATCACGTTAGGAACTGGTTCCATCGTGGCCTCCGTTGTAACAGGACGACTCTTGGACTGGAACTATCGACGAATGGACTCACAAATCGTTTATGATGAAACGTCCCACAAAGGAATGGATACTAACGCCGTACCTGTTGAGAAAGCCCGTACGATGGTCACCATACCGCTTGTTGTTTTGGGCAGTGTGACCGTGCTAGCCTTCGGCTGGGTTCTCAACTACAACCAGCCTCTTCCTGCTCCTGAAGTGCTCCTATTTTTTGTTGGTGTCGGGCAGACTGGCGCTTTCATTTCTACATCTACTTTGCTAGTCGATCTGCACACATCTAATCCTGCTGGTGCGACTGCCGCCAATAATATGATACGGTCATTTTTCTCAGCGGGAGCTTCAGCTGCAATTGATCCGATGCTGAATGCAATGGGCAGAGGCTGGTCTTTCACTCTTGTTGCATTTATTTTGCTCGGTACCATCCCCTTTCTGTTGATACTTTGCGGGTTTTGGCGCCGGAAGTCAGACTCCCAGCATGAGTCAGAGGATTAGCGGATATTCATGACTATATTGAATAGATCTAGAAGTCGTGTTATATAGCATAGCATTCGCGTTCCATTCTTAACGTCCACAGAGATCATGTCCAACTCCCCATCATAAACTTGCAGACGAGTGCAAGGTGCCAAGGGTAGTTTCAATCATAACGCATTTATTTAAACAGTACTATTTGCCATTCTTACATACCCCTGTTAGCTGCTCATCTTTGAGGAGAAAAGATCACGCGGCTCGTGTTAACACAGTCTTGAACCTCAGCGTGAAGCACCACAATCATGCTGGGCCCTGCATACCACTACATATATATGAGATAGCCAACTAACCAGAACGCTTCATTCCCCGTCTGGTTTATATCCCCGTGAACAGACAATCGGATGTAGAAGGCTTGGAAGCCGACTAAAGGACCCAAGGAGAAACTTTTGCGTTATTTATATGTATTCGATGGTTACAACATTAACAAGTATTCCTGACTTTATATATATTATATTATTGTTCAATGTCACAGAGATTTCAGAGCCACGTTAGTGATTGGGAATATTGGATGACCTCCAGTCCGGAAGCGAACTAGAAGCACTTTTTCATCGAGAAGCGCATTATGCACAGAGTACTTTCGCATGGTTGTGAACCTCCATTGATCGACCCTTGACTGTGGGGGGCTTTCCCTATCCGGAAGGACCACAGTTCAGGGTTGCCGTTGCCGGAGAAAAAACAGCCGACTCCTTAGCGCTCTTACCGAGTTCGAAGTGGCAGCGTTTCCAATATAAGAATGTAGCTTGTCCCGCCGAATAATCCCAAATGGGTTGTCCTCTGCCAGTGCCTTACAATCGAATACACGACATTAAAGCAAACTTATCTGTTGGAGCTTCCTCGATTTTAGAAACCAAGCTGCCCATTTTCCACGTTAACTGAAAGACTGTCCGATGCCCAGAAGAGACTCGCGACGATAGACACCGGTCTGTATGATTCCAACGTTGCTTCGAAGAAGAGAAATAAAGCGCAAAGAAACTTTTCAACTAATATCACTTCGTGAACTACATCATGAGAAGATAATCGACATCCCGCCAGAGGTTCTGCCCCGCAGCATCACAAGCAATATCAAGCCAGGGCAGATACGTTGGTATCTTATCCTTCAAGCTAGCCCAGTTAGATATATCGACATGAGGTGTCAAGCGAGCAATGTCGGAAACAAAACAATCCCTCTCTGGAAGTCCAGTACTTGCAATTCCACCAATGACAAGAATCCAGATAAGAGCTCCAACGGTGTCGGGTCCGTTCCATATCGAGTGGAAGTCGCATTTGCCCAATTCCTCGACGAGACGTCTCACGAGAGCCTGTAAAGGGGCTGTTTGTGGTGGCAAAGGGAAAACTATCGCAACACCTAATATTGCAGCTACCAGACGACACGCCTCATAAACCGGATGACTTTGCTGAAAGTCCATGCCTAGCTCATCAGCGGTTGGCAATGATAAAATGGAGTGCTGAATAAGGTTACGCTGGTCGCATATCTCACACATGTCGTACTGACCGATCCGTCCAGCGTGGTGTGAGTCAAGGATTACAGTGTAAAGCTTCATTGCATGCAAAACCTCGACCATTTCAGACGTGCATCCCAGACTATAAAGCGCAGACAAACTGTCATGAGCTTCTGATTTACAAGATCCCAGCTTCCCCAGCAGCGTCGGTGCACCGACACATTCTTTCAAAGGTATGTAAGGGAACGGTGGCCGCGACAAAGTTCTGCTTGCTGTTATGAGTCCGGAGCTGTATTAATGCCTGTCAGTTAGACTCTGCGACACGTCACTGGTCTCGAGTCCTCCTTACAATGAAATTGTTGCTGCGAGCCCAGGCAGCTTTATAGTCTGTAGCCCGCCCCTCATTGCAACAAGTTGTGCGAGACCTTTGGCATGAAGAGGATGCGACGATAATGATCCATACACATCTAGCCATTGTAAACTTCGCAGTGGCGCCTGAAATGGTGGCTTGGCTTCATTGTACCACACAGACTCATCTGATTTATTTGCCGCTAAGCAAAGAACACTCATGATAACTGCGTCACTTGTTGCTCGAGTAGGATCTTGGATCGCCTGATTGAGCAGCCGGATCGTCATGATTTCGCATAGGTCCAGGTATCGCTTCTCCACGATGTTAGTTGAATCTGACTTGTCTTTAAATGCTAATAAATGCGCTCGTTTATGGGACAGGCTGCCGTATAAAAAGGCTGTAAACATGGTTTCGTCCCACAGAGAGAGGGGAAACCAGGCAGACACGGCCGTACTTGTATCTTCGTGTGGGGACCGAGGAGTCAATGCAGGCCACAAAACAGACAGACCTAAGAGTGCCACTGATTAGTGCAGCTTCACCGAAATAGACACAGTTCTGGCACTAACTGTATTCGTTGCAGATATTGATGACGGCGGGAGGAATTGAAGATAAGTAAGCTTCCGATGGGTTTAAATTTCCTATGGAGATATTTCGGAGTATAGGATATGACGACGATAGAGACTCAGATTGTGTACCGGAAACTATTCGCTTTTTATCATCTTTGCTGTTGAAGTTCGACGTGGTGGCCGGCTCCCGTCTCCCTGGAGATGAATCCTTGGAAGATGATACAAAAAGCACATTATCGAGCACTTCCGCGTTGCTCTCCGTTTTCCCTTTAATAGATATTTTGCGTTTTATAGGCGGCTTTTCATCCGGGGCTCTCTTACTGGGTCCGGGCTCTTCGTTGTCATTTGGCCTGGTCTTCAATTGTTGTTGCCATGTCCATTTACCAACGTGAGACCGCACCAGGAGACGGGTTAGTGACCTCTCCGTCTCTGACGATGGATTACCGTTGACGAAGTGGAACGATTCGGGTGTCTGCGCGGTATTCTCGTGCAACCGCGGCATCAAGGCTGCTCGATAGGATACTTAACGGAGGTTGCTGGGATCCACTGGTCCGACGGGCCTTCAAAATCTCTCGCACGGTGTGGGCACAGAGGTGTCTCTTCTTGGTATATGCATTCAACGCAAAATTGATGGTAAGCGTTATGCGCTGTCACCGTACTTGATGATTATCCGATGATTACTTTGTCGGAATTAGCAGATGTCATATTGTCACGGCGCGGTTGCGGGTCTTTCCTCATTAGTGCAAGTGCTTACACAGTCGTTGACGTTTCTAGCTTTCCAGCTCCTTTAAGATATTTGCCGGACTATAGCAAATCAGAAGCGGAAAATACTCGACGCCAAGTACGACGGGATCATCCTTGAAATCGGTAAGAAAAGAGATATTTAATCGACCATGTGTGTCAAAGCTATTTCTCGTTCCATTCACCATTAAGAATAAAAATCTTGGATCTCACTTCCGTGAGCACATCGAGATGCCTTCACCGGCGCGATCTCCCATCTTTCTACAGAACTTAAAAACGTTGTTGGCATCCCTGTCTTGTTGCCAATGGGAAATAGTAAGATCCGTGTACACAAGTTTACGCTTCTCATAAACTGGGCCCGTCAAACATAATCATAAGACATGGTAGGCAAACGTTTCACGCGACGCCACCCATGCTAATACTCATCCAATCGTTTTTTGGAAGCGCTGCAATGCGGCTTAAACATGCACACCGGACATTGAACTGTACATTAAATGAAAACTATGCCTGAAGAGTAGTCGATCTCAATATCTGGGTTCGCTGGCCACGAGATGGTCCAGTTTTCCTGACTGCGCTCCATTGCGACAGCCTCGGATAGTCCCATACTTAGCCAGCGCTACGGACGCGGCCAAGTAAAGGACGTGGCAAACCACATGGTCCATGTGACACTGCTACCATAAAGTGGATCATGAGAGACCACTAGCGGGAAATCGCCCCCACTCATCGACAAGTACACCCCGAGTTCCTGTTGCAGGAAACATCTTTGCCGTGGCAGCAGTATAGACATCTAAGGATCGCATTTATTGCTTCAGGGGACGTATAATACATTGTCATGTGCGACTCTCGACCAATTTCAGATATATTCTTTGTGTCGATAAGTGAAAAGCGGGGCGCTGGGCTCTAAGCACGTTACGATGTCTCCGGGAACATGGTTTATTTTTATTCAATAAGGATTTCTGCGCATTATCTGGGCTTGCTATTACCGTGCGAATCTTCCAGGCCCGTTGCACATCTTTCAGATGCGGATATCGAAATTGTTTCTCACCCTCGCAAAGCCGGAAGCCTTCCTCACTTGTACAGCACAGGTTTAGGAATTTACAGACACGGCATTCGGGGATCACTTTCCATAGCCCTATCGCAATAATGAACCTTGTGGATTGAGTCAATGGAATTCTCTTTGTACAGGAAATGTATCGTTCTCTGAGCGTCGAGACCGCCAGACACAAAGGAGGGTTTACCATATACAATACGTCGAGTATATACTGAGTTTTAAGGATATACAAATCGGCCATCACAATTTCTAGTGATTTATCGCCTTATACGGATGTGGCTCGCTCAGGATGACGACTAACAACTACATCCAAGCCGTCCTGGACCACAAACCAGCCGCCATTCACTTTCCATTCTTGATTAGGTCGGGCAAAGGAAAATTGGGTTGGTCTACTTTTCAGCTCATGCTTTTCTTGGGGAAAACAGGACGTAAAGCAAACTTACACCGTAGTGACGAAGGAGTTGGGGGTGAAGTTTACTGAGCGACCTCATCCTCAAACCACTTTTTATTCCGTCACCATTATACGTGCGTCCTCCAAGATATCCCTAGTGTTTGTGTAGTGACATTTTCAACTCTGACATATAAAGCAGGGTATACTTCCGCCTCCAGCCACTTCAGCTACTTACTTTCCTAAGACTTCAGAATACTATACTAGCATTCAGGCTATTTTCAACGACGCCTTACAGAAAGCATATATTTTTGAGAAATCCAGCATTTGTGTGATCGATTCATTAAACCAAGATGTATTAATTCGCGGAGTCCTGAACGGGTGGGATACTGTCCTAACACATCATGGTACTCTAACGCCATTCTGCCCACTCTGGGAGCTCCTAAGATTTTTAGATGATACGATCTTCCAAAATAGTGTGTAATGACGAGACTGTGTACATTGAGAATAATTCATTTGATGTTGTTGGTATGTCTCCTTCAGTAAGTCTTTGCTTTTGGGGGTCCATGTAATATGGCAAGATATTGACCAGCTTAGTGCTTCGCTGGGGTAACTACCTTTACGGAACTGCCTTGGTGGTATAGACCAAGGTATATCAGTAATCGCCGCTTACGAGGAAGAGGATATTTCCAGAAGTAATGCTCATCCATATAATAGACCATGCCAGTTTCATTTCCGGCACGCCGTTGCTATCGATATACTGCCATGGTACGAATATTCAAGTTCGTCGTTTATATTACTTGTTAGGAGGTTACAAATATATCTGACAACTAATAGGCTTGGTCTGCGTGAAGGTGCTGTCCTTGCGCCCCATCTTACTCTCCCTAACGAATTCTGGCAGCTGATAATATACCATTACCGGTTCTTCTGGCCATACCACTTAACGGATGCAATTATTTCGGACTCGTATCACAAGAGTACCATAACATGCGTATCTGGGGAAACCCGTGGTAGTCAGGACTGTGCTCCTGGGGTGTTCCAAGTTTCACCTCTGTTCGATTTCCAGATTCGCGATGTCAGAACCAGGGAAATGGAACAGGATTCTTTCGCTATTCCCCAGATACAAGAGATAACATTACGCTACATATAGCGATGATAAAAATGCCGGTGGTGAACTTGGGGCGAAAGAAACTCCATTGCCATTGAACGGCTAATTGAATATTCACATTAGGCTTTGCTTATTCTGTCCTATTTAGTGGCACAAGGACTGTACTTTTCCTTACTCATTCTGTAATCACTATTGACAATACTAAGCCCGTAGAAACGTGTATTGCATGAGAATGGGTTGACCACAGACTAACCAGGAAAGGTTAGGACTAACTATACTAAATATCGGGTATATGACTCTGCAAATATATCCTTGACTGGCACTTTAATATAAGACAAAGTGTTCTAGGAATCTGTTATTGTTTGGTCGCAGTTAATACTATTTTCAGTTTCATTTCCAGGTGCCTAAATTGTAATATGTTGTAACAATATAGCTCCGTTCGATAATCAGCAACATGGTGACTTTGGGAACCAAAATGAGGGAAAAACACATAACTCAGGCATTTTTCTCCATGTTATCTACAAGTGTTTATGCTCGTACCATTTCTATCCTGCTTCACCTCCAAGCACGACTGGAGAATTTCCTGTAATATGATTGCACTCGGCCAAGTCCGCGAAAATCGCTCCAACACTAGCTCACAATAAGCATACCCTTGCGCATGCTCTGCGCGAAAGTTACTGTCTACTTCTGTTGATTGCTGGAGAATCTCCGTAACGATGATCATACCAGCTTTATACGCCCACTGTGGCGTCAGAAAAGTCGGAACGTACTTCGGCGATGCGTAAGTTGACAGTAACTGACAGGCTATGTGAGGAGTAGGATCCACGAAAAGATATGTCTCGTAAAGGATAGCCAGTATGTTGGCAGACAAGCTGTGTCTTGTGTGTTGCCAGACCGGATCATGAATTGGGACTTGCTGATAGAGAGCTCTTTTCGTACTCTCCTGGAGATCGTGAGAAGAAGCCGTCCTGAAGCGACATTGGGTTCGGTACAAGAAGGTGAGGAGGGTATGTGGGCGATATGGGTTGAATGCCATTGACTCAGGCTGACGTGAGTTAGATAAGATTATTCTCCGTTAGTCACGTATATCTGCATGTATCCTTACCGGTTCTGGAAGGAGTATAGGCCGATCTAGTGTCGTCGCAACCTGGTTTTCAAGGGAATAGAGTGACAAATAGATCTGATGGATAAGAAATTGCTGGTCGTCCTGACAGTGCCGCTCGATGTCTATGAAAAGGCGCGTTGCAAATCCAATCAACTGTCCTGTGTTGCCATCCTGGGGTTTGAAGAGACTGTGCACGGCAAGAATGGCAATTGCTTGAAGAGTTTCTATGTTGGTGTCTGTTGTCGCAGCATCAATGTGCTGCATTGCACGAATGTGACTTTGACTGGCTAGTTGACGGTATCTGTCTTGTTGTTGGCGATCTGTCACGCAGTGGCATGCAATAGAATAAATCATCTGAAGCATAAACTCTTGCCATGGTCGGGACATTGTTCCTGTTGCTACGGCAGTTGGTTCTCCTGACGATAGTACCTGCGAAGTAGTAAATGGCGCCCGGGTTGGGTCTAGCAAGGGATATAAAGTATGTATATGAGTTAGGTACATATCTAAGAGGAAACGATGCATTTCGGGTGTTATCGAGAGACTGTGCTCGAATTGTGAAATGGGCATCGATGCCTCGATGGAAAGTTCAGAATCCAAGTTAGCGGCAGATGCTGGGGTAGCTACCAGTCTGCGAAGAGGCGGTCCTAATTGGGCAAGACATGATCGTTGTCCGATGTATGGATATGTCTTCGGAGAAGATAGATTGAGTGCAGTTTCCGCCGAAAGATGACCGACCCTTCCATTTTGACAGTTCGGAATACCAGTGTGCTCATGTTGTTGTTGACTTCGGAGCGCGTGTCGTGAGTGTGTTTCTTGTAGCTCTAGCATCAGGGATGCAATGTAACTGGGAGTCGGATTAGAATGCAGCTAAAACCAGTTACAGATTGTTGTAGATAAGCACGTACGACCGCGATACATCATTCTTCCGAACGTGATCATAGAATATGCATTCAACGCAGGCTTTGCTGCAATTAGCGCATGACGGTATTTGCGTATCGCATCGGCGCTTATTCGCACGGCAGCGTCGACATGCTGGCAAGGCGTCGCGGAGCTCATCCAGAATAGTCGCGTAGGGTGTAGCTAATCCGGCCATGGAAACTGGATAGGCACTTGTTCGGTGTGCCGAGAAATAAAAGGAGAAGTGGTTAGCCTTTAGAGGACAAAAATATTCAGCGTGGTCATTTCTCAATAATTGTCATACTGCAACGGAGGAACAAAAGTGGTAGAAAGACGGCCGGCGACCGATAACTAGGTAACTGCTGAAAGATTAAGGGTAAATTACCGTACAGTACACGCTTTACACTGTTGAACTTTAATTCGGCTCTAGAAGTCGGCCACGGAATTACATAGCGAGGCTGCACCAATTGGAGCAATCAGGGGCTGAATGCTCGTTTAACAAATCAACTGATTTTAATTTGCAGTAATATGTAGCTATACCGTAGTATCCGGTTTATATGACATGAGAGAGTAAAGTAACTATGGCCAGCTCACGAACGCATAAAGAATGTACAGTACTGTAATTTTGGCTGAACCGAAGTGTACTGTCAACTACATCAGTATATTTTTAGGGAAACTGCAGCAAAACCTTTTCTTCACTGTTATTTCCCTGAACAGGCCGACCAATTCTGACTATGGCCTTTTTTGTTTCCAGGTCCATCACAATATTGAACAATGTAGCAAGGTCACTGCTGCCCTCTGCCGCTCGATTGATGCTACATGGATAATTTGTCTCATCCTCAAATATACCGTTGAAAGATTCCCATGATAACCGCCCACCAGCCTGTGAGATCTTTTCTTCCACTGTATGAAGCCGAACAGGCGAATCATCTAACCATTTGGGCTCACAAATGTTCGCATGCTGCAAAAGCATGTGGTTTGTGTGTACGAGAAAGCCAGACGGGTTGATTGCGACCCGTGCGGTCGACGTTGAAGTGAACTCGAGGCCAACTGCTGTTCCAGGGTCGCCGATCAAAATATGTGCAGAACTCGCCAAGCCAATTCTTTCTAGTTTCTCGACTGCACTTAGCGCAGATGTGCTTTCTAAAGCAACTCGTAGACCAAAGTGGGCTGGTAGACGTGTCATATCGAGACCTTTGGCCCGAATGGCATTGAAACAAACCCCAACTCCTGCAGAGTTGAGGCCGATCTTCCCAATTATTCCTGCTTCCGTTATCATTTTTATTGTCGGAAGCCCATCTTTGAGGATGGTAAGTTGGATCAAGTTGGACTTCTGGGCTTCCATCCACTTTGCAGTTGTGAGTAGTGAGATTTCACTGGGCGGGACTCTAGACTCCAGGAGCACAACTCACATCCCAATTCTGGCCCAAGTATGCGGCTCCGTCACGTCCGTAATATATGCTTGTGCATCCATCGCTGAACTTCCCAAACACAATCTCCGTTCTCACGTTCAAAGCAATGATATCAAGAAGTTCGCACTTGGCGCCGTTCGCTATACCTTTAAGAGTTCCAATTTTTGAGCACGACATAGAACACACTAGATAAGTAGATCAATATGACATACCTTCCATCTCCTCATGATATTGTGGCCACTGAGTCTTTATCGTATCATGAAAAGAGCTAGCTAGCAACTTCACCTGAGACCAATCTAAGCGGCTATGCTTCATAAATAGATCGGCATAAAATATGATGGCGTTATTGATCTCTCCAGCAGCTTCAACGCCATGTGTGTATCCGATCTGGGAGATAGTGAGTTGTTAGCTGATCATAGCTGCGGTGTACAATATCATAATACATCATAGGGGGTGCCCGAGCACCATATCTTCTTCATCGCCATATGCTGATAGTGGCTGGAAAGTATGCTATCCTTGTGAGGTCCTAGGGATATTTATGGGAAAACAAAAACGGATATTGCTTTTATCAAAGAAAAAGTGAAGTTCTGGATGGAGACAAAGTGAGTCACACAAATAGTAATGCCTCGAGTACGGTGCTACATAATAAGAGTAACAATTTAACCAAAGCTATAATATTTTGGCACTCTAGGCCGTATGTGCCTGTCCCCCGATGTTCCCCGCTTATGGTCGGTTATGTATGTACATCGTGTGCGGAGAACGCGGCGAGATACCGACGGAGATGAGCGCAAATGAGGCTTTACGGACACAACCATGCGCGATAACTGGATTCCACATGGGAAACCAAAATACCACCAGATTTAACGGCTTTATCATGATTGGTTCGTACTCCTTGTTGATAGACATCCATCAAGGAAAGTGAAATGGAAAAATGTCGCGTTTGATAAATCTCTTTTGCGCTCTAATCCGCGTTTCCTCAACAAACTGCGGACATCCGCGCGTTTAGTTTCTTTCTCGGAGATGGAGGGTGACTTACAGATGGATTACTGTGGTGAATGTCCAAGGCGACATTGAAGAATTATGGGCATGACAACCACCTATGACGAACGATAAATACTCGCTACTACCCAGTGAATCTCTAGTTAAATTCGGTTCTATCCCAGTCAGGTATATTGGAAGACGCAAAGGCGCTACCTCTTTCTCAACATAAATTGCCATATTCTTCATCATGGTCAAACGGGTCCTTGTCAGTTATGGCATCGATATTGATGCGGTGAGTGGATGGTAAGTGACCCCATCTTCTGGCTGACCTGTTTAGGTACTGACACGATCGAAAACACAAGGTTAAACACCTGTTCTGGAGCTCCAGCAGGCCATACAGATGTATCCCGCGGCATATTCGGCGCAACAGTGGGCAAAGACCGCCTCCTGAAGCTCTGCGACAAATATGATATCAAAGCTACCTGGTTCGTACCTGCGCATTCGTTGGAGTCATTCCCTTCGCAGCTTAGAAGAGTACGCGATTCCGGCCATGAAATGTTAGTCCACAGGGTAAACTCCAAAATCGACTAGTTTGTTGGTGACTTACGTAGTATTTCGCAGTGGACTACATGGCTATTGCCATGAATTTGTTTCTACACTGAATGAGAAACAACAGCGAGATGTCATGGAGAAGTCTATCGAGGTTTTGTCTTCTTTCCTCGGGAAGAAACCTAGAGGATGGACGGCACCTGCTTGGGACACGTCTAAGGAAACTATTCGAATCCTTGAAGACTACGGAATTGTAAGTTGGTCACGGTACTAGCCATGAGTATCCAGCTCACGTCTCTAACCTGTAGGAATACGATCATTCATTTATGCATCATGACTGTCAGCTATACTATGTGCCAGATGGCACGGAAGAATACAAAGAGACAAACGTGCACGACGAAGCTGTATCGTGGATGAAACCGATGACTGAGCTCAAGCAAAGTAAGGTCGTCGAAGTTCCTGCCAATTGGCACCTGGACGACTGGCCACCATTTGTTGTCAGCTTCAAGGCAGCTACGGCTCAAGGATATGTCGATCCAGACGTAATCGAGAAGATGTGGAAGAAGCAATTTGATTACTTCTACAGAGAGTACGATACTTTCTTCTTCCCGATGACTATTCATCCACAGGTCAGCGGCAAACCACAAGTAATCTTGATGCATGAAAATATCATCGAGTATATCAACTCACACGAGGGTGTCGAATGGGTTACCATGGAACAAATGGTAGATGAATTCAAATCAGGCAAGATGCAAGGAGCCACTGTGCAAGGTGGTATCTAGCTTGTAATTGAAGCTCTGTTTCTAATTTCGACGTGTTCTTCCAAATCAAAGAAACATTATTTGTTTCGTAAGACATGCACTATGAAGAGGATCTCTATAAACAGTCGGTCATTGATTCTTGACGATTTACGTAAGATTACAATATTATCCGAGCCTCATCGAAAATGCCTCCTTCCTATTCGTCGACTTGTACTAATTCCGAGGGTTCATAGTCCAATATGGGAAGCATGCTTCCTCATGGTGCCTGTATTTAATCAAGTCTGTTTGTATGGCTTTAACCACATCTAGCTACATTGCATGTGAGCATAATAAGAGAATCATATTTCCCGTCATTACAGCTAGAAGCCACATGGGACACTTATCCAGTCTGGTGGGGCATAGCTACGCATGGCAGATAATTTTCTACTTATCCAACTCAGTCGCGCAAGAAGTTATTCAACTATAGTTATCGATTAGAGTCCATTGAACAAGTTACTCCCTAGAGAATAGATCAATAGGAACTACTCTGGGTCTGTGAAAATGCAGCCACTCTCGAAAACCGTAAACACTACGTCCATTTTCGGGCCCTGGATCGAACGGCTAGCTCTTCTGATAACTCGATGTTGGTATGCGGACGGCGTTCGGCGCATATGGACGGAGAAATCCGCAGCCAGGTCCATGCTTATCTTGCGGGGCAGGAGAGGATGGGAAAATACCGATAAAGATAAGCTCAGCCGAGAAATTGATAGCTGCGATCTGCAGCATACATATTCTGCTGTCAAGCGCACGCTAGCGGAGGAGAGCGCACTCCGATGCGGCTTATCTTTAGGGTAAGTCTTCTACCATCGGTGCGCGCTTTCGCGGCTCTTATTATTAAATTTGGGTGATGATGCTAATCCATCTTGCTATGTGTATTCTCTGAGATATTCTGACATCCGTGATGTGAGTCTGTCGCTTATTTAAAGCCAGACTCTCGCGGGACTTCGAAAACTCAATTAACGTGCACTGTTTCAAGAACCTCACGCTCTCACCTGTTTCAATTCCCACTTTTTAAGGTATCTGCTCTCTCGGATATCTTATTAAGGCCATCCGTAATGGTTCGTTATTACGAGAAAGCTGTCAAGATTCCATTCTTGCCACAGCTTCGTCTAAACTCGCCGTACTGGCAGAAGTAAGTATTAACGCATTGTATATCGAGGTACTAATATGCGTGCTAAAGGCTAGCAGTGTCATTATGGGCCTTCTTGTCGGTGTTACTGCTGGACTCTACGTCGCACTCAATCTGCTCGGGGCAGGAGGCGGAAAGCCCAATTCCGCCCAGACAGTCCAGGTTGTGAATGCAACACTCTGTGCCGTCTGGTTCTTCTCTGCGTCTTTTGGAGGGAGTGTTCTCAACACCGTCGGCCCTGCAGTCACCGCGTGCTTGGGAGTACTGGGCTACATCATCTACGTGGGGAGTCTCATGTATTTCGACCATACTGGCAAAGAAGGTTTTCCTATCTTTGCTGGAGTCGCAATTGGTGTCTCAGCTGGTTTGATTTTCGTGACAATGGGGTACATTGCCATGTCCTACTCGGAGGAACAGGAACGTGGAACATATATCACAATGTCGATTAATCTCCAGGCGCTTGGATCAGTAGTTGGAGGCATTATCCCATTACTTATCAATCGAAATTCGGTGAGTGCATTAGACACATAAGGGCCACTGCACCTATTGATATTTCTATGAATAGACAGAAACAACAGGAGTGCCAACGGCAGTTTACGTCGTCTTTATGGTCATGATGGGTTTGGGCGCTTGTGCAGCATTTCTGTTGATGCCACCGTCAAGAGTGGTCCGAGATGACGGTACTCAGGTTGCAACAATCAGGGCGAGAGGTTTTATTGAAGAACTGAAAGCAAACTTAGAAATATTTAGAGACTGGAAACTCCTAATTATGGTTTGTGCTGCTTCTCTTGGACATAATTACATACAGCTGCTGACTTAAATCAGATACCTGCTTTTCTCCCAGCTGAATGTTTTCTTGTGTATGGAGGCTCTGTAAACGCATATCGCAACAACTTGCGAACACGATGTCTTCTCTCGTTTATCGCTGTGGTTCTACAGATACCATGCGGTTATGGCTTACAGAAAGTCCTTGACCACAACAAATGGAAACGACGCAATCGAGCATTCATTGGTCTAGCGATCGTCGGAGTTCCATTGATCGCTGCTTGGATATGGGAGATAATCAGAGTTAGGAACTACGATCGCTCGAGTCCCCGTGAAAACGGGCTTGATTGGTCTGAACCTGAATTCGGTGCCATATTTGTCCTCTTCATGTTGAACTGGGTTTCAAGCTCCCTCTGGCAGTATATTATTCTCTATTTTCTAGGGACATTGACGAACTCTCCGCGCAAATCTGCGAACTATGCTGTAAGGATGTGACATTCCAGTGACTTCTTGACATACTAACTACTCAATAGGGCGTTTTCCGTGGATTCCTGGGAGCTGGGGAGGCAATCTGCTTTGGCGTGGATTCCATCTCAGTTGCGTATATCAAAGAAGCAGGGGTTATATTTTGCTTCTATGCTACCGGCGTTCTAGTATTTACATATTTAGCAGCCTTTCACATTACAGACACTGAATACTTTACTGGAGAGGAAGGAGTTGTTGTACCAAAGCATGTTCTCGAAGAGCATACCCACGATGCTAAAGGAACGGAAGAAGTCGTTCTGGCTGATGCAGACAATGACAAGAAATGTGTGGAATAGGTTCTGTGGCTCTTGATGATTATCTATTAAGTTTCAGATCTTCATTTACTGTGATAATATCTACGTTACATTTATCTCAATACAACGGCCAGTTCCGTACAAAGCACGTTTCTCGTATGATCATATAACGCCAAAATCAAATTCCGTCTCCCAGTCAGTCGGAATAGTAAATGTGAGGTCTCCTAATTGTCCGTGACTAAATACGTCCTGAGGAAACAGCGTGTGGATATCCACTAATTCGTCCTGGTGAGCTGATGCATTTAATAGGAATCCTCCTTGATCACTGAACGACGTATTAGTAATAGAGCCGCTAGGGACAGTTCTCGCTTTTCTCAGCGTGAAGTCTATATAGTTTCGTTTAACCGGTGCCATAAGACGTTCGAATTCTTCTAGACATCGTGAGGCTGCGGGCCAGCGTTCTGCGATGGTCGCGAAGAATTTGGAAAATGACGAAATGAAATCTTCAATCTCGTCGGTGCTGTATTTGAGCCATATCGCTTCCTTGCAGCGATCTAATACCTGCAGAAAGACGACGGCAGCGGAAAATGTATGGTAGCAGGGATGAAATACATACTTACTGCTACCAAATTCTAGATTTGCCTGCTTCCAGTACCCTCTAGCGACATGGACTCCAGCAATGAAGGCCTTCATGAGGTTTTCTGTTGTCGGGTCTTTCACTCTTGTTGAAGGGCGAAATAGTGTCACAATAATGTAGTCATGGGCAATGTCCGCATATAGACACATTTCTTCCGACGCAGGATGACTGCCATTAAGTGAAGAGAACCATTTGACTTCGTCACGCCAAGTATCAATCGCGATCTCCATCCTCTCCATCCACATTGACAGGGCCCCATTGTCTTCGGCTGAGAGATCTCCATTATGAAACAGAACGGAAATGACCTCCGCTTCGATCTGACGGAACCTCCATATACGCGTGGACGGGAATTTCGTCAATTTACCGTGAGGATCAACACCTTTAGCGGAAATCGCGGTGTCCTCAATTTCGGATGGAAAGGGAACATTGATATTTTTGCTCAGGAACTGAGTCGGCCGAAGCAAGGCTCCAGCGGTCGCTATCTCCATCTCATAAGCGCACCAGAACACACGACGTCTGATGTCAACAGTCAGAGGATCTGCCTTTTGATCATCTAGCGTCTCCTGGTGTATTCCTAGATCGATACACAACTGCGTTGTGAACCCAGATAGGAACCAAACATTTGCAACGCTTGGGTTCAAGAATGTGTATTCACAGAGCAGTAACAACGCCTGCAGTCCTCGGAGATCATTGGTGAAAACAGTTTGAATATACCGCATCGCACTCTTGAAAAGGCCGGTTGCAATGGAATTCGCTCTGAGTTGTTGGGTTCGCGCAGATGTTGTGAGCGATACTGCCATGATCAAACTGACAACATACGTTTCGTATGGGCTTGCTAGAGTTCCAGGCTCCAGGCTGTCGATCGGATGGTGGAAGACGGCATTAAAGAAAGCCACCACGTCGGGCAGGTAGAAAATGGGATTTTGAGCAACAACTCGTTTTAAATAATTTTCAAACAGGAAATCGGCTATTGCCGTTGGGATATACGACAGACGGATCCCGTCAGACACCGAATCTATAGTGGAGTTTTGATGATGCTCGTTCGAATTAATGGCACCGGATAGTGAAGTCGACGGCAGTCTCGTGCCGGTCACTGCACAATGCACCAAAGGGGTGAGAGCAGTCAGTCCGGCATAAGATGGAGCAAAGTCTTTCATCACATGGTTGATTAGAAGTCTCGTGTCTTGGGTAGCATCAACAGCGCGATCATCGAGGTGTTTCGCTCGAGTTGTATAGGCCTCACGTTGGACATTGTCTACGTTTGCTAGCTGATCTTCCAAGAACTGGACGATGGATCTTGGGGCTGTTCCCTGCCTTGATGCGTTGGGGGCTACACAAGGCACGCCAGCTTCGTTGCACCTAGAACAACTTGGAGAAGCAGCATCGCACTCCAGATCTATTAGTTGTCGCAACAATTATGGAACAGCGAATGCACATACCACTGTCTTCCTCTGACGACATCTTGCACAAGCGATCACTCTGCGTCGAACACGAGGCCTGGGAGGCACCTTTGGTCCCATGTTTATCCTCTGCACAAAAATTCCACGATTTGCAAAAGTGCAACTTAAAAGGGCTATCATCAGCTCATGTTCGGGTAAGAATGCGGGGACCCCGCACGTTTTGCTCTCTAGTACGTAATGGATAGTTAAGCGAATCCTCTGACACTGTTGGTATGGAATCTGGATAGCCAGGACGGGTCATTGTGAAAGTACTTTGGGCGTGGATGCAATGGACAATTCAAGTAAAGGTCTGTCGCTTTCGGGGACGTTGGTGTCGTTGAAATCGGCGAGACTGTTAGTGGGAATACGCCGATTTACTTATCACGACGTGATGCGGGTCAAGATAAGCGATCTGAGTTATGTGAGAAATCTGCGTTTCAAGGAATTCCCACAAATAGTCTACCTGTGTTCAAGTATATTGGGGTTTGATTGTATATATATCTCGAAATCATCCTGTATGCCTGTGAAGCTATGACATGGATCTACAACAGAGATGAAAATGGGAGTAGCACTACTGGCCGCGCAATTGCTTGATGATTATGTATGTGCTTATGCTGTGATCCGCCATAGTATATATGGGACTGAATATAAAGGTCTCCGGTACGAATCCCATAACGCTTGTGCCGATATCCGTTCACGTGCTTGTTGCAGGCGCTTACATCCGTCTCATTATTGATAAGCAAAGCCGGCAGCTAACTAACTATGCTTACCGGGTGAATCGAAGATGACAGCGACAAGACTCTACTGAAAAAAAAAAATAATAATAATAATAAAAGAGAAACAGGGGGTAATAATTATTAATACCTAAGGGAAGGCAAAAAAGTGAGAAAGGAAGATTAATATTAGAGATTAATAAACAAATGAAAAAATAGGTGGGGCATCATGGCATTACTGTCATCTCAGAACATATATCTTCGCAATCAGCCGATGAATAACCACCATAGTTCCTCCAAGTCTGGCCGTGCAATTGCGACGACACTATTAATTATGAACACTGCATGGCGTCTATAGTACCTGTGGAACGGACTCATGTCTTCTTTGATACTTTCGTGTCCCTGTGCGAGACATGCATGTGTCAGATACGGTCATATATATCTCCCGGACTGGTACTTTCTTCCCGGCTAATATTCGGCCACTTGAGACGCTCCCAGATGTTACCACGGAGAATCGTCAAAAGGCCCGATAAATTAATTGGCTTAATTATTGATATCAGCTCCTTCTACGTGGTATCGAAGCTTGCTGAAAGTAAGCTTTCACAAAAAGCATACATGATCGAAAATATTAAATATAGGATCCGAATATGATAGCGCTCTAAGCGCTTAGCTGAGCTGGGCATAGATTCGCGCTTGCACTTAGCCGGCCACGCGGCGTCTTAAACCTAGCCAAACGGTGTGGTGGACATATTCTCTCAGCCAGTGGAGAATCAAGCGCAATGTCAGAGATCATTACTATTAATTACGCCTGGACCAAGCAGTTAGGAACGATACTCTATTGAGACTAGAGTAGTAAATTGCCCCTGCCCCCTTACATACGTTAAATGTCGCATTCTTGGCATGATACTCCTTGAAATCTTCTTAGATCCTATTGTATATAGCGACACGGTGGACATAGAGCCTGACCATGCCTAGCAAAGGAATTACGGTTTACAGTTATATTTCTGTGGAGGATTATGTTGTTGAGTTCACGGTACCGAAACAACAACTCCGAAGAACTTCCGCAGATAACTTCACAGCAGGAGATCTCGAAGTGGAATCTTCGAATATTGCCGGACTGCAAAATTTCGTTGGGCAATTCAAATGGGAAATCTTCTATTATGGTGAGAATGTCGACAGTCCGGTCCTTATCGGGAGCGCGTACTGCGACATCAACAGCCTCACGGGAAAAGTGGAAGGCGGAACAATGGCCGCGACCGCGACTTGCAAAGCCATCACGACAGACCATGCTATCATTACATACGGATTCTATAGTGCGGGCCACGGAGAATTCGGCTTGACCAATCGTGATCAATGCTATGTGACCATTTGCCCTGTCTCGAACAGGGCCTGGATGGGAGCAGTTGCACCACCAGGATCTCTCGAGGCGCAGAAATCATTCTCACGATTCGTCCTTGCAGCACCGCATGACAATGGCATGAATAGTATGCAGTCCTGTGATGCTATCTTCAAGCACTTGGACCATGGCATGGTGGGCGAGCTGCGAAAGATTGCACCGGCTCTACAAGCCTTTGATCACTTACCAGATCATATTCTCCTCGACAAACTACCAGACATTGTCTACGGCGTGGCTGTTACGCAGAAGAAAGAGATTTCGATTATGTTGGACCTCGGGGCACGTTATTTCGAATTCCGTCCAGCGAAGTTGCTGCCTATGTTTCAGAAGCTCGGAGTCCTGCCGGACAAATTCTATTTTCAGCATGCATGTATACCCGGGTTGCCATTTGACGAGTTCCTCAATCAGCTGGTTACCTTCTTGGACAGACACCCTGCAGAGATCGTGACCATCCATATCCGGTCGGATAATCTACTCAAAGAGTGCCAGAAGCCAACGGAGGACGAGATCGCAACCATGCTGACCGACGCTTGCGCACAGGCACGCAATGAGCGGCTGACCTGGGGAAGCAGCGAATGCTTCCGTCAGCCCATCGATATATTACGGCAGGATGGGAAACGTCTCATTTGCGTGATCGAAGCAGAGAAATACGACAGCTGGACGGCGGAAGCTTACGCGACGCTTCATGCAGATCCGATCCTCAAGCGCTTTGAGGAGATGACCACAGAGGGACAGGAGAGCACAGATCTAACTATTCTGCAATGTCAGGCGACGTCCCAGTCAATCAAGGAGGTGTTCGTGCACAGTGTGCTGGCAGCGCATGCCGCAACCTCGTGCCTTTCATCCACCAAGGCGGCAATAGACATGCATACTCTTCCTTGGATCCGTCAAAACGCGCTTGATCGATTAAAGGCGGACAAGAATATCATCCTTATGAATGATTTCATTGATGGTGCAACCTGTGATACAGCCATCGAACTGTCGAGGACAAGGCTGCTAGCCTAGGTTGTCGCTTCATCGGCGGTGTTTGACCAAATCTGTCTTTCATCCATATCAGCTCTCACATCAGCAAAAGCAACACAACTGGATTGTCACAGCAGCACTGCTCTGTTCAATATAATGACCATCTTATTGAGACCCTTAGACAGACTGAACAATACCTTTGAAACGAATTATTAGCTACTGTGTAGCAGCAATCAACCTAAAGTCAAAAATCACTTCTTTCCATACAAGTGAAGAGTCTTCCAACCTTGAGGTTCTAAGAGGCCAACAAAGTCGTTTACTCTATGAGCACAAGTAATCAATTGGCCGCCATTCGTACGTAGTCGATTAGATCAGTTTCTCAGTAGAAAGATAATGATCTCTTAATATTGGGGTAATGGACTCCCATGCAAGAATCGGATGCGGCATTGAAAATTGAGCCGTCATGTCCATAACGTGGGCAAGTAAACTTTCAGCATCTTGCTGGGCGGAGCAGAGACAGTGAGATCTTGCCGGCCCAACTGTACCTTCCTGGTTTGTTACTCAATATCAGGCAGCGTCGACCGCGTGAGTGTCAGAGCTTGATTCAGATAATAATGTAAGATGTTTTGACGCTATAAGATCTGCGACCTCGTTTACTGCGAATAGAATGAATAATGCTGGAACAGAACGGCATCCCGGTTGTTGATTACCGCATATGTATGTGCGTATATGTACATGTCCTCAGGGCCCCAGGCCCTCAACGTCTTAAACCCCGCTGTATTGCGTAACCCGACTCCGTAAATTGATATGTTGACCTTATGAGGTCCCCCAGTGTAGAAATGCCATGTATAAGATGCAAGGAAATGTCATGCTCTATGCAACTCTTCCACCCACCATAACCCCGCTTAAGATGGCGCAGAGCAAGTAAAAACACCCCTGACAGTGCCGTCCCTGTAGTTTTGGATCTGCAAAGTAAATTTGTTAGCGAACAAGTCGATGGAGAGGCATTGGAGATACGAGGGGAACGTACAATATCATCAACGCTAGAGTAAGTACCGCCCACCAACGTAATCATGCCAATGATAAAACACAACCCGTTCAAGACTGAAAGCGCCAAATTCTTCTTGGAAGAGTACCACTTGCCCTGGCAGATGAGCATGAACCACATCAATGCGGGGAAGTAGAACGAGAAGCCGGAGATGAAAAGTGCTGAGGAGATCGACAGGAGATCCGAGAAGAACGGAATCACCTCAGCGATGACGAAGGCAATCACGGTGATGATGGCAATGAGGATGGTCCACGTAATCCATCCCATCTTGGTGTTAACGAATTGGATGGGAGAATTCTTGTAGATGCGACCGTGTACCAAACGACCCAAGACGGTGCCGTTAATGGAGCCACTGATGAAAATGACGGGCAGGGCAATACCGAAGGCGACTTTGCTGAGGAGATGGCCCGCAGACAGAAGGGCTGGACTCTGAACATCCTGACCAACGAAAGCGTAGACCAGCGCACCAGTCAAGGTATAGATAACGATCTCGGTGAGTCCCAGCGTCCAGATGGACTTGGTGAAGTCCTTGGGCGTGTGCATTTCGTCCATGAAGGAAAACTGGCACATGGCGAAACTGTAGGCAAAGATGATGTTGGAGATGGCAATGAAGGCATCCGAAAAAGAGACGGGGCCTTCTGGGAAGGCTGTCCAGTTCACCGCCGCGAGGCCGCCGTCCTGGTTGGTACTCTTGATACCAGTACCGATGATGGTGATGCCAATGGCGATGATGATGGAAGCAAAATCGATGTAGCCCAAGATGGCCACCTCCGCGAAACTAGGCGGCAGGGCGAGGGCGAACAGAATGACGGCAGACACGACACCCCAGATAACGGAGCAGATGCCGCTGCTGGTGATGTTCATGAAGGCAATGGTGCCGGTCAGACAGTGCGATCCCACGAGGAAGAGTAGCTGCAATGCGAGCATTCCGTAAATCAACTCATAGCCAAAGCGCCCAAACATGAGCCGTCCAGCATCAGGATAGTGAGCCACTTCAGGGAACTTCAGCTTCACCTGGCCCACGACGTAACTGGTGTAAATAGCGATCAGACCGAGACCCACGGAGCAGATGACACCGGGGACCATGCCCAGGGTTGCAAAGGACGAGGGAATCGACAGACTGCCCAGTGCAATGGCTTCCACGATCAGGACGACGGTGAGACGTTTCCAGCCCAGCCGGTTGAACTTGTTGTGGCCACGCTCGACGACATCTCGATCCCGCCCTGAGATCTCGCCCAGCTCCTGGTCGTATACTGGAGGAGCGGCCAATTGGTCGCTTTTCTTCTCTGTCTGGTTCTGCATCACGGCCTTTTCCGCCTCGAAATCGGATGAAGCGTTGTTTAACGAAGTCATGGCGGGGGGAAGAGTTGGAGGAGCAACAGACAGGGCTGGCAGAGAGGGAGACAGAGCAACGCAAGGCAGGAAAAATTCGAGTGCGGGAAGAGGCCCATTAAGATTGTCCTACCCCGGGATCGCGAGGGCCGAAACCTTCTCCTTTGGGCTAGGCAGGGTAACGCCTCCGCATCGTGGTTCTCCACTGTTGGTACAATTTGGCCGCGACGTTGCAGCCGGATGAGATAAATTAGATAACTGGAATCGCCCGGTGGCAATACTTATTACTCACAACCCTAGGACTGGCCCCCTCGCGTGGCCCTTGCGCGAGAATACGGGGTGGTACGAGCAGCTTCGATGTGGGACAGCCAGTATACCGTCATACCTCACGTCGAGTATACCATCCTATATCGAAAAGACATACTGGAAACGGACTGTCAAATTAAGCTCCGGTACCTAGCATTGGCATCGAGGATCATGTCAAATGCTAAAAGCATCCAACTGCTCCGATTTGACCGCCGCATCGGGGGGCGTTCGCAGCAACAATGCTGGATTGCCTCGCAAACGCTGAACGGGGTAAGCCCTGCTACGCCACGCGCCGGGAAGCCCGGCTCGACGAATTGCCGCCCGCTGATAAGCAAGCCCGCCACGTGATGTCTGCCAAGAGATAACAATCCTCCGAGGACGGCCTCAAGCCTTCACCGGGAACGAAACCGCCCTCCGCATTCGGCTTCCCGGGCTCCCTCGTTCAGCATTGTTCTTCCTATCCTGATTTGACTAGTTACATTCCTTCGAAGTCAAGCTTTCGTTCTGCATGCTCATGGCTGCTTGCATCGCAGTCCCCGTGGATAGACGGAAATAATATGCGGTCAGTTTCTCCGCAGCGCCATTTCCAACGAAATCACTCACTCACTCGCCAGCACTTGTCCAACTCGGCTACATTGGAACGGTAGTTTTGTATCTCGTTTGAAGTCCTTGGGAATTAGCCTCGAAGTCGGATGAACCGTCCAGTCGCAGCTCGAGAGGGTTGGCTAGTGGCCTGTGTCACAGGAGAAGAATGCTCAAATTACTCCTAGAGTCAGATCGAAAACCCCTTCCGGAAGATACATAATGTGAAATGCAGCTGTGGGCAGGATATCACCAGGGTCCCATTAACATTTAATTAGACATTCAATTTGTACTATAAACAGATCACTCGAATGTATGTAGGTACTATATACACTAACCTCCACAGGAAGTATGGGCCCTATCGGTCTGCTAACGAACGAAGCTTAATTATAACCCAATTGCCGGCATCGACCTCGTTTAACTGCAGCCAAGAGCAACAGTTCCGCCCTAGATACATATCTATTAGTTGCCGTGTCCAACCAATCTCTGCTCTCACACGAACTTACCAGTAGGAAAGCTTCCGTGCAACACTTGGGGGCCGTCGAGCATGAGTCGTCATACACCTCGCCTGTGAATAGATACAGTCAGCACAACCCCATACGGGCCATCTCAAACGTACTATTCAATATCAGTCACGCTGATCACTTACATTCCAATCCAACGGAGCCAATAATGGCAGTTGCATTGACTCCCAGCGTCTGCAGGATCGGGTCGACCGTGGGGTCCAAGGGAGTCTTCAGTTCAGGGCAGCAGAGAAGAGGGTTCGGGCAGGATCCCCTCGTCTGCACAGATGCTGCGGAGGCTGCAGAGAGCGCGCTGAGAGCAGTAACAATAGACACAAGGCCGAACTGCATCTTGAAAGATATCTGGCGCGCAAGGATATGAATGTTACGAAGATCTTGTATATGATATGATGGAATGAAATATCTCGAGTGAGTGTGGATTCCTTTAGAGTCTCTTGTACTGTCAAAAGCCAGGGAGTCAAGGGGATTGTCACTCCTTTTATAACCTTTCCTCCACTGTCGGGACTCTTGAGAAGATATCCTCATTCCCCGAAATATGCCGACAGATGACGCCCCTATCGTCAACACCCCCCGAGTAACAATCAGCCAAACACATGCCGGAGAATAGGCTTCACAGGGGATAGGTACTACTTGGCGTGGGAATCATATAGACATAAAATTGAGGTTGATGAAGTATACAGAGATTGAGGTCCTTGGCGTATCCACAGTTCGTTCAAGAACCGGGAATACGCCCGATATCCAGAGTGTACTATCTACAGGTACCCAAACATATTCGAGACCGTTATCAACAGTGACAAGAAGGGGTAATGTGAAGTCGTCTCTAAGTTATGCCATGGATGATCTGCAATAGATACGGAAGGCTTGGCAGATCTCCGCGGTACTGGAGCCATTGGAGATCGTCATACATAGTTTGCGACCCAGCAGAACGGAGACGAACCAGAGTTCTGAAGAAGAACCAAGACAAACTATTTGTTGCATCTCCACAATTTCAGATAAGGCTGCGGCGGTACCTTGCAGAATGAATCGGGAGCTCATGAGAACATACCGTTACTAACTCGTCTTTTATCTGTGGAGAAGCCACCAGTGGGCCCGGACGAAAGGCCAAGAAGTTGAAAGCCGAAGATCACAGCAGACATATAGAGATACAGAACACTATGTATCGTCTTCATCTCTGTCAAACAATCCGATGATATTGAACAGCCCTGGAGAGAAGGTCAGGAGACCGTGAATGGCGCGGTCATCGTTTTTAGCAGAGGCTAGACACAGTTCTTAGAGCAGAGCATTTACCATGGAGAGCTCGCAATCAATTATAAAATTATGTAGGCAGCATATCTCGATAAGGGCACTTAGTGGAGCTTAGAAAGTTCGGCACAAGTTTATGGATGATAGTATAATCAGAACAAACATGAGATCTTTCTTCTTGTCGACTGGCGGAGACCCATCCGCTGTCTTTCTATAGAACACTCCGAAGACAATCCCTCGTCCTTTCCCAAGGCAAGTGACATACATACAGAGTCGCAAACTCTCGCGCGGAGAAAGTGGATATTTTGGAAAATCATCGAGTACGAGGCATAAGAGTATTGAAGCTATGGGTTGTGCTCATGCAAGCAGGCTAGTTCGTAGTTGGTTGCGATCCCATAGGTACGCCTCTACTGCATGTGGTTGCACCGAGGTTCTGTATTTTTTGGGAAATTTGCGATGAGGAACAGTATGCTCTCGTCAGAAGGGTTTGAATCACTTATTCCATGCCCTGTGGACAATGCTGATAATTTCAGTCATTACTAGTATTCAGTTTTTCTTGGATTTCATCGCATAATCATCGCCCTACCTATCAGGACAAATGTCTACCCGGGTCTTCAGTTCCAAGAGTCCATGGCACGTCTCCTATACACGGCTTGTCTGGTGGGAAGCGAGTATGCCGTCCTCGCCACCCTGGGGACATTTGATATTGCTCCATTCAGTATGTTCACTACACCGCTCTTGCAATATCACCGCGTCCAATTTAAGGCTAGGGTTGATTCACGTAGTGGTTCTTTCACACTTCTCATCTCTTGGCCCAACCACAAGAGACATCGGCGCAAGCCATCCCATCGACTGAGTGCCACCGATACCCAGAATTGCAGTAATCGAGAGGCATACCAAGCATACAGTGACCCCTGACCTTCTGCACATATGACGCCTACCACGATGCACCACAGCAATGGTCCAGGAAAGGATGGTAGCCAGTCTGAAGGAAGGCGAGTACTTTCCAGTAGGTCTTTCAAGGTCATCAACTGTTCTAAAGAGCCGGAATCTGTTTTCTCTTTATCGTACAAATTGTCCAGTCTATCCGTGTACAGACTCAAAGCAATCTGACAACATGCTATTATATTTTCGACGGTGGGTACAGCCGATGGTCGCACTGTCTCATCGGTGAAAAAGACAACGTCCTCAAAGTCCGGTCGATCAGTTGGATAATGCTGTCCTTCTAGCGTTTGAAATGTGGAGTAAAATACCATAACAACCGGTCGATGCTTTTCAGGTAACCGTAAGGGGTGGTTTGAGGTGAGGGTCAGGAACTCCGAAAATGACACAGGGTCTGCCTTTTCCTCCGTGGATATCGCAGGTATGCCTTGATGGGGCCCAGGATGGAGCGCAAGGAACCAAGAATATCTGGTACGGTTAGTCAGTTCATATTTACTTTCTGTTCGTGCATAATCTGCCGATATCTTACAACCAAGTCAATTTAAAAAGCAATCCAGACATTCCTGATATCTCCAGACCTCCTCGAAGGTTGTGGATCCTCTGCAACCCCTGCAAATGACATCTAAGAGCGCCCATATCCCCGATGACACACTGCAACAGCTGTGAGTGACTAGTCTCGAAAGAAGAAAAGGATGGATAGCCAGAGTATACCTCGAAGTTAGCCAGGGAAAGGATTGATGCGATCACCTCATCGCACATCCTTCGTTCAGGGTCATCATCCCCCAACGCCATATTTACAAGTCTGAGAGCTCTCCCCCGGGTTCGGAAGGATTCCGTACTCACGGGTCGATGGGACAGCACCTCGGCGGAGGCGGAAGAGACAAACAATGAAGCGTAAAAGAGCATTGGACTAGTCATAGCAGCCGATAGCCAGTACATGCTCAGGGGAGACGGTTCCTGGACGGAAGGAGATAACAAGGCATACCCTTCCTCAACGGATGCCACATCTATCCGAAAATCTAACGTTAGACAGAGCCGTGAAAGGGATGGGCAGGTGAAGTAGCTACGCTGGTTAATGCAGGAGTGGATATAAGGGTGCGATGGCACAATCTGGTAACCGATCCGAAACTCCGACGATAATTCATCTCCATGCTGATCGTCCTGCTGGTTGAAATGTATGCCAGACGCTTTTCGGTGCAGGTATCGATGAACTTCTATGGCGCTCCGTACCTTGCGCTCATGATGATATCGTTTCATCACATGCGACCGGACGATACGCCTGCCACCTCGAGGCCCCTCATCCACAGCACCGTTAATGGCAACGAATTGAAAGTGTGACATTTGGATGCCATATCGCTGTGAGCATATTTAGGAGGTTGAAGGTGGCGGGAAGAGGTCCAGCTGGTGGAGTTAAGTTCATTTAAAGCGCCGGGAAGCTGCCAAGAAAATGCGTTTTCCTAATTCGGCAAACATGTATAGACCGAGGCGACCCAGACAAACTTCGCTAGACGATCATAGCATCCCTAGAGTTATGTGCATTTTCCATTCTAGCCATCTGAATATCTATAATGACAAGTCCGTTCCGCTGTTGCGGACGAAAGATGTCCGAACTCGCCGTATTAAAGGACCGCCATGGAACGCAAGCGACAGAATTATTTATTTTACGAAGAGAGCCAGCAGTACCTTGTCCCATCTCGATTTCTCCCAAGAGAACAGAACTTATCGATCAAGATGGGCCTGATCGGTATCTTCATGGACCAGAGCTACCCCCCAAAACCCACTTTCACGGAAAGGGAGCTACCAGACCTTACCGGCAAAGTAAGCTATCCAACCTCTCATCTATACGCAAAGTGCTCCAGACTAAAATGAATCAGGTGATGATTGTTACTGGAGGTTATTCTGGGGTAGGATATCAGTTGACGAAACTTATCTATGCGAAGAACGCCACTGTCTACATCGCTGGCCGACGGCCTACTGAAGGCAACCGGGCGATTCAGGAGATCAGCGCGGCATATCCTTCTTCAAAGGGTAAACTTGAATTCCTATTCTTAGACCTGTCGGATCTCTGGTCAGTCAAGGAGAGTGCCAGTGATTTTCAGGCAAAAGAGAGCCGGTTGGACGTGCTATGGAACAATGCAGGTGTGATGGGGTTACCAACAAGACAGAAAACCAAACAGGTATGTCCATCTGGCACTCTTCGTGAAACATTATACAAAAGTTGCTTATATCGATTCTATTTCAAGGGATATGATGCACTCCTTGGAACGAACTGTCTGGGGCCTTACCTTTTTACGAAACTCCTTCATCCACTCATGGTGAAAACCGCGCAGTCTTCTGTTTCTGGATCAGTGCGTGTCCTGTGGGCGGGATCTATCGTGATCCATATGCAGTGTCCTAAGACAGGAATAGATCTGGATAATCTCGACTACAGAAAGAAAAATGAAACCGCTGCTGTTCGCTATGCAATCAGCAAAGCTGGAAACTTGTTTATTGGGTCAGAATGGGCAAAAAGAGATGCTTGCAATGGAGTGGTCCATCTGGTACGACACAGCCCGAAGGCTCCAAGTATTTGCCATCACTAATTGGGCACAGATATTCAACCCCGGAAATCTGCAGACATCTTTGCAAAGAAACATGGGTTGTCTGGAGCGTCATTTTTATGTATGAAGAACCAAGGCGCTAAGAAAGAGTACTCCGGACTAACTGTTCCCTCTTAGAATGCTATCATGCATGATGCTATCTACGGCGCTTACACTGAACTTTGGGCTGGGCTGTCTCCTACTGTTCGACCATCTGACAGTGGCCGTTATGTGATCCCTTGGGGGCGGTTTGGGCCTATTCGCAGTGATATTGCGGAGTCCATGAAAGGCAGGGAAGAGGGTGGCAACGGAAAGGCAGCGGCATTCCTGGATTATTGTGACCAACAAACCAAAATCTACCAGTGAAGAGCTGCTGAAAAGGGGGGAGTAGCGGCAGAAGGCATAACCCAGCCAAATATCAAAAGACCAAGGGATGCTCCTAATTTTCCAATTGTCATCAACGACACTTCAATATTTATATTAATTTGCTCCATTTGCCTTTGTAGAATCATCTTCGAAGATATTAGGAGTACAGATGAGCAACTGCGTGACATTATATATATAATAACGAATTCTGGTCAAGAAAGGCGCGAAATTGCGCAAAGCCAAGCATTGTGGATTATCATAAAAGTAGAATAACCCGTCTGCACGTCAGTACATGATTATATCGGAGACACAAGCTGGCGTAGTGCAACAGAACCATCAGATGTTGAGCTAACCGGCATCGGCTTAGCAATATTTAAGTAGCTTGTGTTAAGCCGAGCAGCCGACTAGCGACACGGGTCACTTACGATAACATAGTACGGAACTCCTGCTGGTATCTCAGAGAATGAGAAAGTCCACGGAACCTATTAGTAGTTTCTGAATATTCCTTTGGAGAGGTTTTCACTTTTACTCTAGCTTCAGACACATAGCACATTATTCAAAATCGCGTCTGGTGTTGGAATTGTGTTGATGCCGACAGGAGGTTCAACTCTTGACATATCGGTATGGCCTCCCATTCGCGAATTTCGCAGGAACAACAGAGCCATGAGGCAAAAGCCACGAATCCAATCCTCCAGGACGTGGCTGTGATGAGCCAATTCGTCGCTGACAGTCTTCGCCATCCCCTGGAGACCGCTAGCAGCATTGGGCCTACGCTTAGTGAGCTTACGCTTGGCTTCTTCGGCGAGTCGTTCGTCCCGGAGAGGGACATTCGCGATCTTACAGGCCAGGTGGTCTTTGTCACCGGCGGTGAGTGCCTTTAACTATATCCTATCTACTCTCACTACATACGAGCAAGGGATCATGAAACACCATTGAATTTGGTGGTTAACTTTTAGTTGTATAGGCAATGCCGGTCTGGGGAAGGAAACGATCTTGCAATTAGCGCGTCACCATCCAGCTCGCGTCTACCTGGGTGCACGGAACGAGACCAAGGCCCGCGAGGCTATCGCTGACATCCAGGACCAGCTGTCAAGTCCTATCGAGATCAAATACATCCAACTGGATCTCGCTTCGCTCAAATCCGTCCGTGCTGCTGCCGAAATCATCACAGCAGAATGTGATCGCCTGGATCTCCTCATTTTGAACGCTGGCATAATGGCGCATGATGCAGCCACCACGGCAGACGGCTTCGAGATCCAATTTGGAACGAACCATGTTGGGCATTTCCTTCTCACCAAGCTTCTTTTGCCAACATTGCTCCGGACCGTAAAGGATGTAGACTCTGCAGCAGATGTGAGGGTAATCACCTTGAGTTCACTGGCCCACAAGGGTGCGCCAGAGTTTGATGTTATGACCTCTACATCTGCTCTTTTGGCTAGCAATACCTGGCTTCGCTACGGAGCTTCCAAGGCTGCCAATATCCTCTTCGCAGCAGAGCTTGCAAGACGATACCCGGAGATAACGTCTGTCTCCGTTCATCCAGGAGCAGTTGCAAGCAACCTGTATGAGACAGCTAAGGCATCTAACGCTGTGCAACATTATGCTATTGCCAGCTTCAGCGGTATCGGTATGCGCAGCGTCCGTACGGGAGCCTTTAGCCAGCTATGGGCGGCGGGCGTTGAGCGGGAGTCGTTGATCAGTGGTGCATACTATACCCCGGTGGGAAGCATGCAGAAACACAACCGCTACGCGACCGATGCGGAGCTGGGGAAGAGGTTGTGGGAATGGACAGAAGCAGCAGTCGAGAAAGCATCCAAGTCATAACGTAGTGTTTTGTGTGCGTTGGATATTTTCGATATTGTGTATATACAGGCAGCCTTTTCCCGGATGCCTCACCTATGTATAATCCTGATGATGTCGCAGATGTAGATATTACTGGTGTTGCCTTACCAAGCTATACAGTGGTTCACAGATGACCGCCCTTTATTTCTGATAATGCGGTACAGAAGCCTCCACCCTTCTCAATAGGTATCGTTGCAGGAAAGCGCCGTGGAAATGGCGATACTACTAACCAGGGAACTGTAATAATCATCATGTCTGGATGGGCGAGCAGTAACTACATACCATAAGTCAAAGAGCAAGAGGAGACTAAGTGACTCGCGTGCCGCATCCAGTCCAGACCCGTCGTTAGGGTTTAGCCGAGCAGCAGCTCTCCCAGCAACGTCTTCCACCACGCACTGCGCACAACAAGACTTGAATAAGCCATCATGATGCCTCAGACGCATCCCCATGCCTCGTAGTATCGTAGCCCTGATAGATATCGACTGTAGATGTGGCCATCATGGCTGTCTGTAAGCAACGTGGGCTCAAAACCAGGCGAACCGTTCATTTTGCACTCCACACAAACTGATGATTGGGCCCGACGGCGAGCTAATTCGGAACCCCAAGATGCTGCTCTCTTCCTCCACTGCGTCTTCTGCTCCATCCAATCTCTCTAGAGAAGAATCATCGTACCCCTTTACGACGACCTTTCATCGTGAGTGCCCTCGATATCAGCCCTCTTTGTCTCGTTGCGGCGAGCGAAGATCAATTGTCTCCAAAGCCAACCCCGCTGCGACCAATTTACCGAGCTGAGCTAACCAAACGCCTTTTCGCTAACAAGACCCGGTCACTGAAATAGTCGGCGGGCGACATACTCCCACACGCGCGAATCTCATACGAAATCGAGTGTCCCAGAGACCAAATTCTCATAATGGATCAGGCAAAGCTGGCTAGGCTCCAGGCGAGCGTGCGGATTGGTATGTGCGTTCTGTTGGTTGGATTGTGTGCGGCGTGATTTCGCAATCTCGAACTGGGCTTTGTCAGTCTTCGTGGGGAGGAGGCAGTATCTAGCTGCTAGGAAGCTTCAGCCTGGCCCTCTTTCCAAATGGAAGAGGTTGTCGAATATCTCTCGCCTTGTTTTTTGTCTGCCTTCTGAGTTCATCAATCTGACGATGGGATTGCTAACATATACTCTGCGCTTTAGGGTACGTTAATACTACTTCGTCCCCCAGTTTCAGACTGCGTTGATCTCCTTCACCTATCCCAAGGCGCCTACTCTCCTGGAGTACAATTCAGGTCGCACATCCCGTGTTCACCGTGCGACGCTATGACGGCCTCTTTTCTATCAGCTCTAGTTCTTCATTCAAGTTATCGACTGGATAATCATATGCGGATGGCTAACCTTGGATATTTCCACGTTACAGAGGCAAGGGTACCCCCCGCCGCAAGACCAAGAGAGTCCACAAGTCGTCCGGTGCCGATGACAAGAAGCTCCAGACTACTCTGAAGAAGATGAACGTTCAGCCCATCCAGGCCATCGAGGAGGTTAACATGTTCAAGGAGGACGGAAACGTCATCCACTTCTCTGCTCCTAGAGGTGAGCCGATAATCTGCGCGATATCCACCCGCAGAGCTCTCTACTGATCATCCACGGCACTCTTCAGTCCACGCTTCGGTTCCCTCCAACACATTCGCCCTTTACGGTAACGGTGAAGACAAGGAGCTGACCGAGCTCGTCCCTGGTATCCTCAACCAGCTTGGCCCTGACAGCCTCGCATCTCTCCGAAAGCTCGCCGAGAGCTACCAGAACCTCCAGAAGAACCAGGGTGCTGAGAAGAAGGAGGGCGACGATGAGGACGACATCCCCGACCTGGTCGAGGGTGAGAATTTCGAGAGCAAGGTTGAGTAAACAGGATCAGAGCTGTGCTGTGTGGGAAAAAAGAGAGGCAAACGGGAAAAAGGATGGAAATGAAAGGAATTGATCAATCATTACGAAGGAATAAGAATGCTTGTGACGTTGATTGTATCGAGCCGGGCCTGCAGGTTCTTCCACTGCTCATCTATCCCGTGTCCCCCATAATTGTGCGATATCTGAGCTGTTCATCTACATCAAACGTATCTTCCGGACGTTCAAATATTGTCACCTGTCAGTATTGGCTATCATTGCCAGCTAAGGCCGGTCCTAGACGCTGGATTCGACAAGCTGGCTAAGACCGTTGCCAATAATAGGGCCGTAATGCAAAGGTGGGCATATGCAACATGTTAATCAGGAATTTATGACAAGCCTCCTAGCCAGCGAAGATGCATATTAGAATGATTCGTCATATAATTGCATGGAAATCCTTGGAAGACACCCAGTTCCACCTAGACCAAAGATGATGCTCATAAGGCTTATGTACGCCTGCCACCAAACTCCCCGGAAAAAGGGCCATACAAACTAGAAGAAAGAGAAATATCGCTATGGTACATGCTGTGTTGTAATATGATAGACGTTTTAACCGGAGCAACCATGGGAGACAACGGAAACGACGTGCCATAGTCATTGACAAGAGTCGTTGCTTCAGAGCGCTAACGCAAAGAATAGCGGAGCACACCTCTTACGGGGCAACCCCGACAGCTTTGTGCATAAATGGGAATAGCCAGAGATATGGTTGAGTTGGGTGTTCCGAGGTGGGAGTCACCGAACTACACGGCATACGCGGGTTCCTTCGTAGACGCATCTGTCATATTCGAGACATTCGCACAAGTCCTTGCCCAGGTTGTCGACCGCCATGGGACTGCGGACGACACTTTAGTGTTCCTTGACGCCTCCAAGTCTGCACTCCTTTTAAAAGGTGTGCCACTGAGCAGGCGCTTATAGGGTGGGACAGCTTAAGCCTTCACGATTCTTCCTTGAGGCCACAGATATCAGTGCCGAATATCATGTCGATCATGTACCACAGACGCCAATAGAGGTTCGATTTCTCGTAGTCGAAGGTCCCATCTTCGCGCAGCTGAGGCCCATCGCCCACAATATCACCAGTAAACCAGCTCAGTATGGGAATCGAACGCAACACACGCTCACTGACAGTCGGTTGCGGGGGCAGAGCTTCTGTAACAGGACGTAAGGTAGCGCGTCTGACATTGGGAATATGCGTCATGAATTCGGACTCGGGCTTGGTCTCTACATTCTGGCGTTGACGAACCCCCGAAACCTGTTCGATTGCTGTGGCCGTGGCAGAGCTTGCTGTGGCAGTGGACATTTGGGAATCGCCTTCCTCGCCGTCCTCCGCACTAGCGACATTCGCGAGATTACCGACAGTGAATGAACGGGGAAGAGTAGATCTCTCCGGTTCATTGTATTGGAGGAAGGATGTAGAATAGGAGGGCGTCAGAGTGTGGTGAGACTTGGACTTCGAGCGACTAGCGGCCGCGGTTCCCTTGGGGATGGGAGCGTCCTCGAGCGGACCTTGGCCATGGTAAGGCTCGCAGAAAACAAGATGGCCGTCAATTTCTTGAGGCGAAAAATAGCAGGCGCGGTCAGCAGCTGTAGTTGAGTCGAAGGTGACCTTGATCCAGTGGTATCCTCCGGCATATCTCTTCGATTTGCGATTGGCATCTGCAGAAAGATTGGCTCGAATGACAACATCACCACCACTCAGCAACTGAGCAAATTTGTTCGGAGCATTAGGATCGCTTCGCGGATAGTCCTCGCAGATGAATCCTTGAGAAATGCGTTCGTATTTGTCAATCACCTTCCATTCTGAATCTTTATTTCGGTATCCATAGAGGATGCATTCGGTAGCGACCTTTTCAATCGGTTTTCGCGATCCTTCAAGGCTTGACGCAGATGATGACTTCGGTAGGGTACTGTGGGCCTTTTCTTCCTCCTGCTGCTGAGCGAACAGTCGGCTGAATTCCGCAACATTAGGGTTCTCCTTTTTGGCAGGAGTTCCGGTGCGAGTGCGTGATCGAGCGTGATCATATCGAGCGTTCCGTCTCTTGCCAAATGGCCCAGTCTCTTCTGGCGGCCGGCGAGGATTGCGAGATTCACTGTCAGTGTTCATGTTAGTACTTGCATGGCAAAGCCAAGACAAGCAGAGGCGATCGAAAGAAAAGATATCGCATTGTCACGGATGTCGGATTGGAACACATACTCCTTGAAGACATAACCCCAGGGTAGGAGATTTCCCTTTTCGTCCCTCGCTCGTTCCTCTGGCGGCACGAAGTGGTACTCCATCGTGACAGTCCTGGAAAAATGAAATGTTGCAAATAGGGGGTGGGAGGACCTTGTAAAAGACAGAGCACTAGAGAGAAATGTGGAAGACAAGCTATGGAAGTGTAAAAAGAAAAGTATGCGCGACGAAATAAAATCGCTTCTCGGCGGTCGAAACATTCTACAGAAACAAACACTCGTTAGCCTGGATACTCGTCACGTGACACCCAGCTAGCTACATATGTTCGAAGGTTTATGACATGGACGCAGACCTGAAAATTTTACTGGAATGGAGGCTGCATGTTCCTACGAGCTTCTCTGCCAGTTTCTTTTACTTGGTCTCTCCAAGTAATCTGTGGAATTGTTTATCTTGTCCAAGCTAATCCTGCGTGAGAAAAGTTATCCACCCAACATCTCCATCCAAGCCGCAGACTTCCGCAAAATCGCCAACTTCCTCCTTTCTCCTGCGCACAAATTTCATAAACTCCACAAGAGGACAGCTTGATCCAGGGCCTGAACTGCAGTCTGGAAGAGACAAGATGCCATCGTTGATATTGATCCGGATAAACACGTCTTCAGATAAAGTCTCCGCTGACCGGCCGCAGGAGAGTCGTTCGAAAGTGATCCGACCACCCATGGGTAGCACTGCTGCTGTGCGCCAGACACGGTCTGCCGCGATGTGCGACGTAGGGAGATGAGGGTCATAAGTCCGATCAGACAAGATATCTAGAGCGACAAGTAATGGGGCGATATCGCCGTCATGCGCACTATTTACGGCAGTGTTAGCTTCACTGTATAAGTAGTCTTGGCCAACTGATTGAGGGCAATTGGTAAGACGTAGAACTTGCAAAACTCACAAACTGAGGAACATGCTCCCGGCTTCTGGGCCATTCTGTAATAGGTGTGCCGTAGCATTTAACCAAAGCCAACCCATAGCACCTGCGTAGGGATTTCCTGGACCAGCACGGTAGTAGTGGATCAGATCCCTCGCATATTCGAAGCAATCCCATTCATCTTCAGTGAATGCATCGCACCAAGGACTGAAACCACGCACCAACGTCTCGAAACCACACATTTCCTGCATACTGAAGATATCGAGATTGCTGAGGTGACCCAAAGCCTCATTATCTTCCGATCGGAGACGGTTGGCAATGCCGGGAGCGTAAGACTCTCGAAAGAGTGATTGCATGCGAGCACCGTTATTATGACCCAAATCTGTATCCTCCAGATACTTGAGACATGTATCACCCGGCGTAAGAGTATCAGCGCCACGCTCGAAGGTCTCTGGTATTATGTGTAGTTCTGCTATTCCATCTCCCTCCCACACAGAACTAAATAATCCCGATGCAAAATATCGCGCTGTGTCAATGACGCGTTGAGAATCACTTGCCCACAAACGGATTCTGCTCTTCGGTAAGAGGTGCGCATATCTCGTTCGAAAGCGCACGCCCGCCATGAAAGCCTGCAATGTCCCTGCATACGGCCCTGTGGTTGTCAATTGATCAAAGTCTTTGGACGGTTCGTCTGTGAAATAAGTCCAGTTATTGAGAAATGCAAGGGAGCCATTGAGGGCAACGTTTGCATCTTTTATGCGAGAGAGAAATTCCAGATGTCCTTTAGAGAGAATGGTAAGTTTCAAGCCAGATGCAAGATTGGAGAACGGTGGGTATTAACTTCAATTCGTGAATGACGAACTGAAAGTTTTGGGACGTACGGCCTCCTACTGATTTTGTGGGATAGCGTTCAGTATGACGAGACATCTGAAGTCTAAGTTAGAGAAAACCTCGGAATGGGGCAGTTCCAATTGGGAGAAAGCCTAAGGCATATAACTGTATCGAGTACTGTATATACAAGAGCAGGCAGCAGATGAAGCTTTAATGCAAGAGCTGCTAACAGCTAACACGAACGCACCACATGTATCTGATCAACTGTACACCCTGCAGGCGGCGCAACTGTATCCTGGCTGGCGGAAGGACCGGTTCCATCTACATACTCAATCCACGGCCCATATCCCCCCAGATGGTATACTAGGTTCCATCCTTTTCGTCGTCCTTTTGGCGGATCTGGATGTGGAGTAGTCTTGCGATGTGGATGAAACCATGTGTTCCAGCTTGCTGTATGTGGAACGAAGTGATACAAGGACTCTTGATTGTATCCACCGAGTCCTGCGCGAGAAGAGAGTGTTAAGAAAACCCGGGATGGCCCTTGCTCTCCAGTATACAGAGAGACCCCAAGAAGAAGGACGATAAGCGAGGAAAGGCTGACTAGAGAGAAGGCGGAGCTCTGCATGTTGTTCCTCAGCGGAGCGAGGTCCCTAAGCCTCCTACGCACACTTTGTCAAAGCGAAGGACAACAGTCGCTTCAAATAAGAGCGATTCTAATATCCCTTCGTCTACGGATTATTCCGGCGGTGAGACGTCTCTGTCGCCCGTTTATCCGGCCATTCTCGGCCGCCAAGAGTGCGATCGGGCATCAGGAACATGCCGAAGTGCATATCCAGCTACTATGTGCTAGTCATACATTGCTAGATAGTTAGCTGAGTAGGGATTAGATATTTCAGAAGTATCAAGAATTCCGTCACTTAAGTCCCCAGCAGTTCGCCATTTTGACATGCTAATGCTAAGATAAATTAATGTCTATTCTGCTGAATATAACTCTGACCAAATAAATATTCTATCCATCCCCTGAGGTAGTATGCATGTACATACAGGGTGAATCTCATGACTTTTCCCAAATAAAATAATTAATGCTGCGCTGGACTCACGTATGCGTGACCGCCTTCACCTGGATAAATTACGAGGGACTCGTTAGCCAGTCGTATCGAACTGTTTCGAATTTCAATCCACTTCTTCCCACCGAAGTCACACAGAATCAGCCGGATGGCTAGGTTTTTTGGGTTCATCCTGCCCATTCTTCCCTTTTTTGATGCTTTTCCACTCCATACCAATAGTGCTCAGTAATGCCAACAGCGAGGCGCCCATGGCTGCTAAAAATATTCTCGTGCATGCCCAGTTATAGGCCCGTTCGACCCGACCTACATAATCCGGTGATATTGTTGAAACAAGACGGGTAGCACCCTGATCAAGCACCTGAGTGGTGTCTAGACCTGGAATCCCTGACAACTTAGCAATAAGAAGACTGTTTAGTATGGCTTCCCCAACAGTGGTGAATATGCAACCACCGAGCTGCTGGAGGAAGAACATGAGGGCAACGGCGATTGGCATGTCAGCAAACGGAAGCACCCTCTGGACGACAAGATTGCAGACTTGTAACCCATATCCAAGGCCAAACCCGGAGAGGAACTGATATGAGATCCAATGCGAAGAGCTGCTGCTAGGGGTAAGAGTACTCATTAACCCGAGCCCGACCGACATAATACACGGGCATAGGTACATGGCTGGGACATAGTATCCGATCTTCTGTGTGATAAACCCAGACATTAAGCTAGCGACAACCAGACTGAGCACTAGTGGCAATGTATAGATCCCTGACTTGACTGGGCTGACAAGCTTGACCGCTTGGACTGCGAATTTCTCTTAGCGAAATATCTGATGTATAAGCTGAGAAGGACCTTACACCAAATGGGAATGTAGTAGATCATAATCATCATGGAACCCGCGATGAAAAAGGTATATATTGCCGCACAGAATATACTCCTGTGAGTAATCACCCTGGCAGGGACAGTCGCTGTTGCTGGTCTGAATATCTGAACAGCGGCAAACGCTAAAATTAACACCCCAAAAAGAACGAAAAGGACAATAATCCGGGGATTATTCCAGGGGTATACGGAGCCCCCAAACTGAAGAGCAAGAAGTAAAGAGACTATGGATGGGACCAAGAAGATCATCCCAAGAGGGTCGAGACGTTTAACATGAGTTGCAAATGAGACAGGTTCGTGTGAGGTTTTCGGTAGGTTCCAAATCCAGAACATTACCAAGAACGTAAGTCCGCCGATAGGAAGATTGATATAAAAACACCACCTAATACCTCGCGTATCAGTTATCGCCATGTACGGTGCAATGGACAGCTAAGAAGAGAGACATACCTCCAACCGATAGAGCTAGTGAAGCCCCCACCAATAAGGGGCCCCGTAATAGAAGCAAGCCCAAACACGGTACCAAACATCGATTGGAATAAAGGGCGTTTATGTAACGGAACCAGTGGTATCATTATGAGCATGCATCCGGTGAATATCCCAGCTGATGCGAGTCCGGCAATAGCGCGACCAGCTATAAACGCCCCCGAGCTCGGAGCCGCACCACATATTGCAGAGCCAATCTCGAAAATAAGGACCGTTCCCAAGAAGACCCATTTCATGTTGTAGAATTTGTAGATGCGTCCATATAGCAGCTGAGAAGTTGCGCTTGTGAGCATGTAGGCTGAACCGTACCAGCCAATATCGCCGAGGCTATTGAATTCGTCCGTAATATGGGGTATGGCCGTTGTAACGATTGTCCGGTCAAGAGCGACAAGGTAGAGAGGTAGAAAGTTACAAACGATAATCAGCCAAAAGTTGACTGACTTTGGGCGATACAGACTTCCAGGTGGCGCTCCCGATGGTTTGTCTGCTACGCTTGGCTTCGATTCTTCTAGTTTTGACGGGATGCTGTCTTCCTCGCCATGTGAAGGCAATTTTGACTGGCTCTCCTGGTCATCCTCACTCAGATTTTTCCGGTCACTGTCGAGTGGTATGGTACGCTGATTCATCATGTTCTGTTCAGGAGCTTGTTGGCATTTGAGGTGTCGTTATGTAGATGTCTTCGAGATTGATAAATGGACCTAGGTGGATAGGAATACAATTATAGAGTATTTGAAAAATAGAACTATGCGGTGATTAAATTTACTGATGGAGAAGACATTGACTTGGCTTTATTTCAAATCAGAAACGACACAAACGAAGCGTATGTAACGTGTAGACAGGTAGTTTTCTTATCACCGAGATACATTGTCGGGACCGTCCTTTCGCCTGTCTTGAAGTGACTATCCCTCCGAACCTCGCTTTGCTCTTTCGAACGTCATGTTATTAGAATGATTACTGTTCGGCATGGTGGCTGATCGGAGATGATGTGTTTTTCTAGAGTTTCGTCGGACTCGCACGCCAGCTCGTGGTTCCATTTCGGCGCTAGCGCCCTGACTTGCGCTCGACATTCGGGACCGAAGAGTCATGTCTCGGGACCGAGCTGAGGATGGTTGTCCTATACTTGACCATTGATACGTCTGCCCTGGTCACATTTGACTTTCCTATAACTGTATTTGATCTTCTGATATTTCTGGAAGGTTCAAGTTGATGCGTTTACTGTCCGATCTGTATCCGGCAACACTTGGTCGCTCTTATGGTTACTTATGGAGAGCAGAGGTGGGGTGAGCTCCTCCCACGGACGCTATAACTGATCGCCATGAGTGTTACCAGAGGACATTCCTGCGTTCTCTGTCATCAGCGCAAGGTCCGCTGTGATCAGCAGAAGCCATGTGCCAACTGTGTCAAGGTACGGGCCGAATGTATCGTTATACCTTCACAGCCGCCCAGGAGGAGGGTGAAGAAGAAACTTGAGCAGCGGGATTTGATAGAACGTCTCAACAAATATGAAAAGATTCTGGCGCAACATGGAATCAATTTCGATTCAATTCCAGATGTCCAGGATAACGTCGATGACTCGGAGTCCCATATTCATAGCTCGAATACACCTGCAGCAGTTAGTGATAACCGCAAGACTGAAGAAGACGACAAGTTAGTGGTTCAGATTCTCTTATAGTTGACTTTTACATTGTGAGCTAATGTGGATACAGGAACTCTAAATGGATTGCCTACTACGAAGAGGTCAGTACCGAAATGTTGATTTCCTTCCAGTCTAGATTACACGAGCCCTGGTTTAGCGATAGATACATGGATACCCAGGCGGCCATTCTAAATTTTGGCATCGGAATAGAGGACTACTCCAAGCTGACTCTCAGCCAGTATCGGACAGCCGAGGACATGCTGCATGGGTCATCTGATGAGGAATACGACAGACCTACTATCCACCATTCCTTCGATACTATGTTTACCGATGTGGATGCCTTTCCATTCGGCGTCGGTGGAATGCCACTCAGCGTAACCGGTTTTCATCCCCCGGCAATTCGAATATTCCAACTATGGCAGGTATATCTCGATAACGTTAACCCCCTATTGAAAATTAGCCACGCACCAACACTCCAGGTAGAGATAGTCGAGGCAGCTGCAGACCTGGCGACAGTCCCGAAGGGCCTTGAAGCTTTGATGTTTGGGATTTATTTCACATCGATCAATTCAATGAGTGACAAAGATGTTCTCGGCATTTATCACGAAAGCAAGACTACTCTGATAGGCAGATATTACCAAGGTGCTCAACAAGCCCTTATTAACGCGGGATTTATGAGATCGAATGAAATCGTTGTGTTGCAGGCATACGTGCTATATCTTGTAAGATTACCCGATTACCGATTCAGCGTGGACACAATGCACACCAGGTTCAGAATCATTCTAATTTCTTCCTGTATAGGTCGGTGCCGCGAATTTCATGGATCCTCGATGTCTGTTTTGTTTGATTGGCATGTGTGTACGCATAGCTACACGTCTCGGTCTACACCGTGACGGTGCTCAATTCAACGTTTCTCCGTTTGAAGCCGAACAGCGGCGAAGGCTTTGGTGGCAGATTGTTATCTTAGATAAACGAATTGCTGAGATCACAGGGTCGACTATAACAGCACTTTCTTCCTCCGGCGCGGATTGCCGACTCCCTCTAAATGTGAACGACACAGATCTGAGCCCTTATACGAAGGAACCGCCAATACCGTCTAATAGCGCAACAGAAATGATATTCTGCCTTACACGAATTGAGCTCACTATAGCATCTTCCGCCAGCGGCATCGGGCCTAACCCTGCAATTGTGAATAATCCAGCCATGCGTGGCACGTCTTTCCCCCCGACTCCCTCGGTCACGCCTGATGGATATAATCACCCGCAAGAGTCCAACCTCGACGGATATAGTGCCTATCTTGAATCGAAATATCTGAAAGACTGCGATTCCAACATACCACTCCACAACTTCGCTTTATTGATGACACGAATGTTACTATGCAGGCTTCGCGTCCTCGGAGCCATGTCTCCAAGAGTCACTATCACTGACCAAGAACGGGGTGGTCTGTTCACTGCAGCGATCGAGATGCTTGAGTACGACAACACGATTCAGAGTAACGAGACTCTCAGCTGCTTCCTATGGTCAACCCGTTTGCAAGCACCCGTGCAAGCCAATATCTTGCTTGCCAATCAACTGCGTGAGTGTGGAACCGGACTATTATGTGATCGAGCATGGAAGGCTCTCTCCGACAACTATGAGCATAGGGAACTGGCCCGAAATATTCGTAGTCCCATGCATGCGGCCTTTAAAAACAAAGTTCTCCGAGCCTGGGACGCTCATGAGGAGGCCGAACGCCGTCTAGGGCGTAGCGTGCGGCCGCCCAGAGTGATTGCGCTTCTACGACAACACTTCCCTGAAAGTTCTAATAGCCGGGATGCAGGTGCTGGAATGACACACCAAAGTCATATGATTCCAGTCGATCTCAACGAAGATTCTTTGAGAACCGGCAGCATATTTGAATCGGGGGAAGCCTTCCACTCGTATGGGTTAATGGCCAGTGAAGATTTGGTGATGCAGTCCCTAAGCTACATAGATGAGATCTCGCAGTGACTCGCAGTATGTATTCCGAAGACATGGCAAGTAGCGCTTAATTCGAGTAGAACATATTAAGTTAATACAGGAAGTCTCCGACATATAATGGAAAAATCCAGATCAGAAGTTCATGGTTTAGCGGAAGCGCCATCTTCAATAGGTCCCGGTTTCGCGAAGATAGCGCCGACAAGAGACAGGAAGTTCGTCGATCTCAACACCATGCAGTAGAAAAGCGTTATACCAGTTACCACAATCTCATCCCTCATGGCCTTTGACATGGCTTTTGGCCCCATGAAGTCGATGTTGCCTATCTTCTTCATCGTGTACGTGCTGGCAGATAATTTGGCCACTGGCATCTGCTGCTCGTCCAAACATATGAAGTCCCACGACTTGAAACCGCAGCTGCTCGTCCAGGTCATAGGAATCGGGGTCTCTGACTCCGAATAGGCATATGAAAGATGAGTGTACATCGTCTTGAATCGTTTCAGTGCTTTGATAGTTCCTTTGCGGCCGTGTACATCGTACTTGGCGTCTATGGCGACCACGTGAAGTGTGCCGGTTCCGATAGTCGCACCATCTGCGGAGGACTTGAAAACAAGATGTGGCGCCTTCACGCTATGGAAGTCAATGAAGTAAAGTGGTTCGGATGCATCTTTTTGTGTGATGCGAGCTTGGAATTTTGACCATGTGAAGTCGACTTGTAGCGTTGTGACGGGGGCAGAGTCGACCTGCGAGTGGGAAATCTCAGATGAGGAGTCCATGTTATGAAAATTGGGCAGACAGGATTATTCAACCTCCTGAAGCACACGCGGTGCTTGCCCTCTTTATATAACGACTGAAAATTGTTGAAATGCTCATCTCTACAACAGTACTCATGTTAGCGTACATGGATCTGCGCCATCTACGGGCGCATTTGTCTGGCTAGCATTGCCCAACGCTTAACCTCTTTAGGTTCTATGCGCCGCTGGAGGGCGCCCGAATGACATGAAAAGCAGATTGGATCTGAACCGTTGTCAGCGCTAATTTATCGGAGAGTGCATGAAGTCTATATCGGATAGATGGAAATGCAATGCTACTTGCGTGTGCATAGGTCGGCCAAGAGCAGTGTTGGACCCTCGTACTCATCTGGGAAATACATAACTATCAATTTACGGCATGTGATCAATTCAAGTGGTCATTCATTTAACAGTTATTATTATTATCAGACATCAAATTTACCTTCCTCATAAGCCCTATGCTCTCTCTTCATCTCTATGATAGTCCAACCGTACGTCACAGCCGCCCACACCGCAATATATGCAAATAGAACGCCCAACGATAATCCAAATGCATAGTGAAATGGCAGAGTCCATATAACAGCAGACACGCAACCGATATAGACACACACTCCCAAGAGCCACCACAATGTTAGGTAAAAAAAGAATTGTCTAAACATCTTGTTAGTTTCATATCGATCATTATACCGCACCCGAAATTCGCGGTCCTGCAGTCCATCGACGGCAATGAAGTCCTCGGCCGCATAATAGATGAAAGGGCGTAGCGCCGATCCTCGAGGCTGAGAATTTATTCCGATGGGGATATTCCACCAGGGAAGATCCACCGTGATGACCATCAGGATGCCGAGAAAGCCCATGATGAAGCTTGGTCCGTATAGATATAATTTAGGTATCACCAAACTGCTTCCGACGACAAATGGAATAAGCGCTAAAATCATCGCAACCAGATACACCCATGATGTGGCATCCAGTTCCCATCGATTGCGAGACAGAAGGGGTGCACATTCGTCTCGATGCATTACCAGCCGCCATACCCGGGCGAGCAAGATCCACAGTTCACCAATGCCAAACGACGCAATCGCAGATCCTAAGATATCTCTGTCGAACTGTGGTCTCTCGATGGGACAGGGTTTTTGGCCGGGAAACCTGTTGCGACACTCAGCTTCCCAGGGCGATTTCTGGCTATTATACCACGTGTAATAGATGATACAGGGCACCACGATATCAAATAGGACAATCATCGGCAGACCCAAGGTGATCCCGAGATGTTGCCATGGGTGCGCTTCTTTCTGTGCCAACCGCGTCTCTTTGCGCTTCAGTGGTGGTAGGCTTCGCGCGCCCGTCGAGTCCGCCACGGTAGTATTTCCAGCACTGTAGATAGGCCGGTTAGTGGAACTTGCTGGCCAGATTTCCTGGGAATGTATGCTGTTGGCATTGCTGGGCGGTGTTGAGCCCGGGACCCCAAGGTGGCGTGGTAGTTCAGCAAAGTCTTGACTTGCTGTAGCTGTTGCCGGGCGGGATGGAGAGGTCCCATTTTCCGTCTCTTTTTCATTTAGATCATTTCCGGACAAGACGTTCACACCCCCAGTCACCGTATTTTGATCGGATCCATCGGTTGGCGTTTCTGTTTTTTCTGGATCTGATTCTAGGACTTCCTTTTCGGCGGAGGAATCCATAGTCCCTTTTGAATACCCTGGGCAGTCGGAGGGCTAAAAGTGACTGCGCTGATTCACACGGCGGGCGCCGTTGGCCATACGGAGAGATGCTCCACTGCAGACAGAAAGACGATAGTATCAGACCGCGCTGGCGCAATTGAGGTTGTTAAGAGAAGAAATCCAGAAGTTTAGCAGTGCTGGAACTGGAACAAGACAACGCTGCTGAAATGATCGACATAAGTGTTGTCGATGTTGTTGTCGCAACCGAACGTGCCTTTTAAGACGATGGGGGCCTTTTTGGGGCGTTTTCGGCCCACGGAAAGCGGCAGCAGTGACTGTCTGGCCCCCTGAATCGCGACTTACTCGTACCGGAAATAATGTTGCGAGGTGAGATCTCGAGGTTTTCCGCTAGTGCAGCAGGAACATATAGTATATATTGTAGATTTCCCCGGTCAACGGCTCAGATCCAGGCGGAGAGGCCTTGCACCTGCGCCATGGAGATATCTGAGGTTTTTATAGCCCCTTTGCGGCCGTGAAGTTCCGGGGGATCGGCGTTAAGACCGGTTAAACGACTCGCACGGGGCAGCGATCTTGTGATAGAAAGCGAACGTCTTGGAGGAGCTAGTCAGTGAAGATCAAGTAATAGTAAGCGCATATTACTCCGTACACGGCCGACGAACTACTCCGTACTCCAGATGTAGAATTATTTTCTCGCAGACACGACCCGCGGATCCATAATTGGACTCCTAGTCTTACCGAATCAGGACACGCACAAGGCCCGCGATCCTCTCTTCTTTTGCCCGAACGAGCATAGGACAACGATCGGTGCTGCACCGTCGATCTGGCTGATGGCTTTCTGTTGGTCCGATGACAGCTGTAGATGCAAGCAAGGATATCAGAGAGATATCAAACAGAAACTGCCCTCAAGATATGTAACTGAACGGTGCCGTTGAGCGTTTTCAATCCTCGCCCTAGTATCCGAGAAACGCTCGGCAACGCTGGCTGGTGTTCTGGCCTAATGACTAACTCATTAGTCAACCAGGCTAACTAGTTAATTCTCTAGTTGACTAACTCGTTAGTTAGGAGAATTGCCTCGCTTAGCAATCAGGGAGTGAGCTGTCGCATCCGGGAGATGCAGATGGCGAGCGAATCGTCGGCAATCTGAATGATTAACCCATTGACTGACGATACTTCATCGACGTCAACTCACGCGCGATCCGAGAGATCCCGCATCGGCTCTTTCCGGCAGGCGGTCACCACTTCTCTGCTGGCAGAATAGACAAAACAGACAATACTCTCCGGATGCGTTCATCGCCCACAACCGATTATCCCGACCGTATATACGCCAAACAGCAAAGCAGCGTCGAGTACATTAGTGGCCGTGACTTTCTGTAACCCTGGCATGCCATACCCCAAATCTTGTCCCCGTGGTCGCAGATGATGACCTCATTTATCAACACCGAGACTTTTCCGAGATAAATCACGTGAACGGGTATCATCCTACAGATATGCATCATTCTCGTTGACTGGAATCTTCCAACATCGCTGGGTTAGATAAAGCCCAAAATAATGGAATCTGCCAGTCTACAGATTGGCCTATGTTGCAATAGACCTACTGCGCATTTCCTAAAGCGATGTATTGGAGACGCTTTACTTCACTACCACGACAGGCCCCAGATACCTAGCTATACGTTGGCAGAAACCGGTAGCCTAATAGCTATCAATATTGTCCATAGCGACTTGGACTACTTTGCGGGGAAGTCATTATTATTTGTATCTTCAAGATATTATGCAGTTGTATTATTATTACATCCAGGCACCCATCTGCACAGCCAATGCCAAAACACTATTCCCATCTAGGTATGAAGTCTCCTATTGGCCAGAGACAAATAAGGTTCACAATCCCAATTAGGAAATCAGTCTCCCATTGCTCGATCAACTCGAAACTATGTCTTCGTCTCAGCATCGCCTCTACTACTTTGTGGGGTGGTATACATTAAGATCGTTCTCTCGGAATTTAGGGCTTTATCTCTCTCGGATTTTGTATCTAAGTCCGCTAAAGGACGGTCATCATGAGTTCGAATTATCCGATTTTCACAGCTCGTGGAGGTATATATATAGGGCGTAGGGCCCGGAGGTCATTATATGATTCATCGCTATCTATCAGACTCAGAGAATTGGAGCAAGTTACTTCTTAATAAGACGAGATCTTTCCTTCCATCCCATACCAAAATCCATCATGTCGGAGCCTCTCGAAACTCAGCCCCGGAACCTTCCCCTTCTCGCCACGCCTGAGACGTGCGCTGGACGCACCTATATCGTGACAGGATCGAATACCGGTCTGGGATACGAAGCAGCCAAGCACCTGGTAGCGCTGGGTGCCGCCAGAGTCATCATGGCAGTCCGCAGCGTTGGTGCAGGAGAAACAGCAAAAGCGAAGATTGAAAGGGACACAGGCAAGATAAACGTTGCCGAAGTATGGACTCTTGATCTAGCGAGTTACGACTCCGTCAAGGCTTTCGCGAAAAGAGCTATCACGGACCTGGACCGCATTGATGCTCTCATCGAGAACGCAGCGGTTGGGATTTCTCAGCGGATGATGGCTGAGGGACATCTCCTGCCTCTCACTGTGAATGTGTTTAGCACGTTTCTTCTTGCAGTCCTCCTGCTTCCTAAGATGAGGCAGACGGCGAAGTCGTTCGGTATCTTGCCTCATCTGACAATTGTCTCAAGTGGGGTCGGTTTCGACTTCAAAGCCGCCTGGGATAAGATCAAGGATGATCCGGTGGCGAAGCTGGATGCTGAAGAGGTTGAGCTGATGGCAACGTACGTGCAGTGTATTCGATTTTCGTGTCTCGTACTTAGTCAATCAACACTAACATTGGGCTTCCCCCTTTAGATACGGTCTGTCCAAGCTCATGGAGATCTTCGCAATTCGGTATTTTGCAACGTTGACCCCACTTTCTAGATCTAGAGTGGTTTTGAATACTGTCTCCCCAGGTCTCTGCAAGACAGATCTAGCTAGAAATGCGACTCCGGCTTTCCGTGAACAGCTCCAAGCCCTGCATGCCCAGTATGGCCGCACGGCGGAGGATGGGAGCCGCACACTACTCCATGCTGCGATTGCCGGCAAGGAGAGCCACGGGTGTTATCTCTCTTCTTGCGAGATTGCCGAGTGAGTCATATATTTCCTTCTCGAAAGGATCTATTTGCTAACGCAGGTCGCGATATAAGGAGCAAAGTGCCGAGCTGGATATCGGACGAGGAGGGGAAGAAGTCGCAGAAGTATGTCTGGGAATTGATCGCAACGGAATTGGAATCTATTGAGCCTGGAAGTGTGAAGAAGATCCTGGAGTCGTGATGGCGATGCAGTGGACGTGGCTTTCTTGCTAGACCTTTCTGCCAGATATGGAAGAAGCGAATCATTTCTGTAATTAGCCACTATAATCAAGCCGAATAGGTCGTTATAATTAACCTGAACAAACCGGCTATAGCGATTCAGACGGGTGCAGTTTATCCTTCTCAATTTCCCTTAATCTTAACTGATTTCCAGCCTTCCCAATTTCATTCAAAGTTTTCTGTGAGCAGTCTCAGATGGGCACACGATCTTTGCCAGAGCGCACGTGCTGCACTATCGTGGGTAACGTTGACCCATGGGAATGCGGAAAGGACCTGATCCACACTCTCCCAGGTGTAGAGGGCCAGAGATCTCATCGTCTGTGCGGTCTTCGGAACCAACCATATGTCATCATTTGTTGAGTTAGACATGCAAGTTGCGCCAATGAAAAGTAACCAAAGTAATACCTCCTCTTTTTCCTTGCAAACCTGTGAATGCTTGTCGACGACAGAGCAGATTGACCGAGAGAGAAGAGGGATAATTGGAGCCCTGCGGTCAAGGCTCCAGAAGAATGTCCCCACGAAGGTCGTTAAACCCAGATGAACCATGTCTTCGAGAAGGTTAGAAGAGCAATGGCTTCCCAACGGTCTCATCTCAATAAGACGATATCCGAGTAACAAGATACTATCATGAAATGCGCAATGATTGAGCTTGGGTAAACGTCCGGAATTGGCGTCGTTGATCAACCGAGCGAAGTTTCTGATTACAAGAAAAATGTCTTGGAGGCAGACACTCAACAGTTTATATATCCGAAAATGAGGGAGTGTAGGTAGAGTCCTAGTTCCTATTCGTTCATGGTTGCTAGGAAGTCCCAGGAGATTTTCACGACCGTACGCAATCTCCTGGACGCTAAACCGCGTCGCGGAGCCCGTGTAGATTGCATATTCGAGATCAAGTCTTCTCATGTCAGTATCTCGAAACGGAGCTCTTGACTGTTTTCGCTATCTCACCTGAATATCTTTTGGGTCAAACGAGGGTTTATCCTCGTGAGCTGGCGGATCCCGCCTCGCAACTCGATCATTCGCCGAAGCCCTTTCATATGCACAAGGCTTCGACTATATTGGTCTATTTGGCGCTCATACTGTGCCATCATCAAGACAGCAGCAATTGTTGTATCAGATACAGCATCATTCCCAGATAACCTTTCGTTGATTAAACGGAATGCCTTTGATAAGTGACGTGTCGCCACGAGGGACCCTGTTGGCTCCACGACAAGTTTATTGATAACTGTCAGAGATAAAGCAACCATGCAGTGGAAGTCTAATATAGGTCAGTGATATACATGTACATAACGAGTGCGGATTTCGCGCATGGACGGTACGTACACGCCTGGTCCAAAAACAGAAATTGGACCCATATCGAGGATGATATGCCGGTAGGATCTAACGCATTGCTCATCTCGGGTGCATATCGGGGCCCCCCTATGAAGGAAATGGCTAGATAGCATATGTTGGTTAATTATGATAATCTTAGCTATCTATCTCGATATTGCTATACACACCAGTTTGCAAGAGTGATCTAGACCCCGGCACTAGCTCGTCGGGAGCAGGGAGGACAGAGAGTCCATCACCGATCTGTCGCTCAATCACAGTGATCATTTCATTGGTTGGCTCCGAACCATGAATGCGCTGTACGGCCTTCGGGGTACTGGTAGGAGCCGCAGTGGACTCCAGGCTGAGCTCCAATGCCTTCTTTCGCGATGGCCGCACTAGTTTCTTCCCAGCATTCTTCCCCATAGCCACATGACGGCGGATCTGCTTTCTTTCCGATTGACTGATAGAGCCATTATTGTTGATAAATTCATACGGCATATTAATCAAATAGTAATCAGAGATACGATGTTCAAGTGAGATGTACTGGCGACGGAGGTTACTTCGGCTGTCCGAATTCGAGTTTGGGTTAGCTACGGAATTAGGCGGAGATAGCTTGCTCCTCACACCATGATGTCTATCAAGTATCTTTGGGTTGTGTTTACCTTCCTGTATAACTGTACATGCATAAATGAGGCTTCCGCTCCCTAACCAATTTACCATTTTGTTTTTTATAGTTTTCCCCGTATAATCCTTCCTCTTTCAGTCCACCATAAGCCGTTGACAGCATTTTCGGGATCTATATAGAATGGACCCCATCCTTCATTACTAGCCGGCGGACATCCGAACGCCTCGTAAGAAAGAACGGGATGGTAGAACGGTATTGGCTGAGCTGGGCAAATGCCTAATCGGGTTATTTTATATGAGGGTCTAACTGGACGGTGTCCGCAACCCAGAGCCGGGCCAAGATTCGTAAATAAATAGCATATGACAACTAGAGTCCTTTGACCGGATTCGAGTCATACCGCTGAGGTTAGCCTTGGGGCCACTGCAGGTTAAGCCGAATAAATTTCCACATTGCCGCATTTAAATACGAACATCTTTGGTGGTGTTTGGTGGATGCTAGTGACCACATAGCATTTCGGGATGCCTCCGCCCCCAGAAGTTCAGGAGGACCGAGGCGATCCTCCCTCACCTTCCGAAATAGGATAACGTGCATCACAGCACTTCAGTTAGATAACTGGCTGGAGATCAGATGTAAGTATAATCATGATGGCTCTGTGGTATCTTCCTCCCCGATTGATAACGCTCAAATTTAACGTCTGAGGCAAATTTCACAGCCAGGAGCCCTATCCCTGTCCAACACGTATGTGCTTCAACGAATTTGGGATAGGGTAAGCACTAGAAGGACGGGATCACTTCGACATTAGGATATACTTCCATATATCCAGCCACTTGATCCAATAACTATATCGCCATGCCCATGAGTAGCCGCAGCAGGCTACGACAGCAATATGGTCGTGATCATGGCCTTGTGATGAGGCTCTGAAGCCAAAGGGACTAAATGCATTTTCCTCTTTGGGCGGCAAATTGTGGTATATAAGTGCGTTCCGAGGCTGAACATTGAGTACTCAAACCTATTCAACCGTTGATCCAAGCATTGCAAGCTTTTAACCTCATATAATCTACCTTAAGAGTTCCATATACACCCACCAAGATGCCCGAAGAGAAAAAGAAAAGAAGCGTCAAGATGTTCAAAGAGCCTGGCGTCTTTAGGGATGCGCGCGTAAAAATGTCAACTACCCCATATGGCAGTGGCATCGATTCAGACTATTGTGTAAGTATCCCCATCTTTCGTTCAACACTATAGAGTTCTTTGCTCTCTTTTTATGCACCAAGAGAGAATATGTCCATGAAACATTCAGTGTATGTGCTAAGCATCTTTTCTTGTAATAGCACTGCCCTCCCAATGAAGATGGCAAACATGTTGCGCAAGACCGTGAGGGAAAGATATGTGCTACATGCCATAAAGAATTTCCAGGTGAATAAGAGAACTCCACAAGAACAATGAATGTTTGTGCTCTTTCATCAGTGCTAACCGCATTACCGTCACAGTTGGTGATCCAGGACACAAGAAAGGAAAGAGAAGGGACAGATAGGACGGTAGGAACTAGTGGACACTGAAATACCGTCTTTTTGTCAATACGGCCAGGACAGTAATAACAACAATAATTTTTGGGTTGTGTTCTCCCACTATCCAGTCAGTTGTGGTCTACAGAAGGCTATGCTACCTTGGCCCATCTTCATTGTTACTATGTTGGCCCCTTGTCATATATTCCTCCACCAATCGGACGATTTGAATGTTAGATCGACTCGACTCTTTAGCAGCAGTAATAATATCCCCATAGAAGCCTCCCCGAGCGTAGACGTTGGCCCCGTGTTCTAAGAGAAAACGAGAGGCTTCTTCGTGTCCATGGGCCACAGCTGTCTGGAGAGGGTTACCGTATTTCCCTCCTTGGGCATTAACAGATCCATGCCCTTCCTCAACAAGCAGTCGAAGCGCTTGCATTTGATTACGAGCTGCTGCCATTCCGACCGCACTCCCATATCTTCCTAAAGCTATATCGGGATCCGCACCGTGGTCTAGGAGACACCGAGTTATCTCTAGATCATCACGATTGGCCGCTGCATGCAGGGCAGAATAGAAGTTTCCTCCATAGGCCTTTGGATCCGCTCCAAAGTGCAACAGTAGCTTAACGGTGGATAGATGACGCCCCACAGCGGCAGCTTGAAGTGCAAAACCAAAGTCACCACCTTCAGTATTGACATCTGCCCCTTTTTGGTGCAGCAAAGAAATAATGTCATTGTGGCCTGATAAGGCTGCGGCGGAGATTGCCGAACCTAACTGCCCATCACTCGAGTTTAACAGTGCTGTATCACCATGATAGATCAAAAGGACTTTGATGATATTTGACCACCCTTGGTACGCAGCCGCAGCTAATGCTGACCCATATCGTCCTTCGCACACATGACGATAGTCTGAGGATTGGCGGAGGAGAGCCTCAACCGGTTCAAATAGACCCAAAAGCGACGCAAGGTAAAGTGACGATGGTACAGGGTGTGATGAAAAGTTGTTGCAAGTTCCCAGTTCAGGCCAATCAGGGTGATACAAACAAAGAGAACCAACTACATGTCTGCTGGAACCGAAGAATCTCATGAAAAGCTGGACTAAAGAGTCACCTTTAGCTTCGGAGTATTGGATCCTTCCGACAAATATCTCCGAGAACTTTGCTATTGGCCAAATCTCTGCTCGTCGCTCGTTGACATCCAATGAATTGGGCTCCCAGAACCCATGACCCAACAGTGAATTACCATCAAAATTATCCTCGTCCACGATGGTACTCTGTCGATAATGATAAGCCCAGTGTTCCGCAGCATATATAGCGAGAGGGTAGGCCTCAAGATAGTCTCCTGTCATCGTTTCTGGTATATCGGTCCCCAAAAGGTATACAATGCAGGATTTAGCGATCCACTGGTGAGAGAACGAGCGCGAAAATGTTTGGCGTAATGCTGGACTGAAACACCACGATATAAGGAACGCTTTCACCGTATGATGTGCGAGCTTCAATTCATCTTCATGTTCCTCCTCTCCTTCATCTCCCTTGTGACTTGAAGATTGCCGAGTGACGAGACTAGAGCACACATGAAGAATATGGTCTGGCCATATGACCTTATCTGCATTTCTTCGAAGTTTGTTCTGTTTATCAAATTCAATAGTAGCGATTTCTGCCACTTCCGAGAACAGCAATGGTCGTGCGGAGTACAGAACCCATTGAAGAATCAAAAGCACAACTTCGCAGGACCTTGTGTCGATTCGTGACAATATCCGAGCATATACGCCATTCAGGTCCGTTGGCAAAGACTTCAGAGTCTCGAAAACTTGATAATTAGAAGTACAGCCTTCCAACTCCGTAAGCTGACAGGAAACCCAGCGGAACCTGCATCGAAACAGTATACTTGTCAGAATCTCAAGTATGAAAAATTGCCAGTTTATGGAAGTATTAATAATGAATTACAAGGGCATACATAGCCTTGATAAAAGAACAAAATCACTTACATCCCCTGCGCTTCTTTTGTGAGTGTGGTTTGCACTTTTTGCTGGACCTTTTGGGGAAATCGGCGAACGCGCAGCTGTATGTGCAAGCTGATATCTGAGTCCACCATCCAAGGTTCTATGACGATACTGTGGGTCAAATGGTCTTTGAGGTGCGTTTCAATAGAACCCTCTTGCCGACTAGTGAAGAGTATACGTGATGAGCTCATCTCGTGAATTCGAACTAAAGACCTGAGTAGATCATTTCTACCTTCGCACTCATCCAATGCGTCGATAATAATGTAGACCGCCCGAAAGTCTTTCAACATTGCACCCAACAAGACCAATAGATCATTCAAGCTCGGCCTTTCTTGACCGCCACGACTATTAGAGTAGAGTTTCAGTAACCTTGAGTAACTGGAGGGTTGATACCACGATAGTTGGCTTATCAGGGAACTGACACAGCCCAATACCCGTTGTTTCTTAGATTCATTGAAGTCAAAGAAAAAGTAGATCACTGCTTCAGCATTCTGACCGCAACTTCTTTTCAAAAACTCAATAACTGAAGACCTGCAGTTCACGATCAGTTCTGGACGATGACGACGTATATCCGATATCAAATGGGAGAATATTACGCTAAGACTGTTTTACCCGAACCAGCTATATTGATAACAATATATTAGATTAGAATAAAGTCCAGAGCGAGAAGAACCTACGTATCCCATACAAGCCCAAAAACGACCCCGATGCAGCCTCCCAACTTCTAAACTCGGGGTTCTCGATTAACCAGGAGCAAGTACCGATCTCCCGTTTGTCACAAGCAGATTTGAGATTTACGGAAGGGTCTGGTGCATCTAGCCAGCTATCAATCTTGTGTTGTGTTTCTTTGGACTCCTTCTCCATGTTCATGTGAATCAATCTCTCGATCTTATCGTCGATCTTTTCGACTGCCACCACCATTTTAGCGATGTCGATGCGAGACAACGATGGGAAGTAGTTCAAGGTCAGGAATGACCGCTAGCCTTACTTGCTGCCATTTTGGGTTCTTGAGCAACAGCATGCTTCGGAAGGTAGAAGAACAGCTGTCTCGCATAAGAGGCTGCAACCGCCGCAGCATAGCCTTGCCATCGAGAGGTCTTGTGGGAGTCCGAGTAATCCGAAATACCGCGAATAACAAGGCAAGGAAAATCGTCGAGGACACCCGCAGCCTCCATTTCAAAACATAGTATATTATGTTCCGCTGCATACTTGTCACGAAGATGACCATCTTTCATTACAGCCTCCCCGCTCGCAATATTCCCCCTATGTATACGTATCTCGTCTTCGTCCTCCTCTTCGCTGTCGTCCTCCTCATCATCATCACTGCGCTGCCGTTGGATGAGCTGGTCCGAACTGCACCCACACTTGGCGCAGTCCAGACTGGGGTTCTCATGTTTGTATGATGGCCGATACAAACGATCCTCCTTGCGTCCCGGATAACGGTATTTTCGTAGCCTTGGACGCGATACGTCAATTCGCTGGAGTGATTCTTGTAGCGGATCTGTCCTTGCTAGTTGACGTCGTATTTCGAACGTTTGCGCCACACTTAACAGGAGCTTGGGGGGAGGTGCCAAAGATCCGATGCGGACGAAAACACCGTCATGCTCCGCCTTTCCACGATCGTATTGCACAACGCCAGAGTGCTCCCCTTGAGGTTTGCTTACCACAAGGTCCCCGAGTCTGATGGATCCACTGGCCGTTCTCGTTGGAACCCCACCCCCTATGCCTACCAGGAGTGCGAATCTGAGGCTCGTGAATGTGTTTCTCATCTGAGTAGCGACTGTTGCTGCGGAGACATTTCCCGCGGCGGTCAGACCGGCGATTACAACATTATGCCCATTAATGCATCCCAGAATATAAGTGTTGTGATCCTGCGGTGGTTGAGAAAGTATCTCGTGCTCTTCATCCAGCATGTGCAGGGCAGCAATCTGTTCTATCTGTAATGGACAGATCCAGGCGACCGTGTAATCGCCGTGGGATAGTTTTGGCACCATTGGAAATTATTTCGAAGTCCGTACGTAGAGATGATGAAACTTGGCTGATAGAGAAATATAAGAAGCTAGACAAGTCTCACCCTCGCTCAGAGTCGATGTATAGTACAATCCGGAAGTCAGCGCTAGTACACCAGGAGCGGGGTTTAATTAGTAGAAGAACACGCAAACAGCCGGTGACAACGATACTTCAAGAAAGAGGAATCATCATGATGCCCAAGCGGCCCCCAAAATAGTCATTCTTCAGGACTCTAAGCTACCAGCTAAGCCGATCGACTTTTCGACCCGCGTCATATGTAATTTTGCTAGGAATAGTACCATTCAAAGGGCCTTCGGATGCCTTCCGGGTCTGTCTACAAAATAGGTATAGTCTCGGAAGGCTCCTTCCGTCGGGGCTTATCAGATAACCTTAGGTAGCCCCCCGCACCTGCCTAGATCGGGAAGCTTCAGCTGGAAGGAAGGACCTTGGGGAATGCCGCACGAGGTTGCTCACGTCACGCGGTGCCTTTATCACGCTCGCCCTGCTCTACTCCTCATTGCCCTTGCTCTGTGTATCAGAATTGCTCCCGGCCTTGAGGGATCTTAACTCGCTCTTCTGGCCTCTTTTGTTTTGCTGCTGTTGTTACTGTTGTCTGCATTTCCCTTAGACCAAGATGGGCGCAGGTCAATCTCATGAGTTCTCCAACTTCGAGGAGAAGGCGCTCGCTAGCCGAATGAGGAGTCTAGAGATGACGGATGTGGATGAAAAGGATGCTTATGTATATGTGGAGGACGATTCCCGTATGTTATTATGCCTGATTTCCGTCGAGATCGCATGGCCGAGTTCCATGTTGTTGATGCTGTTGCGTAGCTCTTCCTTACCCCGTTCGCAGCCGGTCTACAACGATCTCTATCGGACAGACGAAGAATTGGGAAGAAAAGCTGCTAGCAGATCCAAAGGTGCGGGTTCTGTGACCACGCAGATAAGACCCATGACGGAGCTAATGAGAAGCAGAGTCGCCTAGCTTTGTCTGCGCTCTCTGCGAACCCGATGGGCTCTATCTTGGCTAACCCCGCGGCACAAATAGCGGACAGCCAAACCTTTAATATTCGCATCCCTTTTGAAGGAGCACCCATCACAAATCAGCGATCCTCGGGCCGTTGTTGGCTCTTTGCCTCGACGAATGTATTCCGCGTGGCTATCATGAAGAAATACAACCTCACGCAGTTTGAGCTGAGCCAGGCCTATTTGTTCTACTGGGACAAAATCGAGAAGGCGAATTGGTTCCTGGAGCACGCGATCGATACTGCAGACCAGGCGCTAGACAGCCGGTTGATTCAAAGCCTTCTGTCAAGCCCCGTCGGAGATGGAGGCCAGTGGGATATGGTCGCTAATCTGGTACAAAAGTATGGCTTGGTTCCCCAAGCTCTATATCCAGATTCATACAATGCAAAGAACAGTTCAAAGATGGGATCACTGATTACAACCAAGCTGCGCGAACATGCATTGATCCTGCGGGAACTGGCACAGCGGGATAGTGTCAAAGCAAATGCCTTGCTTGCTGATAAGAAGGACGAATTCATGCAAGAGATCCACGCAATCCTTACAATTATGTTGGGTCCACCCCCAAGCCCGGACAAGAAGTTCTCGTGGGACTTCTATGACGCCGAGGAGAAATTCCACAAGGTATCTCTTACGCCAAAGGAATTTGCAGCGAGCTTGTCTACCAAGGACGGACTCCGTGCCTGCGGTGGTACCAATGTTCACGAGCTTTTCAGCCTAGTAAATGACCCTAGAAACGAGTATGATCGTCTCCTGACGGTCGATCGCCTTGGGAATGTTGTTGGTGGCAGGCCTGTTACATATGTAAATGTTGATATGAAGGTGAGTTAGCGGCCGTGGTCCCTGCGCTTTTCATATCTACTGTTGGAGCATTCCTAACCACGAGTTGTAGACAATCAAATCTGCTGCCATTTCTATGCTCCGCGCAGGATTGCCGGTGTTTTTCGGTAGCGATGTCGGCAAATTCTCGGATTCTGCCTCTGGGATTATGGACCTAACGCTGTACGACTATAGCCTTGGTTTCAACATCAACCTTGGTCTGAACAAGGCCGATCGCCTCAAGACAGGCGAATCTGCCATGACGCATGCAATGGTCCTCACCGCTGTGCACATCGAAGGAGGAAAGCCTGTTCGATGGCGTGTGCAGAACTCTTGGGGCCAGAGTGCTGGAGACAAGGGTTGGTTTGTCATGACCGATAGGTGGATGGACGAATTTGTCTATCAAGTGGTCGTCGACCCGAGGTTTGTTAGCAAGGAGGTCAGGGATGTTCTGAGCCAAGAGCCCAAGGTCCTCCCGCTCTGGGATCCTATGGGCGCACTGGCTTAAGAGGTTCTTCAGTTATGGGCGTTCCGTCATGATGGCCTAGAGTTTAGGCTACGCAGGGAGTTTTCTTTGACTCTGATATTATGGGACTGTTAGGCTAGGTGGGATTTATGCCTGCCATATGGGATGTTTATACTAGTGCTTTTCTTTTCAGAGAATAGAACCACCTTTACTCTGAGATGCAGCTGACCTATGATCAGATATCTATAACTTCTTGGATAGGGAAGTATGCAGTGTAAGGGACTATGAAATATATGCATTTGGCATCTTTTTCCATTGTAACCAAGATGGCGGCATCCACGCGGTATTTTTCCTGCATCTTAGGCTCTATACGGATCGGTCATAAATAAGCAACCCGTCTGCGATGATATCCGGATTGCAATGGACTAGTTTTCTCGAATCAATCTCTGCATCTAGCTCAGCTATCCAGACGGAGGCAATCACCCTGCGGGGTAAGTCCGGTGACAGCTCTCGTCTGGCTTCTCATCTTTCTAAGCACGGTTATCTTGCGGACGACGTATTTGCCCAATACGGCTCCATCAGACGAGATTTAGGAGTTAGACGGGGGACTGTACACCCATTCCTCCAACTCCTTGTAGGCCTTTTCGAGGTCATCGTTGACAATGGTCTTGTCATGGACACCGGGAGTTTTGGCGTACTCAAGCTCCAGCTTAGCCTGTGCCAGACGTTTCTGCATGGTCGTCAGTATGCCACGATCATGAACGGCGCAAGTTATACCAAAATCCACAATGACATGTCAACGAACTAACCAGAATGCTGCCCTCCGCGTCCGTAGCCCGGCCACGCAGACGTTTCTCTAGCTCCTCCTCGGACGGCGGCGCAATGAAGACATAACGCGCCTTAATGTCAGAGCGCTGGACCTGCTTCACGCCCTCCATTTCAATATCCAAGACAACGACACGACCCTTGGCGCTCTGTTCCTGGATGGTGCTCTTGCTCGTCCCGTATAGGTTATCTCCGAACTGAGCCCTAATTTGGTCCTCAATGTCAACAACAACCGATTACCACTGCTTCGTCTACCGTAGCAAGACATACCACTCGACGAACCCATCCTTGGAGATCAAGTCCTGGAAGTCTTCCTTCGTGACATAGTGATAGTCAACCTAGATGGAAGGAAACATAGTTCGAGTCAGTTCTCATCGTTCTCATCGCGGACTCCCTAACCTTTCCAAAGGATTGAAGGGAGACTTACACCTTCCTGCTCACCCGGTCTAGGCTTGCGCGTCGTGTGGCTGACGGAGAGAGCAAAGGTATCCGGGTGCTTCTCGAACAGGCGCTTGTACAGCGTCCCCTTTCCAACCCCCGAGGGGCCAGAGATGACGATGGGGCGTCTATCGGGAGGGAGATGGGGAGCTGAGGCAGTTGGTTAGTCTAACTAGTCATAATCGAAATAAAGTACCCAAAAGAGATTTATAAAATCATCGCTGAATGTACCGGAAGACATGGTTCTGTGGAAGAGAGAGAAAGGCCGCGCCGGACGGAGTAATAGCGGAGTAACCTTCAGCATAATACTCTCATCTCTTCTCTTCGGGGATCAACTGCGGGCGGTGAAGCTTGAATTAACAGTGCCGCTGGAGGGGCGGACAAGTGGTCCGTGCTCTGGTTCCAGTATATACTCTTGTCACGTGGCAGAGTACGTTGAATCCGTCTCAAAGACTCGCAATTGATAGTATATAGCTATCTCGCATACTTGAGCACTAAAGTCCAAAATGTAATATTTAGCCTACACCAAAGCCATGTAACAACAGACAATGTTAAGCAAAATGCTTTTATCTAAGGATGTCGTAACAAAGAGACAAAATCATGCACTAACCGGCTATGGAAAATCCAATCAAAAACAGACGCTCAACTAGTCAACAATAGACATACAACATGGAACCGATACAGGGGATGTTATCTAAAGGGGGGGCCACCCAAGTCTTCCGTTCTCTCAACTGTACAGAAACAATTCCGCAAACAGGAAAACCGAAAATAAAAGAAATAACCATCGAAAAGTGTAGAAACTCCAGGGCACATTCAGCCGTCTGAGATCGGTTAAATAGAAGTAACAAACAGTAGCTCAGTGTACTACCAAACTAGAGAGGTCGACAACAGCTCTTGGCCTCCAGAGTATAAAGGAAGCCCAAATGGACACAGTAGAAACGTAGCATGGTGATCAGATACAGCCGGGGGAATAAACGAGGTTTTAGAGAAAAAAGAAAAAGAGGAGAAAATACGTGCAAAACCAGACAGACCGCCTATACCAGCCCATCGTACAGAGACAGGGCACTGACGATGGTCTGGTCGCGCTTGCTGCCTTCTTTGAATTCTTCCAGGTCGAGAGAGCCATTTTCGTCTTTGTCCATCATGCTAAAAATCTTCCTTACTCGCTTTTCAGGAGTATCTTCGTCCTCTGGCAGTTTGACCATATTACCAACCTACAAACGGGCCAGTCAGTCCCAGGGTACAACAGCGGCTCCATTCATAGTTGAGACGTACCATTTTGTAGATCGCTTCCACGATAGCCAGCATTTCGTCATAACTGATCCTTCCGTCACCATCAATGTCATACAGTTGAAACGCCCAGTCCAGCTTATCCTCCATTCTGCCGCGAGATGTGATCGACAGTGCGCAGATAAACTCTTTGAAGTCTATCGTGCCGCTCTTATCGGAATCAAAGACGCGGAATACATAATCTGCAAACGGGGCTGGATCCCCATAGGGGAAGAATTGGCGGTAGATCTTTTGGAAATCCTCTTTGGTAAGATTCCCAGAGGGACAATCCTTAAGGAAACCTATATAAGCGCGCACCATTAGCTTCTCTCCGTTGCATCGATACTTAAGAGACGAATAGTCGCCTTACCCTTGTACCATTGCTGTAGTTCCTTCTTATCAAAGTGTGTGGCCTTTTGGAGCTCGTCGAGCTGGGTAGGGGAAAGCTTGGATTGCCTGCGCAGCACGTATATGGAATTAGCACCAGTGCTAGAAGATCATATAAAACCAATTATGCAACAGAAGGTATGACGTATAGGTTGGTTTGTCGTTCATTCCCATTAGGAGCTTTAAGGATCGTGGCGCACGCGCTCAATCCCAGCAGAGCTCAAAACAATGCACTGAAGGGCCGGATCACGTACGTCTTTCCCATTATGTAGATTGTACGAGCAGACTATTTACGAGGCCAAAGAAAATCTGTCGTCAACGTCGCTGTGCCAAATGATGTTCGTTTGTCGTTCAATAAAGGCGCAAACCGGTCTGGCGCGGGGTAAAGGAAGCGGTGGATGAGTTCACGATTCTTGGCGGCTAGGGACTGCTGCGGGGCAAGACTGTGAGGCGACGTGAGAAAAAGAAATTAACGATAGCAAGAACAAGGAGGATGTCTGGCAGGAGAAGCTGGTTGTCAGAGATCATGGACAGTCGAAGGGGCAAAGAAAAGCAGGGCTCCTTTGGACGGGCTGTCGCCGGGTCTGGACGCGGCACCGGACTTGGGACTTGCCGCCCAGGCCTGCGATTCCCAAACATCTGGGGCGGCTCGGGGCAACCTGCCCCACGATATGACGGCCAACATCTTGAAATCAGGAGACGCTTGGCTGGCTTTTGCGATCGGAGACAGGCCTCTCTCAGCCTCCAGATTCATAAGCCACTTGCGCAGATGCCACGAAGGGTTCGTCCCGCAGGTCTTCTCTCCGATCAACTGGTTTCATCAGGCTGATTGACGGCTGACCAAGACGGTTGAGGCTACCTTGGCTCTCCGCATCAAGAGCAGTATTGCTTCACAAAAAGAGAACAGGATTAATGAGCAGCAGCGGTTATTCATCGCAGCTGCGTCCCTTGAATATATGAAGAGCATACGAGCGGCCAACGTGGACCGTGACGTAAGTGATCTTTAGGTTAACGGAATTTATAGTTACAGCCAGGTTATGTACAGTACATCTTTTATTGCCCCAAACACCACCGAAATTGCAATACCAGACAGCAAAAGCACTAATTCTAAGGGATATATGAACACAACATCGTCAGATGCAGATTCAGAAAGACGATCATGCTCCACAATTAATCGTTACGTTGGCGTTACTAGGCCATCTAGTCGCCACTTATTCGACCTGACACCGCAAAGCAATGGCCTGTTCAAACACGGTTTTGATCGACAAAAGGTGTACATGATTATTCCCCGAGCCGACAATGTATGTAGGCAGCACACGGCGAAGGAGGTTGCAGATGGATCCAAATATGCGTTTAATCGACCTTAATAGAACCGTAGATACGCTGGACGAATGCCCAGCTAGCGAAGAAGCCGATGGCACCTGATAAAACTGATTAGTAACATTCACCACTGATTCCCTCCAGGACGGGGTCAGCTTACCGGTTAGGATAAAGACCAGGAATCCAATCAGCGCCGAATAGCCGACGTAGAGGACAGCACCAGTCAGGCCTCCGAAACTGACTCGAGTGGCCCAGAAGAGGAGCGCATTGACGAAGACATAACCACCGGTCATTCCAGCACCGGCAAAAGCTCGCCAGTGCCATCGGTAGTTCTCAGCACACAGGAGGAAGTAGACAAGCAGGACAGTCGTAGCAGCACACGTGATAATCATCAGTCCATAACACAAAAAGAGGAATCCGAACATGTAGTATATCTTGCTTGTCCAAATGGAGTTCATGATAAAGTAGAGCTCCAGGAAAATAGCTGCAAATGGAAGGATACCAGTAAGCAGTATCGATGGGATAGTGCGAAGTGTCCCAGTCATCGGAGGCACCTGGCGTGGAATCTGGTTGGTCTTCGTGGGCCCTTCAATTGTCTGCAGACAATCAGATTGTCAGCTTATCAAGTCAATAATAGGGGAAGAGTCGAACAGACCCTCTGCTTAAATCCAACCCAGCTACCGGCTACACTCAAAGGGACACTGATGACAAACCAAATGACCACCAGCACCAACATGGTGCTAAATGGCACGGCACCACTAGATCCCTGGGCCCAGACAAAGAGATTGAGTAAGAAGAAAACCGTAAATATGAATCCGGGAATCAAAAGAGGCGTCAAAATGATATTCCGCTTCCACGCCTCGCCTCCTAGAGATTTATAGGTCCGCGCAGAGACGTAACCACCGATAAATCCGAAAAAGGTGTAGAGAATGAGGATCGCAGTGCCCAGGAAGCCACGGTTTGACGGCGACAAAAGGCCAAGGAGAGCGATAGCTACGTAGCTATCAGCATTTTGCGACAAATGCACGGTAAACGAAGGGACAGTAACATACCAACAGTCACACCAGCCATGACAAATATTTGGGCACCGTTACCAACCAGAACACTGAGCAGTAATGAGTACTTAGGAGGTCGGAATACATCGCCATGGACAAGTTTCCAGCCTGAGTCTTCCTGGATGCCATCTTCCACGGCCGCGGAAGTGCCATCCAAGTCCTCGAGGTTGATCGCGTCAAGCCTGTTATATCTGGCAATGTCCTTTCTCAAGGTTCGGATAAGAATCATGCTGACCATTCCTACGAGTAGAATGACGAAGACAGCGGAGTTGATGAGCGAAAGCCAGTGGATCTGGGGATCAATGACATGCAGATACTTGTCCCAACGAGTGGCCCATGCAGTTGGTGATTCGCGCCAGTATACACCATAAGTCCAGGTCACTGGGGTCTCACCATCCTCGCGGAGGACTAAAGGTGCACTTCCCTCTCCACAATCCACCGAGCCATCAGGAAGCTTCTTAGAACCGCTTCTTGTATCCGGGTGAACGAAAACGCCGACGACCCGGTATTTGTTCTGTTTTGGAAGGCCCACGCGATGGTATTCGACCACGATATCGAAGTGGTTGTTCAAAAATGGCTGTCCTTTCTCGTCCACCAATCCCAGGTCGAAACCAGGAGTATAGAATTCAGTGTTTGTCAAGGTATCGATATTCGCCTGAGCCGCTGGAAGGCCATCCACAAGCCAATTGATATTGTAGCCCTGCAGTATTCTTCTGTTCGTGAAATCTGCATCACGACCATCGAACTTAACTTCATCGCAGACTGTCTTGCAGGTCTCGTTCTTGGCCATATGCAACTCGAAGGGCGAGGTACGGATACGGTCTCCGAAAAGGATGCTGCCTAACGATTCCCGAACATCTTTCGGTCCATCCTCTGGACGACAGAAGTGAAGCGCGGGATGATAGTAGTCGTAGGAGAAAACGGAATGTATCTGGTCATCTTGCCGTGCTAATCCTGGCGTTAGGTGGTTGACGTATAGCGGCACGCTCTGGCCTTCGTCGTAGGAAGTGGGTGCTACACCGGGCAGATAGAACGCCGAGGTGAACGAAGAGCTGGTCAATAGCACCATACAGAAGATCCATGACCGAACGGAAGAGAACATGGTGAGCATCCTAAGTGAGAAATTCACGTCAGCTTGCAGCTCTAGGACTCCGCTCGTCAGCTTGGAGTAGTTATCACATACAGTTGCACCCACTGCTACCACCCCTGGGAAGACTATTTCAGTTGTTCATGCGGTGCCAGTAGACCACGGAACGGCCTCTGACTTTGTTGGCAACGTCAAAAACTTTTTGCAATATTTAGTGGCAGCGGGTCAAAGTAAGTTGGAAGCTGATCAGGGTCCCGAGCTCGGTTTCTATGCGACGACCGGAGTGTCGGAGCTAAGTTGTTCATGCCTTACCGTTACGTGGTCTTCGAGGAGCACGTGATCATAGCACAACACGTAGGTAGTTGGGCTTACTCAGAATAAATACACAACCAACATATGCATAAGTAGCTATTCCAACAGGGATAATCGAATATTATAAAATGCAAAGAGGTGTTTAAGAAACAGAATATTTTCAAGTTATCCTGACCCTCGGAAGGGCTCTATCCCATTACCAGATTATGGTACGAAGGCGGGAATATATAATTCAAGCTCTCCCATACCTAATCAAAGTTCAATCTCAATGCGAGCATAAATCTTCATCACATTAATTTTATCATCTATTGGTAGCCATGCGAAGTACACAGATCATCAGGAAATCTGCAGCTACACTCTCAGCACATAGACATGCACTAGTAGAAACTAATGCCTGTTGTTATTATGATATTGATAGCATTAGCATTAGAGCAGCTGTGACAAAAGCCGTAACCGACAGAGGATTGATCCGGACAATTCCACTGTGTGTATCAGTAGCAGCTGGTGCCTTCGTAACTGTGGTCACTCGAGCAGCAACCGTTGTGCCATCGATCGTGGAGGCTGATCTTGTTGTACCAGGAACACTAACCCCATTTATAGTAGAGGCAGCGACGGTTTCTGCAGGAATAATGCTCTCTGTTCTGGGCGTCCCGGGTATGGCCATGGTGTACGTGGCTGGAGCTCCCAGGATGCTGGCTGGTATGGCGCTTCCGACGCCTTTGCTTGTCCAAGGAGTCGGCAGGTCCATTGTGGCTGTATTAGGCCTGGCTTCTGAGTCTGCAGCATAGAGATTTCCCGAGCCGTCTGCATATTTGCCTGTTATCAGATTGACCTGCCTTCCGGATGGTGACGTGAAATTTCCGTTGGTGATGCTGCCGTACCAGCCATCAGCGAAATAGACATTCGTGGTGAATCGATCCTGAATTGAAAAGCGTGAGTTGGGACCTTGTACTTTGAACTGACATCAATTCTTACCCAGCAGAATGGCACTTGATCGTTTATGAGAAGCAAGCATTGCATAGATTGAACACCTGAAATGAGATAACAGCGGTTAGCCAGAGAATCACTTCGAGCAAGGTCCTACTAACAACATAAGGTTGAATCAGAAGCCTTTTTGACTAACGATCCACCAATTGTTATGTCTTTTTTAGTGGAGGTTTCGTCGACTGATTCCACTAAATTCTGGTACAAATGGATGATGTCTTCCGAGTTTGTAGCCGTACCACGAGGATGACATGCTGCGTAGCCTTCCTGACACTTTCCATTGACAGCAAGGTGCGACGAGCGCACCGTGGATAATAAGACGGTGCTGATTAAAATCATGAGCATCATCTTCATTCCAGAAACTGGAGCCCTACGGAATCGATGATCAGCTTGCTTGGTCCTTGATGCTGGGTAGCCTTCTAGGATTCGTGGCTTGCGAACAGGGCCCTTATTTTGGAAAACGCAGCGAGAGCCTCGACCTAATCATGTACATCGATTTTCAAGTGGGAGACAGCAGAGAAATAAGAACAAAAAACAAGGGAACGTGCAAAAGCAACTTTGACTTTGTTGGTAAGTCCCAAGTGACAGGCAGGCGTGAAAGGGCGAACTAGTGAATTCCATCCTTTCAACTCGTCGTGTGGCCTTGTTATTGAACCTGTAGTAGGACAGGTCACATCAACACAAACAGAGGAAGGCTAGTGATAATTGCAGCAAACCTTCCCCGAGCAAGCAGGTGATTGTACAAAGAACCTAGGAGCAAGCAGCTCTCGTGTTACACAAAGCAGCATGTGGTTAAATATCTGGGTCTGATTTCCATTTTTGATGTGTCAAGAATTTTTATTTAAATGATTTCTATTTAGATATGGTATCATATACGGGGTAGATATAGAAGATTCGTCACATCAAACTACATGATAAACAGATCTTAGCACGGTAGAGGGACATTGTTTACGGAAGAGGAAGAAATATGTTTACACAATAAGATAGTAACTGGAGAATCCAAGTCACCCCGAATCGACAGAAGCAAAGAAATTGTACCATCTTTATCATATACCTTTAGAGACAATGATCTCCAGACTAGAGTACACTGTCAAGTAGTAAGATCAGAAGGAGATCAGAAGCGGAGCGGAAGGGGAGGTGCTTGGCGGATACATAACTACCTAGGGTGACCAGTCACATGTAGTCTAGATGACTAACCATAGATAAGACCACGTGATGATAGCCGCCCAAAAAATTTCCCGTCAAATCCTCTGTCGCGGCGAGACTGACAGTCAAATCAGGACATCACACAGCGGCCATGGCGGAGGTACAATCACAGCCTTCGGGCGCTCAGTCGTTATCGACTCTCCTAGACAATATTACCGCGTGTCTATCCAGCGCTGGCTCATCGCTTCCGAAGACGAAGAAGGAAACGCCTTCAGATGTGACCATCGAACCCCCGCAAGATGGAATATCCCTACTTGACACGAAAAGCGACATTCTTCTCTCCTACATACAGAATTTGGTGCTTCTGATGATATGTCAACTACGTGAACTGTCTCCAAAGGGACGCGATTCGAAGAACCAGACCGATGGCTCTACTCATACCTCAACACTCCGAGACGAAATTGTCAAGAAGCTGGTGGAGTTAAGGGTATACTTGGATCGCGGTGTTCGGCCTTTGGAGACACGTCTCAAGTACCAGGTGGATAAAGTTGTTAAAGCTGCGGAGGATGCTGAAAGAGCTGAGCGCACTTCCAAGACCACCAAAAACCGCGCAGAGAAGAAAGGAAAGACTGGATCAGACGAGTCAGGCAGCGATGACGACGATGATTCTGATAGCGCCGCCAGTGGCAGTGAAGGCGACGACGAGGAAGACATTGATGAAATGGCTTATAGGCCTAATATCTCAGCCTTCTCCAAGTCCGTCGAACGGTCGGAGAGTCAACCGACTAAAACTTCCAGCAAAGCCACTAGCGATGGCATTTACCGCCCTCCTAAGATCAAGCCAACTGCTCTACCAGACCTTGATAGACGTGAGCGGGGGTCTCGTGGCCCTCGCAAGTCGAACGTGATCGACGAATTCGTCAGCACCGAGATGTCGTCGGCTCCTATGGCTGAACCCAGCATCGGAAGTACGATTCAGAGAGGTGGCAGGAGCACCAAGACCCAAAAAGAGAGACAACTGGAAACAGAGCGGAGAGAATATGAGGAAACCAACTTTGTTCGCTTGCCCAAAGAAAGCAAGAAGGAACGGGCGAAACGGCGCGCACAGTTCGGTCGCGAAAGCGGATTTGGAGGCGAGGAATGGAGAGGACTGGGCGAAGGAGCCGATCGGATCGAACGACTCACGCGACGGGCGAAAGGCAGCGGGAATGTCTTGGAGAAGAGTCGCAAAAGGCGACTCACCGAAGACGGCCCTCGCGGCGATGGCGCGGGGATTGGTCAGACTTTCGAGAAACGGAGGAAGAAGATTGATAGCTGGAAGCAATGATAGTTTGTTCCACTATGCTGAACATACTCTAGAGTTTATTTTGCACAAATCTTTCTTCCTTACGGGCAAGGCTATGGACAAGCTATGCATATTTCTTGTATTGTTTGCTGGAGTTTCAGGATTTCTGTCGATCGCATGTAATACCTTACAGCATATGGTCATCAAGACCAATGAAAAGCAGTTGTCTTATTTCATTAATTATAGAATCTCAGTAAATTTAGACTCTTATTATTAACAAAACCGATGGAGAGCTGCATTATCCAAATCTCATGAGTAGATAATGGTTATGCGTATGCTGAAACTGGACGGGCTCGTTGTCACATGCATTTTGTGTTCTCATTGGACCATGACATCATCACCTCCCACTGATCTGACTTATTGATCCAGGAACCGCCCAAGCATCTCCTACTTCTGAGTGCTCCTCGCTGTTGACATCTCTAAAGACTACTGAGAAAATTTACCCTGGAGGTAATCGGTCAAAATGGAAGATCCAGGTATGACGATATCGATTTCCTCGCGATACTCTTACATGGAGATCGAGGTCATGCAAGCTGACCAGCTCCTCACCGTACCGTAACAGTGCGTGAAATCTCCACCGTAATCGGTCTCTTGGTCCAATCGCCTCCAGAACTACAGAAGCAAACGATTGAGCGATTCTTCACGCCCGATGCAGCATTCACTCATCCGTTCTGTCGGACATGGAGCTGGTTCGGCAGCAGGTGGTTGATCATCAAGATCTATCAGGCGTACAAGATCATGTCGCCGCGGATCGACTATGAGGTTAAGAGCGTCGGTGAGTCTGGTTTGCTGATCAAATATCTTGTTCCTATTGCTTTGACAGTCACAGCTTGTTTATGACTTGATACTAACCAAATGGTACTGGCAGCTTTCGATAAGGAGCACATGAAGCTCTATGTTACGCTTTCTCAGATATTCTCCATCTTCATCGTCCCATTCTACGTTGCGCCTGTGACTCTGACGACTGTACTCACTCTAACGGATTACCCTTACACTTCCTCTTCAGATACCCCCGAATCCAAAATCGAGGACCGCAAACTGTACTACATCAAATCCCAGGAGGATCTCTACCAGACATCGGAATTCATTAAGTTTTTTGTTCCGTACGGGATTGGATCTACGATCGTTCTGTTGTGGCATGCTTTCGCCACAGCGTTCTGCACCGTGGCGGCTATTATCTTATCTCCCATCCTCTGGCTGGAGGAGAGTGGTCGCTTCCCAATACGACGTGGGAATATTGCTTACGACACAAGAAGGAAAATACCCGAGATGAAAAAACCTCTTTAACAAGCTTAAGTTTATGCAGCATCTAGCAGTATTTGGGTCTTATGTATATATGAATACGCAGCTATGGATGCATTGAGAAGGACGTTGTATATTCAATATCTCGGAAACTACATTAGATCAAGGCACAGAAATGAGTCGTGTCAAATGACTCTTTTTGGATTCATAGAGAGTCAAGGCGATAGATGGCTGCCCAATAAATTATTTGTGGCCATTCTTCTGATCACCGAACTGCTCGCGGATGTAATCCTCGTGCTCGACAATCTTCATGGGTAAAGTACGTCCGATGCCGAAGAAGACGAAGAGGGCCCATTTCCAGCGGAACGGATTGACAACAGTAACGAAGACATACCAGTAGATCAGCTCGGCATACGTGAAGAAGTCAAAAGCGCCTGTGGGTGCTAATCCTTTCATCACCCGAGTGAAGTCTATCCAGGTCTTCATCCAGCTCTCGGCAGGTCGGGTCAGAGGATCAACGAGAAACATGAGCAGGAAACGCGTGTAGATGCCAATGTGGTAGTTTCCGACCGTGCCAATAGCATTGACGTACGTACTGTTGTTGGCGCAGATACTGGGATACTCGGGAGGGAAGACTTGGAGATACCAATTCGGAGGGGCATAGGGTGCCTCGAAGACTTTGTCCGGAAGGAACGAAAGTGATGGACGCTTGAATCCCGTGGCCATGATTATGAGGTCACCACGCACAACGGCCTCACGACCCGGTCCACCCTTGGGTACCTTTTTCTCACGATGGTTGAAGAGAACGCCATCCTCTTCCACGGAAACGATGTCACCTCGAAGCCAACGTGCTTTGCCCTTGCGGATTTGCTCGAAGAGGTCATTGTTGGCCATCGGCGTGCCCGTGTACAAGCCGCCGTCAGGCGCGATATCCTGCAGGTCTCGATAGAAGAACTTCTTGAGAAACCACTCAGGTATCCAAGTGAAGAAGGTTTCCTGGCCGAAGACGTTCATAGCGAGCAATGTCTGAACAAAGAAGTTTCTCGGGATGACCCATTTGTCCGAACGAGATAGGACGTCTATCTCGGCAGCCCCAGATTTAACGGCAAATTCCAGAGCCTCGATGGCACTGGCACCTCCCCCGATGATAAGGACTTTCTTGCCTTTCGCATCCTTTCCGTCGAGGTCGCTGGAATGGAAAATCTGTCCCTTATACTTCTCCTGGCCAGGCAAAGGAGGCATCTTCGGTTCACCACAGACACCAACAGCCGCAACGATACCGTCAAAGAGACCGTGCTCTTGTTCATCATCGTTGATTATCCATTTTCCTTCTTTGTTTTGTTTCACTGATTTCACGGGTGTATCGAAAACGGTGCGTTCGGGAAGGTCGTAACGCTTCCAGACTTCGATGATCTGCTGTCGGATCTGCTCCTGGGTTGGATAGGCCGAGTCATACCTCACCGACGGATGGAAGCGGTACATGATACTGTGGATCTGCAATGCAGAGGTTGAGTTCACTCTCTAGATAATAGTTAGCCATACTTCACGGAAATAAGGTGGAGACCAGAGGATCATACACTCCATATTCCCCCTAGTCCTTTGTCCTTGGGTTTTGCCTCAAAAATCTTAACATCGAAGCCATGACCGACACAGTGAGCTGCAGACGAGATACCGGTCAAACCGGCCCCAATCACAGCAATCCGAGGGTGATGAAGCTTTTGACCCCGCTTCGACAACGGCGGCGGCGCAGGTGCAAAAACATATTCTAGGATTCTCTGCAGTAGGATGTACAATACAGTGAGTGGATGCCTGATAAAAGCAAGCAGGAGAGAGTCGTCACCCCGGGACTGGGTCATGTTGCAACTGGTAATTCGACAGAGAAGGGCGTCGGCAGTATTTGGTCCTGGGAAGAGTGCGGACTGATCGAGCTCAGTATATGTATGTATGGCTACCAGACCAGCAGTGAATCGACAAGAAGCGAGAGACAGGTAGGTTTCCTTGCAAGTGATGTAACCACACGGCAGAAGAAGATCAATTCCTTTTTGCTTTCTGCCTTTTTCTTTTTACCTCTTTGCTTTCTTCTCTTGTTTCACGTTATTCTCTCCAAGTTGTCCCGTCATGACGTAGTCTCCCACACGTAATGTGGATCGGTGGACGCATGTGAAAATGCACTATTCTTGGAAATCAACACGAAATCTCAATAAGCTGGATGAGATAGAAACAATATACTCACTGAACAAATAAGGGCATCGATTGAGGAAATAGTGAATGGCCAATTAGCCAGTACACTGTCAGCTGTGTGGTTGGGCCCTCATGGGTGTGGTTCTCAATGGAGTGTCGAAGACTCTCAATACCTAAGACCATTCAATCGAGAATTGAAGACTTTCATTTAGATATTCGACTCCTAAGCGCCCTGATAAACCCGTTAGCAAATACTAGACGGCATTGTTAGCAGCTTTGGTCGACTTCAAGGTATCCTCCATAGTGAGTATGTACTGCTTAGCTCGAGACGAAAGGCGGCGTGGGGCGGACGGTGCGGAATCTCATCGCGATTCGACCTTGAGAGCTCCCGCGTTTCTTCTACAAAGTAACTTCCTCAAGAAAGAAGACGACAACACAACCAAGGAATACAACAAGGTACTTGATCGGTCGACCACGTGCGGGCCACCTCGATTGGAGTTCGCAAACATGTTTCGATCTAGAACGGTGGTTTTCGCATAGACTTTCAGTCAAGTCAGATCGCTACCGGGCAGCGCGTCCAAGCAAGCTCTTTCAGCCACTCTCCTCCATCACATGAGGGCCCCTTCCACAGTACTCGACACGCCTGTTTATACTGGAGATTGATACAATGGCTGCGCCCGGATCGGCCGTTCTGAATAACTTCCTGGCCAGCATCGCAGATTTGGTCAAAGAGCGCGATGGCGCAAAGCTACAAGATTTCCTCCAGCTGGAGCCTCCTCTGCCCGAAATATACCAGAAGATGGCAATGGAGCTGAGACAATACTATCCACCAAATACACAAGGTGATGCTGAATTGCTCAAACGATGTGAGGCATTGGTGCCGCGAAACCGTTCCGGCCCGCCATGGACGGCATTTCCTGTCTTTATGAAGCTCTATTTCACCTTTCTGCGGGACGTCAACGTCGAGAACCTCCTGGAGACGTACGACATGCTGAAGGGACTATTGAAGTAAGTCTCTATCGATCATCCGCATCCGTTCCTCCCTTGCATACGCGGTCGAATTCAGATACAAATGGCAACGAGCGCTGCCTGCTGCAATCGATCCCGACCTTCCTTGCGTAAAGACAGAAGACTGATTATCGGCCGTTATCCACTGCAGTCAATGTGTTCTTGCTCTGGGAGACAGCCAGATGGGAGTTGTTGTTCTCCCCACCGTCCTGTACCTGTCGAAAGTGCTATCGAAGCTGGCAATGGGCCTCGATCGCCGGCCCGAGTTGGTTGCCCATCTCCTTCGACAGGAAGGCCGTTTGGACCGAGAAGAAGCCACGGAGAAGGTCACTCTGGTGGAGCAGTCAGCCAACGTGGTTCGCGAAGCATTCATAAAGTGTCTGACAGATCGAAGCGGGACGCCTGGTACACAGGGAAAGCCGGAGGGAAGGCGAGTGGGCATCTACCTTATGGCCAATGTCTGCTTGAAACTTCTATTCCAGGTGAGATAAAGCGTCTAGGATCATTTTGGCAGCTCGCTAATGGACCATAGTGTGGTAAACTTCGGAATGCAGAGCAAATGTTCGCAAGCATCAGCGCTCAGTCTCCTCCTCTGGAGTATTTCCCGGCCTCTCAGAGGGTAACATATCTCTATTACCTTGGACGCTACCTCTTTTCCAATAACCTCTTCTACCCCGCTCAAACCGCCCTGCAAGCTGCCTACGACCAGTGCCACCGACAGGCAATGAGCCAGAAAAACCTTATTCTCACTTATCTTATTCCTTGCAATATTATCTTAGGTCGGTTTCCGTCCGCAGCGCTGTTTCAAAAGCCAGAAGCACAAAGCCTGGCTGATAAGTTCATTCCGCTGTGCCAGCTCATTCTCAGTGGAGACTACATCGCCTTCAGGCAGTACTTAGCTTTTGATTCTCCCGAGCTACAGTGGTTTGCGAGGAAAGGTATTTTGCTTCAACTTCGTAATCGATGCGAGATCCTTGTGTGGCGGTCGCTCGCACGCAAGGTCTTTGTTCATGGTGGTTTTCATGGCGATTCGCGCGCTCAGGCCCAACGTGGCCCACCACCATTCTTGTATCTGAACAAGTTGGAAGCGGTCGTCAGATGGCTCCAAGCTCGACACGGACGTCCAAAAGTGGAGGCTATTGGGGGTAGTGGCATATTTGGAGAGGTTAAGCAACCTGATCTTGCAAAAGATGCAGAGGCTCAGGAGAGCGAATACGGATCCCAGATTGTGTATCACCCGCCGGACAGTGACTTCTCCGGTCCAGGACACGTTTCTACACAAGCCACCGAGGCAACTTATCATACGGGCTTCGATGATTATGCAGCACCCGATGGATTCTTCGACGCGCAAGGTGAATGGCGAGACAATCCCTCCGGTGCGCTTATAGATGGTGAACCTAATGACGACTACGACCAATACGAGCTCAACCCGTATCCTGGCGGGCACGATGCTGAATATCGCGATCAACTGTTGATGGCCGAGCTCGAGTCCATACTCGCATCCCTCTTGACTCAGGGTTTGATGCGCGGCTATTTAACTCACAAGAATCCGCGTTTTGCTATCCCTGGAGCACGGTTGAAGGGTGCACTTCCTACAGGATTCCCCAATGTTTGGCAGACAATCTCCGCGCGGGAAAGCGAAGACGAGTCTGTGCCTGGCTGGGTACAGCAGCCCGCTCAGACTGCCTTCAAAACACGACCAAATACTCTCGACGGGGCTGGTGGTGGTCGCGTTGTTAATCTTAGTGGCGCGAGGCCCGTCGGTGTACAATAACAGCTGGGAAGGGGAATAGAATATTCTCTCCGGAGTATGCTGGTTTCTTGGCGTTCGTGGAGGGGCACTGGTGACTATACAACAGCGTTTTGTACACAGGTATCACCTGTCGTCGTATTAGCCTTTATTGATTTCTCATACGTGTACTGACTATGAGGTGCCTGAATGTGTCAATTCTCTTTATGTACGGAGGACTTGCCATTGCATTATATACCCAGCAGCTGGCTGAAATTTTGATACCCAAATACCCAGATACAAGGTTCTCGGCAAAATAGCAATGTTGGGACTATGGGCATACTAATTAGGTATGCTTATTGTGAGATCAGATCGGACCAATTCCGCTTATTCCTTGTTCAAGTAATTAGATTGAGCAGAACAAGCGTTTGGTCAAGCTTTTTGGCTATGTCATAACCGTTTGGAAGGCCAATCGGGTAAAGATGCATGGTCGGAAACTACATACGCATGCAGTGATCGTCGTACATGTTCCGGCAATGGGTAGTATATCATCAAATATTCCACCAGTCTCCGCAAGTCGACATGCCATTTCTGCACAGCTCGCCTCGTTGATTAATAATTGCTGTGCTGCTGCTGCACATACCTGAAAAGTACCGATTCTAGGACGTACTTATTAACTGGCTCTTTCCCACCCAAGACTCCAGCTTTCCTTATGATATTTTGCTCAGAGCTGTCACATTCTAATACCTATATTACCGCAGCGCATTTATATGGTGAACTAATTTCAACATTAAAAAAAGACCTGGACCCATTATCTTTTAGACATGAGGGTTCTCAGTCTCTTTCTGGCTTTCGCTGTAAGCCTCGTTACTTCTCAGCCTACCTTCCAGAACTCTTCCGGCACGCGACTCCGAGTGGATAACGGAACTTATGGTCCAGCAGTCGAAGAAGTTCATTACTTTTATGACCAGTGGCCCGTTGGATTCTCGGTTTCGAGCAAGGGTCGTATATTTGTGACGTACTATCCTGGAAACTATACGTACACCCTTGGCGAGGTGGTGGATGAGACAACCGAGCGGCCATATCCTAGTCAGGAATGGAATGTCCCGCCTGATGAGCGGACACAGGAAGTGGATGGGATTCTATTTGGATCGAACAATCGCACCGGATTCATCAGCGTGCAGGCATTGTATATCACGCCGCAGACGGATAGCCGCCCAGAAACGCTGTGGGTGTTGGATGTAGGAAGACCCAATGTTGGTGTCACCGGTCAGATGGCATATGCGCTACCAGGTGAGTTACGTGATTTCTTAGTCTTTACTACACGAGTGCTTGAAATGCGTTATTTGAATATTCCATCATTACAGAGCTGATAAAGATCCCACAGGAGGAACAAAGCTCGTCGCAATTAACCTGGACAATGACACTGTAACAGACGTGTACACGTTTCCATCAACCGTGAATTATCCAGACTCATCACTAAATGATCTTCGGTTCGACTTGCGTCCGAATATCACAGAAAGTGGCAAAGGTATTGCATATTTCAGCGACGAATCTCCCGAAGGTCGCAACGGTGTCGTGATGCTTGACTTGGGAACCGGAGAGTCATGGAGACAGCTAGATCTGCACCCTTCGACGAAGGGTCCATACGATGTTGTCCCCAGTTATCAAGGTGTTCCTTTTTACCAGTGGGCAAAGGGGTCACCTTTCAAACATTTGACACAGGGATGCGACGGTATCCAGCTAGACCCGTCTGGTTCCGTTCTCTATTTTTCACCTATGACTTCGGACTATATGTATTCCATTGAGACGAAATATCTTCTAGACCACACTAGCATCGATTCCCTCGAGGCGGCAAATGATAACGTGAAGAGCCTTGGTCAGCGTGGTGGCAATGGAAACGGATTCGAAGGTGATTCTAACGGGCTCATATACCAAGGAATCCCAGAACAGAACGCAGTATACTACTATAACCCGTCTACGAGACGCACAGAGCCATTCATACGGGACCCGAGGATCATCTGGCCGGATGGGCTGTCCATTGGCGAAGACGGATATCTTTATGTCATCATCAACCAGCTCCCGTATCAACCAATGTGGAATAACGGCACCGATCTTCGCCAGTACCCAGGGACCATTTTGAGAGCAAAATTGCCAAATGGTGGAACCAAAATCACGAGTCTCTACTAATTGTCTCTGGTTATTATGGTATCAACGTGAACTCCAGTAGATAGCCGCTACGTCGCAGTCACTGCATGGAAGACCAGAAATAATATATAATTAAGTGATTTCTGAATCGCAAGATTCGAAAGAAAATCCCTGAAAATGCGTTGTGATTCGATTCTAATAGGGTATCTCCATCATCTGCTTGCATGGATAGAAACACTGAAGGCTAGTGACCGGATATATTGTTGTAGCTATCGTGTATAAATAGCGGTCTAAACGATTAGAGAGCCACCATTAGAGTTGATCGTGCTGGCTGTGGCATTTGTATCCTTCATGAAGTATATGTATGCCTCCGCGACCTCCTCCGGCACACCGACCTTGCCCAGAGCTGTGTGTCCCGCAGCCTGCTTGACCAATTCCTCTCTGTTAGGACCCCAGAGATCTGTGTCCACAGCCCCCGGGACGACTAAATTGACGCGGATTGGCTTGAGATCCAATGCTAGACCCTGAACCATTCCATTCAGACCGGCAGCATACGATGCCACCACCGACCAGTTGGGCATGGGCCTCTGCGATACCGCACCTCCCGTCAAGATGAATGAAGAGGCATGAGTCTTCTTCAAGAAGCGTGAACCGACCTTAGCGACAAGCAGAGGGGCGACGAAACGAACTTGGCCGGCCTTGCGAATATAATCAATGTCGAGCTCTGGGACCGATTTGACGGCGAGCCCGTCACCCGCTGTGAAAACGACGTGATCGACCTCACCGATCTTGGTGAAGAGGTCTTCTAGCCGCTTCTCGATGTCGTCACTACTGAGATCGCATGGGTATCCTGTCACATCGCCGGTTGGGAAGGATTCCTTCAGCGAGTTCACTGCATTGGATACTCGCGTCGGGTTTGATGAGGCGATGACAACGCGAGCACCTTCCTCGAGCGAGCGCTTAGCAACCCCGAGGCCGATTCCAGAGGAGCCACCAATGATGACAATCTTGGAACCCGTGATAGATGGCATGATTGAGGCTGTTCGATGCAGTACTGGATGTGGTATGTATGCAATGAACTGTCAGGCCCAGTGAAAAGTTGGTTATGATAGACGGAAGAGAGGGTTGGGTTTGCTTCCGAATTACAGAGCGTCCGAATTGGCAGGCTTTCTTTTAAATAATTTATAACTTCCTTCAACTTGAATTTGTAATTTGGTTTTCTATTCGTGGACCCGGGCGTGAAATACCAAACCCCGTGTCTCCAAGTGGGGTAGTAGAGGATATAGGATGTGGATATCTAAGTTCTTCTTGTCCCAGTGAATTATTTTCACGTCCAGTCTCTACGGACTTAAACTATGTCCGATTTTCCATATCGCCCCAGACCCTCCTCATGGCCTCTATCAGCCACATCGATTACCTCACCAGGAAATGGTGATACTTGAGTGACATTCATAGAGAACTCCGGAGATAACCTCGTATGTCCGCCCGCAATTAGTCAGCACTTTCTTTAGCCTTCGGCATTAGTTATTATACCGAATAGTTAAAACATATCGCCTGCATTGTGAAGTGTGGATAGGATATCATTATTTATTGCTGTGTTTCCAGTGGAATGGTGCGCCCAATGGATATTGCATGAATTGTGTTAGAGATGCGATTACTGCCGTTTCAGTGCTACCAGAATATACTTTTCATTTTTCTCTGGTAAACATTCCACCGTGGAAGAAAGATATGTTATAGGCCTGACTTACGAATCGCTTCTGTGAATGATTGTACAACTATAACTTTATAATTAGGTAGTTTTTTGGTGTAGCCTAAGACGTCCTTACCGAGATAATGTCACAATATCAGTGTCTTAGCGCCGGGAGTATAAGCTTGGCTTCTCAGCTGATCCGTAACTGTCAGTTGTAGGGTATTTTGGGATAAAAAACAGACTATACGCTCGTTAAAAATAGTAGATATGTATAGTACCAAGCAACAGGGGCTGGTAGGAGGAAGAAACAATAATGATTTCTTATTCACCGGAAAAGCCGAAGAAGGCGCCGGGGAGAACTCCAAAAAAGCGGGGAGACGTTACATAATCAGCCATCACATGCGAAAATTTAGCTTCAGCGCATTCTTGTTTGCAACGCGCAAAGAACCACAGCACCACCGTTCGTATCCTGCTCATCCCCTGCTCATCCCATTCTCTGGGCACAGAGATTTCAGCTGCAGCCACTGATTGTGAGACCTGTCTCCTGGTTCATTTCGCAATGACGAGTCTAGAGCGATGACTTGGTCTCCCTGGGCTCCTGCAACAAGCAGCTACCCCGCGGGCGTTTCTTAACTGAGTCGTGCATCCGCAACGCGCCAACGTAGCTTGGTCATAAAAGGACTTCTGTGACCAGACCCGTCTATCCCAAGGATGCATCAACAGAGAACTCATAGCATGGGAAGGCCACCTGCTGTCATTCTAATCGTCAGGTACGTGATCTCTCCCGCATGTCGACCTGTACTCGCTGACCCTCTCCGCAGACATGGCTCTCGTCTGGACGCAGTGGATAAACAGTGGCATCACTCCTCTTCGACCCCATATGACCCTCCGTTGTCTTATGGAGGATGGCTACAGTCGCGCGCTCTAGGTGCACGTATTGCCGGTCTGCTCGAAGCCCGAGAGAGCGAAGTCGATGACTCGCGGCCGCAGATACTCAATGGCAGTGTCGCAACGGACAACTCAAGCACGTGTGCTTCATGTGAAGCTGATAGCACCGGAAATATAAAAACTCGAAAGACAGGGAGGAGAAAACATAAAGTCGTCATTCACACGTCGCCATTTCTACGTTGTCTACAGACCAGCATCGGTATTAGTGCGGGAATGAGTCAGTACCGCGGCGCTTCTGCAGCATCGAAATCATCAGATTCGAAGTCGTCGAGTACATCGGATGTCAGTTCATCTACGGCCTCACCATCTGTTTCGAAACCAATAGATGGTTCAACCTCCCTTCCTACGGACAAGGACAATGAGAAAGACGAACAGGTATCGGCAAAGAATGATCACAGGATACTTCTACGCGTTGATGCGTTCCTGGGCGAGTGGCTCTCACCAGACTATTATGAACAGATCATGCCCCCTCCCGATTCTATACTTATGGTGACTGGTGCAAAAGCGGAGTTGTTACGACGAGGCGAGGACATTCCCCGCCATGATGGTCACACGAAATCGATTTCCGGACATTTCCCCGGTGGCTGGGGCAGTTCCTCGACCCCTATGTCGCCTGAGGAAGATGGAAAGGATCAAACAAGATATAACTCAGCAATGAGCTTTGCACTTGGGCAAAGACATCGGGCTGGCAGCTATGACGGCCCTTTCAATCTCGCCAGTATTGGCAGAGGTTTATTCCCCAGGCTGTCAACAGAAACCGACATTTCCGCGAGACATGGCTATATTCCACCGACTCCGACATATGCTGTATCAACATCCGAACCGATTCCGCCTGGCTACGTGGCCCATGCCAGGGATGCATGTGTGGATGTTGATTACCAGTGGGACAGTATGCGAGAGCCGTATAATTGGGGTGATGGTGGTCAATATGGAGAAGAATGGAGTTCTATGCATATCAGATTCCGCAACGGACTTCAGAAGATGGTCGATTGGTACAGAACACATCATTCCGTTGAGTGGGAGCGCCGTGGGCCTCGCTGTGAAAAGCATGCTGCAGATATAGATACCGTGACGGACGACGAAGATGACGCAGATACAGTATTGGTTTTGGTCACCCACGGCGCAGGATGCAACGCTCTTATCGGTGCATTGACAAACGAGCCTGTTCTTCTAGACGTGGGCATGGCGTCGCTTACGATGGCCCTATACAAGGGTCCTTCTCTCGCAGCAGGAGTCAGTGAGGCTACCACGCCGCCAACGGATGTCAGCCTATCCCAAGAATATGATATTAAAATCGTTGCATCCACCGATCATCTGCGTGCGGCGCCTACCGCTGCAGCGCCGCAGAGGCCTTCTTCTCCCAAGGTCTCTGTGTCTGTACCTGCTGTGCCTTCTCACCGTCCCCGTGTCGGTTCGCGGCCGTCGACGAAGATCGACACGGCCATGATTGGCGATGCTGCAACGCGCAGCTCTAATAGCCAGCGAGCATCCAGCACCGAGTCCCGTCAGAGCCCGTTGAGTCGCGGACCTTCCGGCCTGTGGGCATCTGCCTCGGCGAATGACGGCGCATCCCAACCAGGAGACGATATTGCACCTAACTCTGGAGACCCGAAACCTGCATCAAGTAATAAGACCCAACCGAACAGAGAAGCAGATGTCAAAGGAGGGAAAGAAGGAACATGGTCACAACGAATTCCTGAGCGCACCAAATCCCAGCGAGGTCTCTGGGGTAGTGCGCCAATGATTAACGAGGGTGAACCTAGCCTTAAGCGTAGATGGACAGTCACTGAGCGCCGCCGTTGATACCCCTTCTCTATATGTTAGTTGCTGATTTTTTGGAGACCTACTGATTCTGAATCCCACACTTCCCACCCCTCTCAGTTGTGACGTTGTAATTTGCCTGTAGGCGATTCCGCAAATAACGCTGAATTGCAATCTTTTCTTGTTCAGGAAGTGACGATGGCTACGATTGATGGCGATACACACGAATTATACCACGTATCCTGTGTAAATACTACTTAATGGTTATAATTTCCTTACATCTTGTCCTCTATCCGGCAGGAGATCTCATCTTGGGACTCGCATGTGACCTTCTCCGCGTGAAACGAAGAATCTATACTGAATTGTAGGGAACACAGTAGACAAATACCGTTATACATAATAGTTGTAACAATAAGTCCGCAGCATAATATATTATTGCCATTAACATAACTATGGCCCTTGACTTGTTTCATCCTCGGCTTGTTGTTAAACCGTGACATCCCATTGGTCCGGTGGCGAGAGCTCCCCCGCGGTGAGCAGTGACGCTCTCTAACCGCGACTCTCTCCAATGCATCCCAGTCTCGAGTATTTCCGTTATTATTATTAGGATCACGGTGTATCGCCGGAGGTCCAGTGCGATCAGTACGAGAACCGCCCAGTATCGAAGTGACGTTCTCAATCGTCCCGGCTGGTCCGCGGGGACACAGCTGTCGCAAACTCAACGGCCAACGCACATGAAGCTTAGAGCACGAACTCTAACACGCCACTATCATCTTCTCCTTGACTCTGCGGTCACATCCAGCCCTGGACTTTAAATATGTCAGAGGTGGAATCTGCTGGTCTTTCTATCACCTACTCGTGCAAGAGAGAGGGACCGCCTGATCTGCGCCTCCTCCATTACAATGATGTTTACCACGTCGAGTACGTCGTGCTTGTTGCTGTAGACTGAGGATACAGTTTCCAGAGCCATACTGACACCTAATGAAGAGCAGGATCTGCAGAACCAGCCGGTGGTGTCGCCCGTTTCCAGTCTGTTGTGAATTTCTATCGCTCGGATCCCCGCTTCGCCGATCAACCTGATATACTTACCTTCTTCTCCGGCGATGCATTGAACCCATGCTTGGAAAGTACGGTCACAAAAGGACGGCATATGATCCCGTTTCTAAACAACGCCGGTACTGATGTGGCATGCGTGGGTGTGAGTATGCCTCCCATCTCCGCCGTCACATCTTGTTGGGAGTACAGAAACGAGGCTTGAACTGATTATCATGCTGTAGAACCATGACTTCGATTTCGGTGTCGCACAACTGAGACACCTCAAAGGTCAATGCAAATTCCCCTGGCTTCTTGCCAACGTTCTCGACCCTGCTTTGGGCGAGAATGTACCGTTGGCGAACTGCGAGAAAACGTGGATGTTGACTTCCTCGAACGGTATAAAGATTGGCCTCATTGGATTGGGTGAACGAGAATGGTACGATTCTTAATACCACACGGTGGAAGAAATTAAGACTAATTCATATCCCACCCAGGTTGGACACAATCAATTCCCTCCCTCCTAATATTATATACAAGTCTGCTACCGAGACGGCCAAGGAACTCGTTCCCGAGCTGCGTGCTCAAGGGGCTGATATCGTTATTGCTTTGACCCATCAGCGGGAGCCAAACGATAATAAACTGGCGGAAAACATGCCACCGGGGTTAGTCGATATAATACTCGGCGGCCACGATCATTATTATGCACATTCCATCATTAACTCCATCCATGTTCTGCGCTCGGGGACTGATTTCAAGCAGCTCAGCTATATTGAAGCATGGCGGAAAGAGACGGGTGGCTGGGACTTCAGCATAACTAGAAGGGACATCATGAGGATCATACCGGAAGATCCGGCTACTCTTTCACTTGTTGGGAGGCTTACTTCGAGTCTCAAAGCAAAGTTAGAGAAGCCAATAGGGTACACCTCCAAACCCCTAGATGCACGCTTCAGGACTGTCCGCACAAGGGAGTCGAATATTGGGAACTTCGTTTGTGACCTGATGCGCTTCTATCATAACGCAGACTGCGCTTTGATGGCCGCAGGAACCATCCGAGGTGATCAGATCTACCCACCGGGGGTCCTCCGGCTTAAAGACATACTGAACTGTTTCCCCTTCGAAGACCCGGTAGTGCTTTTGAAAATCAAGGGACAGGCACTCATGGACGCTCTCGAGAATGGCGTTAGCCAAATCCCTGCCTTGGAGGGCAGATTCCCACAGGTCTCGAACATACGTTTCGGGTTTAGACCGTCTAATCCGCCCGGTTCTAGAATCACATTCGCTCAGGTTGGGGGCAAAGACATCAAGCTCCAAAAGGATTATGTTGTGGCGACAAGAGGTTACATGGCTCGTGGAAAGGATGGGTTTATGTCTTTGCTAGCGAAGTCCGAGGGCGGCGAGGCAGAGGAGCTTGTCTGCGAAGAGAACGGTGTCATGATCAGCACCATCCTGCGCCAGTATTTCCTCAGTCTGAAGATACTTGGCAAATGGCGACACTGGAGCGGTAGTCTGGATCGACACTGGGACGGCATACATCAGAATTTACATGGCGATGACTGGCTAAGACGTCCGTCAGCGACGCCTTCCCCCGTGGTTGAGACGACTCCAAAGCGCCCAACTTTTGTTCGCAACTCAAGCACCCGTTATTATTACGGACGTTATCAACCCCCCGCAAACATCGCAGAGAAGCTGGATGGAGGCCAGGATGATATGGATTCAGATTCGGATTCCGATCCTGAGATCCTCACAACCCACCAATCCGAAGCTAATTACGTGACTTTGAACGCAAAGTCAGCGGCAGAGGAGGAACATAGACTACACCTTGTGCGGTCGGTAGTTCGCAAATGGATGCGACATGCAGGGCTTAAGAAAGACGTCCCGGACTGTGTGGATGATGCTGGTGCAGAATTCACACCTCCATGGACCGCAGGGATCGCACCCAAGGTTGAAGGTCGGATCGTTATTGAGGGATGAGCCAGACTCTCATCCTGGATAATGTTCGTTCTGGCCAATGTCGAAGGAAAGACAAGAGGTTACTTTTTTGGTTATAGAAAAAGTTTCGTATATAGAGCTGGCGGTGGTTGCATGGGTCTTTAGATTAAGAGGATTGACCTGCTCATTCGAAGTAGGCCTTTTGAATTAGAACTCAACATGTGACATTATGTGTATCTATGAAGAATGTACTACAAGTATTCAAACAACTTATTCATGCATCACCTTCAGCATACCTATCTCTCTACCACTATAGCCACGAGGATCAGTGACATGGGCACCATACAACGAACATTTAAATCAGTCCTTGGGCCTTGAATGCGCAAGAACAACATTAGATTACTGGTGAACATGTTATTCTCAACAAACGTGGGTAGTCACGACGTCGACTTAGAAATGGACTTCTACCTATTTCCAAGGAAGCCAATTTGATGGAGTCGGAGAAAGCTTAGAACTATCGTCACGTATTTCAATTCCCTCTAGAAATACCTTCTAATACGATTCGTGGCGAAGGATTTCCGAGATGAAGTTACATAGAACCTTATTTATCAATTATGATGCTCCAAGTACTTAGCAAGATCGCATCCTGCCGAGTACCAGAGTATGATTAGACATGGAAAGAGAATATGACGGTCCTGCGTAACTGATTTCCAGGCTCTAGGGCACATGATATTCACGTCATGTTCGTCAAATTCGCGTGGGAGATAATAAATAACCTCTGTTTCTCGTGTCTATCTTAATAATTGTCCCTCTCTTTTTTAACTGCAGAATTTCTACCACCAGACAATTTCTGTACACAGGACTTCTTCAATAATCATATTCAAAATGGCAGCTCAGGGAGCTCAAGATAGCAATGCGTCACTGCGACTGGCCGACCTATTTTATGTGAAAGACAGAGGTTACAAAGGTCTAACCCAACTATCATATACACTCCACTAACTATTATGCAGTTGCAATTGTGTCTGGCGCTGGTACCGGGATCGGTTTGATGCAAGCGCAGGCCCTGGCAGTGAACGGTGCCAAAGTATACATTGTTGGACGGACTGAAGAGAAGCTCGAGAAAGTGGCTGAGCTCTATGGCAAGAATATAGACGGCAAGATCATTCCTCTAACCGTCGATATAACGTGCAAAAAGTCTATCGCAAATCTTGTCAAGGAATTCTCCTCGCGCGAGGACCACCTAGACATCTTAATGAACACCGCTGGGATAGCCGGTCAGTCTCAGGCTGTGAAACCAGGTAGCGCTGAGGACATTCGCAAGAGTCTTTTCGATAACGAAACTGCTACTTTTGCGGACTGGGATGCGGTCTATCGGACCAACGTCAGCCACCTTTATTTCATGACTACAGCGTTTCTACCTCTCCTGCAGAAAGGCAGCGATAAAAGATACGCATGGAGTAGTGTCGTTATTAATACAAGCTCGATCTCGGGTATCGTGAAAACGACACAGGACCATTTCGCTTATAATGCGTCTAAGGCCGGAGCTGTCCATCTGACAAAAATGTTGGCTTACGAGCTCTCGAACGCAGCATTGAAGATTCGTATCAATCAAATTGCTCCTGGAGTCTTTCCTAGCGAGATGACTGCCATGAGCAGCGACGATAAGCACAAGAGCCACCTGCCAAAGGGGATGATGGAGGGGGTAATCCCTGCTGCGAGGCCTGGACATGACCGTGATATGGCTAGTGCGACTATCTTCACTGCCACCAATCAATACCTCAACGGCGCCACGATCGTTGTAGATGGTGGTTATATACTAGCAACGGGCGCGGTAACAGTGTGAGGCTTGGACAAAAGGTCGCGAACTCAGAACAGAAATCCGAAGCTATTTACGAAGGGAATGACAATATGGGCTTTGAAGTCCCAGTTCATTCATTGAGTGTGCATGCGGCTATAGCTTAGCCTGGTATTCGAGTACAGCTGGTAACCTGACACCACCGACCTTAATCTTCTTGATGTCACTCTCTACGCCGTCCTCAACATCGGGAAATGGCCCCATGGGTGTGATCGCCTTTGGGTTAACATCGTAGTGACTCTTCGTATACTAGCGCCGCGGGTATTAGCACATGGTTATGTATCCAGTATCCAGTAGACCCAATGTCCTTACATTTTCCTTGATATGTTTGAAATTTGTCGTCTCTTTGCATGCAGGGATATTCCAGTACATGTGCTTGAGCCAATTATTAAGGACTGGATAGTCATGTCGAATCGTTCCCAGGTTGCATTTGAAGTGTTGCACATAAACGGTATCAAACCGGATCAAGGTTGCGTATAGGCGTATGTCGAGTTCAGTCAAATCTTTGCCAAGTACGAATGGCCCGCCATTATTGGCTACGATCTCCTCCAGTTTGTTTAAGCAGCCAAAAACAGGGATGACGTTCTTGTCGTACTCTTCCTGAGAATTTGCGAACCCAGCTTTGTACACGCCGGTGTTCACATCACTCTGCATCCATTCAGAGATTTCATCGATTTGGGAGCGAAGGTGCTGGGGGTAGAGATCGATTTTGGCAAGCTCTGGAGGGATCAGCGAGTTAAATGCAGTCGGGAGCCATCGGAGAAGCTCTGCGCTTTCCTATTCACCAATTAATGCTTTGACTTCCCAAGACGAAAGCGGCCTGTTGGTTTTGCTCACATTATTGACGGCTGTGTTCGTCTTTGTATCCCAGAGCAAGGGCACAGAGTATTTTCCCTTATACTCCTCGTCTGCTCTGAAATAAACATCATGTAAGTAGTCGCTGGAAAAGAGCTTATCCACTGTGGCGTTGGGATATTCTTCGTTCGTCTTTGGAAACCTCCATCCTGGCCAGCCTTTTGAGTCACCCTTTGGGTAAGGGTAAACTATAGAGACGTCGATAATGTCTGTCAGCCCTTTGAGGTGGCGTACCATGTTCGCACGGTGGGCGAATGGGCAGAAAAGGCCTATGGCAATAGCAGACGTCAGTTCGGGGATCATACAAAAAAGGCGCCTAGTTTGACAGATTGAATGCACCAATGTAAAGATGATAGCGGCCCTTCTCCGGCGGGAATTCGCTGTCTGGTCGAATGATGCCATGCCAGCCATCCGCGGTGCCAGGCTGATGTATTGGCCCTGTCGACGTAGTCATTGTTAATGCGGATGTGTGTCGATGTTCTCGTGCACAGATATTACTTCTAGGAGGCCTTGCGTTCCAATATCCAGATAGCAGAATCCGAGCACGCGTGCAGGGTATCATGGACCCTGTAACCTAATAACTAGCTAGTTAAATCTCGACAGATTGAGTGCTGCTCCGTTGGTTATGGTGTATTATTAACTCGGCATATTAACTGGGCCCGAAGCGCGCGAATGACGCCACAAACCACATTATGCGGATCTCCACAGCCTTTCTGTTCAAGAGCCCATCCGGTCTACACTTTCTATATATCCGCCCTTTGCTTATGACCCCTCCAAAACGACGGTGGGGCACTCGATTCTGGACTGGATATGTTCGTTGTTAGATGCTCGATTATTCTCCGGTCAGAGCCGAGTACCTGCGGTCACTCACTCAATGTGATTCGGTTGCGGAATACCTGGTACGATGTGAATGCAGCTAATTAACTCCACGCGGGGTCACAGTTGATGCCTGCATAGACCAGGGAATGCTCTACCCCTACTTATAAAAAAGCTTTGGACTTGCTAATAGAACTCAACTGTACTCAAATCCCTCCCGCGGCCGACAGCGCTGGCGTGGCGGAGGAATTATCCTCTATGTTCGTACCATTTGGGATTATCTGGATAGCGCTGAGAAAATTCATGTCTTCAGATATATATTGTATTTATTGATAGATATCAAATATACTTGGATACCTCGTCGTCGCCAGAGCGTGCATGGCGGAGGGACTATCAGCTGGCGTGATCTTACTGATGGTCAACTATCACAGTGGGCTGGTAAGACCCTCTGAATATTGCTATTCCCCGACTCAAAATAACACATGTCTCAATCTTTAGATGACTCAATAAATGTATAACATCGTTTAAATATATCAAAAATCCTGGGTATAAATTTATCTCCAAAACAATTATAAACATCGTCTTCTGCGATTGCGTCAACCATTTCGACGACCAAAATGCCGATAAACATTTAAATTGGTTCCCCGAGATGCCGGTTTATCGCAATTCAATAATCTATCTTGCCGCAGTTCAGGACAGCCGAAAGCAAACTGCGAAACCAAACTATCATGCTAATTCCATCCGTAATGGAACAGATGGCTAATGAGAGACGGCAGCCTAAGTCTGGTACTCTTCTTTCGGGATTCTTACGACCGTGGCAAGAAACTCTTCACTCTAGGACTGCGGAAGAAGAACCTCGACGAGACGCTCTCCTTTGTCAAACCAGAGCATTACGACGATGTTGAGATGTTTCCTGATCGCTTGGTACAGAGTGATGATCTTGTTTATGGACTGATTGATGCCTTGAAGAGCGGGCCAGGCGATATTCCCCGAAAGGCCGGTGATTGGGAACTAGAGCTGTCGAAATGGCGCGGACAAGGTGTTATTGATTTTATTCTGCTCCTGAAATGGAGGATAAAATTCGAACCGGAAATACCAGCCTGATGGTCTATACAGCCCTTCCTTCTCAATCAAAGATATCGTTTCGGATCAGGGGGTGGTGGAACAATTAAGTCCCTCGATGAACAGACACCACGCTATACAATAACTCGTGCCCTTGATACATAGTGGGTACTTGGTCACGTCAATGGACGATGCAGAAAAGAAAATCGAGTACGGCGGATCGCTTGTCGTTTACTGCTTCGTATATTAGTAAAGGATAGGGAGTAGGGCAGCTTTTTCATGCAGCTAGATTGAGCACTTCAGATGAATCTGGAAAGTTTCTAGAAATATCATTTAGAATGTACTTTCACAGTGACCATACGAGCAAAAATATATTTTCTCGTGGTCGATACCAAGCGTAGCTTTATATTCTACTTCTGCGCACGGTGAAGAGGAAGGCACCGATACTCCAACGAGAGGTGATTGCACGTAGGTAATTGCAAGAAATTGGGCGTTTCTATTTATCTACATATAAGGTTCTAGCTGCTAACATCCCATCGCAACATACCCGTCGGTCGTTTCAAAGCTCGCGCCTATATCACGGAAAAAAAGATAGCGTCACCGGCGTAAGGAGGAAAGGAGGGAAGGCAAGAGACTCGTCAAGACATTCAGGGCCATGATCTAAGGAGGCATGGTGATCGTAATGCGCTCTCTATGATCCATCTCTTCATAGATCGGGTATCAATGTAGTGGTGGGGAGTGGAGGAGCGATAAAGGACGGGCTCAATCTCAGAGGGTCAAAAGCAAGAAGCGTGGTGCGATGAAACAGGTGAACATTCCCACCAGGAAATGTGTGACAGCGGACGGAACGAAAGAACGGAAGTCGCTGGACCCAAAAAGCCAAAAAAGAAACTGGCCTATTGAAACTGCGGTCATAGTCCCTAGCAGGACTCGTTGTTCACCGACGGTCAAAGAACCAACTGCTACGCTTGCCAGAGCCCTCAGACTGAAGTCCAGATACTGTAGGAATAGCAGCACTCCCGTTCGCATCGGAACCACCACCGCCACGAAGCGGTTTGGCGATCCTGGAGCCGCCGAAGCTGAAGCCCCCAGCAGCGTCCATGGAAGGCAGCCCCCGAGTCGAACCCTGCTTGGCGGCTTCGAGACGCTCCTTGACGGCCGTAAGTTGCGCTTCGAATCTAAGAAGGAAATCAGTCAGCAACAGTCGAATCAGAAGGAATAGTGTCATACGAACCTGTGGTTGGCGGCCGTCAGCTTCTCCTGGCTGTCCTGGAGCAAGCTCTCCAGGCTGCTGATGCGCTCGTTACGGGCAATCAGCTTGCGCTCGGCGATAGCAACCTCCTTTTTCAGGCTGCTGTTCTGCTCCACAAGCTGGCGCTGCACGTGGGTCAGTTGTTCCAGGTTGCGCTCAAGGAAGGCCATCTTCTTCTGTTGGGCGCGGTTGTTAGAGGACTTCAGCACATTGTTGTACTGCTCCCGCGTCTCATCAAGCGAGATCTCGAGCTCAACGACACGCTCGCAGCGGTTCTGCAGGTCACGCATCAGCGACTTCTTCATGATGTCGAAGTCAGCGATCTGCTGCTGCAGGGTCTTGCTGTTCACAGCTGGGGAACCTGTCGCGCCATTGGCAGAGGCACGCTGAGCTTCAGCCAGTTCGTCGCGCAGCTTGTTTAACTCCTCATCCCGACGAGTTAGATCAGCCCTGAGGGCCTCAGCGGACTGCATCTCATGGTCCCGCTGGCTGATGTATGCCTTCTCCAGGCGCTGGCGGATCTCCTCGATATCGCTCTCGCCGAGGTTGCGCTCGAGGATCTGCTCGTATTCGTGCTCCAGTTCAGTCAACTTCTGCTCCAGCTCCACCACCCGGCCGTCCTGCATCTCGGACATCTCGCTCCGGTCGTTCATCGTCAGCTCCGCCTGTCTCACGAAGCCTTGGGTTTCGAGTAGGCTGGCACGCAGCTCAGAGAACTCGTCCGGGGCAACAGCCTCGCCGGCAGAACTGTGCTGGTAGAGGGAGTCGACTCGTTCGATCAGTTTTTGGATCTTTCTCTCATTATCGGAGAAGACATCGAGGCCGAGATCGAAACCGGCCATCATCTTGGCCATCCTCTCCGCCTTCTTGCGATCCTTCTCATCAAGAGCAGCAGTGGTCTCCTTGGCACTCATCCGGACATCCAGGAGCTGCTGCTTGACCTCATCCAACTCCGCAGTAAGCTCAGCATTGGCTTCTTTGAGGCTGTCCATGGTGATGGACGCCTCCTTGCTCTCATAGGACACCTTCTCGAGCTGCATCCGCAACTCGTTCACTTCCGTGTTGAGTTTCTCGTTGTCCTTCGATGTCCTAGCGGCGTTTTCTTTCATGGTCCTGAGCTCCTCCCGAGCATCGTGAAGGCTTCTCTCGACATTGGAAATGTGCGTCTCTTTCTCCGCCAGCTGATCCTGCAGCTCATTCTCCCGGCGCAGGAACTCTTCCCGCTCATCCTTCTCAAGCACAATACTGGGCGTACCTGCACGCTCGCCTAGTCGTGAGTCTGGCCGGCTGGGGGTCTCTGCGCGAGCCTCCTGCAGTCTTGACGGGGTTCCGGGGCGCTGACGGGCTTCGTTCTTTGCCGCTCCAACGCCCTCGATGCTTCTAGCCGGGGTCCATCGTTCCTTGGGGACAGGCTCTCCGCTTCGCCAGAGCTGAACCTCACCTTCCAGGTTAGAAATGTAGTTCTCGAAGCTGGTAACCTGGCTCTGGGCCTTCTTGAGCAGTTGCTTGAGCTCTGCAGGACTCAGTTCCGCGTTGATCTTTGCCTTGTTCTTGATTGCCTTGGCTCGTACACCGAATCTCAATGTCGAAATCGTTTCTGCATCGTTGTAGCTACTGGGAGAACAGTTGATGATGAGTGTTGTTCGAGAGTTACCTCCCAAACTCTCCTGCAGGATACGGGTGAGCTTGGAGTCACGGTATGGGATATGGGAGGATTTTCCGTCGGTCAGAGCGTTGATGACCATACCAAGAGCACTCAAACTCTTGTTGATCTTCTTGGCTTCCTCGAGGGTCTGACCACTTGCACCTGTCTTTCCGACCTTCTCACTACCAGCCAAGTCGACCAGGAACAGCTGTCCACTCTTCATGGAGCCACTTTCGACGTTCTTCTGGGTGATAGTGACGACGAAGATCGAATGTGATCGCGAGGATTCCTGGTTCATGTTCGTTGCCGCCACGGATCTGGCTTCTCCACCACGGCGCATCACCTCGTAGACTTCCTGCACACTGGAGACGTAGATTTCCAGGAGGCCCTTGACGTAGACACCTCTCGACTTCTCCTCATGAACGGGGAGATTGTCGTTCTGAGGTACCAGCAGATCACGGATGCGCTCCATGTAAATCTCCATATAACTGACTCGTACGGTATACTCGATATTGCTGGGACTGGACAAGATACTGGCGAATATCTGCTCGATGATACGAGGGATGATACCTTTGCCCTCATCGTCGTCGATGTCGGAACCCATCATGGTATATGATTTACCGGCACCGGTTTGACCGTACGCGAAGACGGTTCCGTTGTATCCATTTAGAATATCGTCGACGGTCGATCGGATGGAGAAGTTGAAGATATCCGTTTGCCGCGAGTCCATGGGGAACACGCGGTCAAACGTGAAGGCGCCGGAGCCTTCCCTGGACTATTTGACCGTCAGTGCCCGTTCCTCTTCCGACAAGATACATGTCTGGCGGTCTGCATGGAGATATGCATGCACCATGCTGAGCAGAAGTATCTCACATTGATTTTACATGTGTCCTCGGTCTCGAACTCGACGATTGGTTCACCTCCGGACGCAAGCTCAACCTTGTTCTGCGGCCGGAATCTCGCAACCACTGTTATATCCTACCGTCAGTCTCCGGTTCCAGGGCCGGTAGCGCAAACACAGAGTCGGATCAGCGTACCCTTGATGGTGTTGGAGCCGGTTGAGCTTGAGGACCTGTCATTTCGAAGAGACTCGTGTCAGTGATGCGGTGTCCAAACCTTCGCACTCGCCTTGAGAGCTGTAAGGAACGACTTGACTTACGCCATGTTGGCTGGGTGCTGGAATACGCTGCGTCTATCACGAAGAGTTGGTGCAGTCCCCCGGGAATGGGGCAAATGGCGGTAGGAAAACACTCAAGACACGAAAGCACGTCGCAAAATGCTAGGGCGAGTCGAAATCCGATCGGTCAGGGGTTCACGTGCGGCAGAGGGCGCTGAGGCAGAAAACAAAAACCCCCTCCACAAACAAAACACAGAGGCTCAAATAGCAGAGACGACAGAGCACCCCTGGAGCAGCAGAAGGCCAGAGGCAGCAGCGACTCAAGTAAAAAAAAATAGAAAATAAAAAAAGAAGCAGACGGTGCCCGATGTTTCAGGACAGCGGAGGGGTCACTGCGTCGACATCGTTGTTGACAGCGAGTGGAGCTTCGACTGTTGAGATTCTTGGCAGCGATGGACGCTCGCGTCTCGTGGCCCGCGTGAGAGCCAGTCGGACTCTGGCAACAACGCAGCTAGCTAGGGCCTGATTATTACGTGGTTATGGAGAGTAGCTAGGAGGGGTTTCTACGCAGGCAAAGATGAGGGATAGAAAGTTACTCATATTGCAGCGGATGCAGCTCAACTAGGTAACAGAATCAGATCATAAAATGCAGCTATCGACACTAGAATCACCACGCCTGAACCCCACGCTGTGCAATTTGACCAAGGTACGAAATGAAATGAAGAGGAGAATTCTCAACCGATCGAAATCTCATGGACGTCCGGAAGAAAAAGACAAGAAAAGCGCCAGTTCACCAAAGGAATGTAGGAAAGAGACATTGCTGCATTGGCGGCTAGAAAACAGAACCCAAGGAACAGCAGTAGGGCTGAAACCTCAGTCGAACGAAGGCTCAAACGGGAGTAAAAGAAGCCATCTAGTCCTCCCAGCTCTTCTCAACAGTCTCACGCACCCGCTTGGCGTATTCGCGGCGGTTGTCCTTGTAGAGGTTCGACGCCTCCACGTTGGCAGGAGACGAGGTGTTGGGGTCGTTCAGCAAACTATCACAAACAGTAACAATCAGTCTCATGCGTTCCAGCAGATATATCCAGGGTCCGGTGCAAACATACCTCTGAATGCTAGTCAGGATGGCGGCCACGTCATAGGTAGGACTCCAGCGGTTCTGCAGAATATCAAGACAGAGCTCGCCAGTGCCGTAGACATTCGGATGGAACATCTGGCTGATGAACTTGACGCCCGGGGGCTTGTTGGGGTACTGCTCCTCGAAGTGCATCACAAGGCGAAAGGTGCCGTCCTCGAAGGGTGTGTCCGCGGGGCCGATGATGACGGCATTCCTGGACAGCGTCAGTCAACCTGCTGCTCTTAGGTCCTCACTATTATCCTGCCGGCTCAACTCACCAGGTCATGACATTATCAGCAACCGGAGATGCAGAGACACCAGCCGGAGGGTCGGTTTGCATGCGCTGCGTCACAGAACTCCCGTCAGCGGAACAGTTCCCACGAGACCCCGCGCATGTCTGCATAGGCGGGGTTTGCAGAAAAGGATGGGGCAGCCGTAGAGACATCCATGGAGAGCCATCAGAACATACCTTGAAGTCGCGCATGAGACGGCGGCGAGCAGAGGTCGACATCGTGAGTACCGGTGGAGCTGGTGATGGGGGGACGAGGGGAGACTCGACCGACGATAAGTACGGGCTCTAGGCTAGCGGTCACGGACGACGTATTTGACTTGAAGTAGGTGATAGTGAGGAGGGAGATGAGGGAGTTTGCAGTGCCGTAGAATCAGATGCAGGCTGTTATTCGAGACGACGGGAAACGAGGGGAAAGAAGGAGAAACAAGATGCGGCGAATTGTCCTGTTGACGCCGAGAGTCTCTGCTGGTCCTCGCTGTGAGTCGCTGTCTCTCGCGGTCCCGCGATACCGGAGGATTCCGGAGAAACCATCTCGATGGAGAAACTAACCTGATGGAGCCAGAAGGTGGGGGGTCTAGATTGTGCGATACCAAAAAGGGAATATGTGCAGTGGACAATTGTGCTTATGTCAGTTATGCAGAGTACACATCCATACATGGACTAGCGTTAAGTTTGAACGAGAATCTCGGTCGCCCTCGGGAGATCACCTGACCTAGCAGCGCCCATTGCCTCGGCCCCGGCTTCGCAACAGCACGGCTACTGGCGGCTCTCCGGGATGCGGAGTACTGACAGGCACAGGTTGATGCCGACAAGAGGCTCCTGTTGCCCCCGACTGCTTTCTCTTCTCAAGAACATCCTCTCCCTGTTTGCGGTCAGGTCGATCTCTGCAACTATATATTCATTCTGTTTGTTCCCCTCTTCCCGCCGCAATGTTCTCCTCTGTCAGGTCCTCCGTTTCTTTGTCCGCCAGAATGTCGTCTCCAGCGGCGAGAGCCTCCCAGATCCAGAGGCACTTCAGCACCACTCGCCCTGCGGCAAAGGAGATCCGTGATGCTTACATTCTGAGTGCTGCCCGTACGCCAACGGCCAAGGTATGTCGAATAATGGTATAGTATAGAGTAATGACTTGATGAACTGACAACTCTAGTTTAACGGCTCATTTGCCTCGGTTTCCGCGCCCCAGCTTGGCGCTGTCGCCATCAAGTCTGCAGTGAGCAAGTCGGGCGTCCCAGTCGAGAAGATTACCGATGTATACCTTGGAAATGTGCTGCAGGGATCCGTCGGCCAGGCCCCCGCCCGACAGGCCTCCATTTTCGCGGGTCTGTCCCCTACGGTCGAGGCCACCACGGTGAACAAGGTGTGCGCATCCGGTCTGAAGGCCGTCGCGTTGGCCGCACAGAACATTCAGTTGGGACTGGCAGAAGCTCAGATCGCAGGAGGAATGGAGAACATGACCAGAGTGCCCTACTATCTTCCCCGATCCAGCCAGCAGCCGCCTTTCGGAGAGATCAAACTGGAGGATGGCCTTATCAAGGATGGACTGTGGGATGTCTACAACCAGTTCCACATGGGTATCTGTGCGGAGCAGACGGCCAAGAAATACGAGGTTTCGCGGGAGGATCAGGACCAGTATGCCATCCAGTCGTATCAGCGTGCCCAGCAGGCGTGGAAGGACAACAAGTTCGCCGAAGAGATCGCTCCCGTGACCGTCAAGGGCAGAAAGGGAGACACTGTCGTCGAGCGCGATGAAGGATTCGAGAATCTTAACGCCGACAAGCTGAAGACCTTGAAGCCCGCTTTCCTGCGCGACGGCACCGGCACGGTGACCGCAGGCAACGCTTCCACTATGAACGACGGTGCCTCCGCTCTGGTCCTGGGAAGCAAGGAGATTGCGCAGCAGTATGGCAAGAACAGCCGCGTGCTGGCACGCATCGTATCTTCCGCAGACGCTGCTATCGACCCCGTCGACTTCCCCGTCGCCCCCGCAAAGGCGGTCCCGATTGCGCTGGAGCGAGCCGGCATTACCAAGGACCAGGTTGCCATTTGGGAATTCAACGAGGCCTTTGCTGCCGTCATCAAGGCTAATGAGAAGGTAAGCATCAATGCGTTATCGCTTCAGGATTATGCCGCATACTGACTTTCTGCATAGATCCTCGGCCTTCAGAATGCCAAGGTCAATCCTCTCGGAGGTGCTATCTCCCTGGGCCATGCTCTTGGCAGCTCCGGTTCCCGTATCTTGACCACTCTCCTTCACCAGCTCCAGCCTGGTGAGTACGGTGTGGCAGCTATCTGCAACGGAGGTGGAGCAGCTACTGCTATGGTCGTCCAGAGACTGGCCTCGGTGGAGTAAACCTATCCGCTATAAGTCACTGTAGTATAGACATTTTCTTGTCTCTGCAGTCTGCACCACCGGTATATAATGACCCTATACCTGGTGGATAATGTTGGTATCGCCTACTATCGACATTAGCATGTGTTATATATCCAAAATCTGCCGTTGACTTTCATATATACAAAACATTCTAGTCCTGCGTGAAATGCATTAATCAACATGTAATTCCTATTCAACTCCCTTGTTATTCTAGCCCACAAAATACCACGTCGCACCACTACCTAGCTACGGCGGACTAAAGATTGCATATGACCCCACGTATCTTTGCGTCGAGTACAATGGGGGATCAACCTCAAGCATATGCTTTCTGTCGCACATACGACTGTGGTGGAAGCACAAGTACTTCTTCGTAGCACAAGAAACCTAGGGGAACCATCCCAAACGCCAACACCATCCAGCACATTACACGATATGTAGTACTTGAGAGGTATCTCTATGGGACTTATGGTCCTCTAAATCGTCATCCTCGAGATTCAGCCTAGCTACGTCTTTTGATAGAAGGAAGGCTCAGGCGAATTTCTCTTCTACCGATTTAAAGTTATGATATTCTCTAGGTACCGCGATCGTTCCTGCATAGCATGGGGGCCAAAACGTTTCCTTGGTGCACAACTAATAAACACACATCGATGCAAAATTTGCACAATTAATCCTTGTATAAAAATCCATGTCTCATATGGACTGTACGACGCAGCGTACGTAACAATTAAACCAACAAATGCCCCGCGTGTTCAGGGGCTGGTGGTCCACCTCGAGCCAAGGAAAAAAAAAAAAAAAAAAGAGCTTAAGCTTACCATAAGGTTCAAGCCACACAACCAACTAGGATTTTCCGTCTGTTTGGTTCTGCCCCCATAATTTTACTTATTTGGGTCGGGCGAAAATACTAGGAGTAGAAAGAAATTGATTCCTTTATTGTAACACAAACTACCTAGTGATAAACTAGGAAGTTCGCATGCATATCCGGCTGAACGGACACATCGCATTTGTCGGGAGTGCAGCGTCCTGCAGTGAGATTGGCAAAGCTGCAAAATGAGACTAGACTAACACGTACTTAGAAATAAGCTGACGGTGGGCCTTGGTCTTCGTATTTTTTGGCCCTCTCACTGACAGCAATGCATCCGAAGCTGTCCGTTTCTAAAAAAGAAAGAAAAAAGAAAAATAACCCCCTTCCTTAAATCTATGGTCAGGTTCTCATATACATTGCTCGACTAAAGATAGAAGGTTCATCAATATTGTCATTCTCGGTATTGGTTCCATGAACAATGGCGATCGACTTATCGCCCTACGCGACATTCCTGTACTCCGTGCCCGCAGGCAACCTCACAGCAGCTCTGCTAGCTACTACGTCGAGAAACTCCGTTCCTCGCGTTCTTGGGTTTCTCATCCTCTGCTTCATTGTTTACAAGCAATGGACGAGCGTCCCGAATGTGCCAGGTCCAGATATTGTACGCGGTACGGCTGCCTCGGGGACAGTCTCCGCGTTCCTCGCCCAGACAAACCTGCTCTTTCTCACGGGCATCAATGTGAATGATCTCATTCGTGAGAAGCTCGCGGATCCGTCAATGGGCCTTCGAGCCCGTTTCGATGGCGCTGTGAAGCTTGTTCAGGGCACGCGTGGCATCGGTACGAGTTGGCAGGTGAAGGGGACGCCGCCTCATCCAGCTTTCTATGGACCAAAGAGGCGGTCGCCGGATCGTGGGGTCTTTGTGTCCCGGCAGTTGTTCATTCTGATCTGGCAATATCTCTTCCTAGATGCGGTTTCGACCACTTTCATGGGGATGTCTATTGAAGACAGAGCGAGAGAGATGGGCCCGGGGACGGAAATGTTGTTCTGGAATGCCACCCCAGAGCAGTGGATGAGGAAATTCAAAATCGGAGTAATAGGCTGGCTTGTCGTGTGCAGATTGTTGATCGATTCGACTTATAGATTGATCTCGGTCATCGCCGTCGGGCTTGGTGGGTCTTCGCCTGAGCTTTGGCCGCCATTCTTTTCGAGCATGTGGGAGGCATACACAATACGCGGTTTCTGGGGGTATGCCTATCTTAATCTTTTTGTTCATCAATGTTTTATCTGACCAGTACTAACTCTCATACAGAACATTCTGGCACCAGGCCCTTCGGTGGACCCTAACGTCATGGGCTTCTCTGATCACACGGACAATCCTGCGCTTGCCGCGCCCTTCGCTCCTCGAGCGCTACCTTCACCTCTTTCTAGCTTTTAGCGTGTCTGGTCTCATCCACGTTGCCTGCGATCTCGGTAGCAGCATACCCCTTGAGCGTTCTGGTGCCATGCGTTTCTTCTGTTCCTTTGCCTTTGGCATCATGGTAGAGGATGCGGTCCAAGAGGCATGGCGTCGACTCACCGGGAACCGCGCAGAAAAAAGCGAAGACGTCCCAATTTGGAAGAAGGCCGTAGGACTAGTCTGGGTCGCAGCATTCCTTACTGTTGTCACGCCTTTTTACGCCTATCCCAGCCTGCAAGTGCCCAAGGCTGCGGTTCCGTACAGTATCGCGGAAAAACTGGGCATGGCCCCGGCAATCTCAGCAGCGGTCGTTGGTATGATCATTACCAAGTTCTGGCTGGGAGGAGAGGAATAGCTGCTGTTTGTTATATAGCAATCATTTGCAAAAGTGTATGTCCATGCAACACATCATGTTCGTAATGTCAGTGATGATAGACTGCAGTTCAATGTGCGTCCTGGAACTTTCCCCCGCAATAGGCACAAGTGTCAAATGCTGCGAAGACTGAATAGTACTTGGAAGACATTGATTCTACCAGCTCAGGATCACGTCCCGGTCCGAAGGTTTCCTCATTCAGATATTCCGTTTCACACACAGAGCAGTATTTCGATATGCCGGGTTCAGGGATGCACAGAAAAGTTAAGCCGCAACGCACTGAGTTATGTCAGAGCTTATCCCACGACATGAGTTCTGTGACTTACTGAAAATATGCCCTTCTGTGCACTGTGCCTCTTCCGCAGAGTACCACTCCACCCCTGTGTCACATATGCTGCATTTCTCAAACAGCGCCCCACCTGCACCGCTCAATTGCTCATCAGACTTGGGATTCAGAACAATTGAGTCGGCAGTCGAACATCGGGATTTCTCATCCGCTAGGTCTGCGCCGGTGGCAGCTCCTAGCTTTTCAAGAACTGAATGAGCTAGAGACAGAAGATGTTCATCACGGCAGCTCGTGATTGCACAAGCACATGCAGCGTATAACAGCCTCTGTGACCAAGGATCGCTATACTGGTTTTCGGTTTCTAAGCCCAGAGTAAACCCCAGTATCAATTTCCGTTTCTCGGGGATGGATTCTGGGGTCCAGCCAGACGGGTACAGCATTGAGGCCACAGACACAGCCTTCTGCGGATTTAGGTGAGAGATCATGAGCGTCGTACGCTCCTCTGCGGTGGTGGTATATTCAACCATGTCTCCTGGATGTAGCGTAAATGCTACAGCCATCAATCCCTTCCATGAATCCATACCCCAGATCCTAGCGGCCGTCAAACCACCCAAGTCCCGGTCGATATCGAATCTCTCACGGAAGTCCTCTAGCTGTTTCTTCCACGGGGCCTGGAAGACCTGGCCCTCTTCATCGATGGTAGGACATGTATAACTTTGTGCATATGCGCCTAATGTCCCTACGTGAAGCGTATCGTCTCCTGTTTGTTCATTCCTAGCAACGGCGGTTGCTTGACGATATTAGTGATGCTGAAATACTTGCACATTTGCATACTGAGCGGACATACCACTGACTGGTTCCCAGTGCTTTGTCTTCTCCGAAACCTCTGCGGTGGAGTAGCCAGGAAGAGGTTCCTGAAAAAAAGCATTTTCACGCACAACGACATTATCTAACTTTCCATCTCTCCCTTCATAGATACCTTTAGACATGGTCACAGTCACAAGGCCCGAAAAAGCCCCGGCATATATGGATATCGAATCGAATCCTTTCTAGTCAAGTTTAGTCATGTGGAATCGGAACTTCCCATCAACGCTCGATTTCATACCTCAGATATCCACTGGAGCTCCCCGGTAAATTCATAACTATCCAAGGCTTCGACTGATTCAACTAGTTCATTCTTTGCCCATGTAATATTCACGTCGAATCCTGGCTCTGACAACCCCTGTCCTTCTACAGCAGTAAGAGTCGCGTTCAAAGAAAAAATTGTGAGCTTTGTGCCGTAAACGACTGCCACGGCTGCTCTGGCTGATATCTTGCCATCTTCTTCTGAGGTTTCATATATCCACGGACCACACGCAACATGGGATATTCTAGCTTTTGATCTCGCAGATAAAGCAAATATCGAAGGGTTGTGAATCATTGGGAAAGCCTCTGTTGGATTTTGTGGAGAGGTGACTGATAAGACCTCAAGACTATAAGGGCTGTCTCCAGTTGAGCTTCTTGTAGTCCTGGAAACTCGAGCAATAATCAACTCGTTGACATCATTTGCCATGGCAAGAATCTGCACTCCCCAGCGACTAGCTGGTGGCTCGAGAAATGCGGATAGACCTTGTTGCTGCTTCTGGGGTTTAAGCGGCGGACACCATGCAAATGAGCGTATCTTCGATTTCCGAACGATAAGCCGTTTATCGGATATTGTCTGAGAAAAGTGGTTTTTCAATGCATTGTTTACAATGAATACTCGACTCCATTTGTTTCGAACCCCGCCCGAGTCATAGAAGGATAGAAGCAGGTTGGCTGTGAGTACAGCCAGAATGCTGCGTCTGTGCTTCTCAAGCCCAGGATGAGACCACTTGATACCAGCAACTGTGCTGATTGACTGCTCAGCACCAATCGAGAAGCTGTCGCGGTCTGCAGGATGGGTGGTTGGCCACTCTGTGTTAGTGAAGACATTCGCGCGGAGACGCGTGAACTCCCAAGGACCCGTTATCCCAGCCCCTGATCGATCCCGCTGGGTATTAGGTAACTTGCGATCAGGTCAGCTTCAACTCAATCCTTGTATCCGTAATAGATAGCTAGAACTCACTAAGATGTGGACGTATTCTCCAGCAGCCACCGCAAGCTCACCATCTTGTGACCATGAAAGACACTCATGACACGACGGGAAAAGTTGAAGTTCGATAGGCTCCATGTTCAGCAGAAAACATGTCACTCATTTGGTACAATCATCAGGGATCATTCTGCCATCGCTACAGGCGCATTGTGTTGATGATATCCATGTTTTCATTCCCGTGGAGGCACATATTTGAAATTCTTGGCGGACGGTCCCGCTCCGGATCTGGAAATTGCAAATGACATCCATGGATATCTAGATTGCTGGATATTCAAGCCATAATAATCACAGCGCAACCCAACTACGGTCTTGCAAATGCCGAATTGAGTCTGTATAGCGGCTATGACTCGGATTCGCATACTAAGCGAGAGCGTTATACAGAACATAACACAATGCCACTTACAGAATACTCGGCGCGGACAAACACAGAACGTACACACAATGAACATTTGCGACGAAATATAGATATATTTTACTCGTCTACAAGTTCAAATAGCTTCCCAGCAATAGGATCCCATTCGTCATCCCACCGACGGGAACCTTCCTTAAGAGCGCCCTCACGCAAAACCGCAAGCTTAGCAAGGTTGCCAAACAGGTCAACCAAGTGCTCTACTAGTTGCTCCGCACTTCCAAATCCACGACCATTCACGCCTTCGGTGACTAGTTCTGGCCATGCCTCAAATCGGTCCCATCCTACCACGGGGAGACCGGCACCAAACATATCAACCACCTTCATTGGGAGATCGACACCGCTGCTGCTAGTATGCAGACTGACACCCAGGGACGCAGAGGCAAGAAGAGATGCATAGTCTTGAGTACTTAGCCATGCCGACTCGATATCTACTTGCTGGAGTTTTCCAGCCTTCTTCAGACTAGCAATTTCTGCCAAGTAGGTGTCTCTCTGCGGCCCTTTCCCAGTGATAATAGCTAGTATATGGGGCAGTTTCCGGTCACCAGAAGCCGCAAGGTTGGAGTACCGAGTTAAAGCATCGATAAGTATAGAGAAGTCCTCGTCAGCAGTCCAGGACGTAGAACTGACAAGGACCTGGGCATCTCCAGAGCCAAGCAGTGTGCGGGCATGCGCAGTCTCCTGCAATGACAAAAGGAACTCCAGCCGTCTTGCATCGTCCTGAATAGGCCGCAAGTGGTCTGCAGGGCGATCATGTAAAGGTAGAATTGGTGCTTTGACAGAAAATTCCTGCTTTAGCACGCGGGCCATCGCGTTCGTCACACACAGATGAGCCGTCGCGTAACGAGACATGATAGTTTCATATGACTTGGAGATTCTCACAAGTGGATGGTGATCCCCGAGCTTCAGAGCGAGGATAGAATAACCAAAGTTATGCCAGTCAATGACTAGGGCAGTATTTCGGAGGAAGCACACCAGAGATGCTACAGCAAGAGTAGGGATTGAAGGAGGATTCTGAGGGTATTGAATCTCAGCGACTGCTGGAGTCCACGTAGAGTACCGAAGGGCGCGCCGAACGTAATACAAAGAGGAGAGAAGTTCTATCTGACTGGGGAAGATGTTACGGGACTGACCTGAACAAGCAGCCATCTAGCTGGTTCTGTGCGATACGCCAAGCATCTCCAAAGTGACAATAACTGGAAGACGACCTTCAGTGGACCGAAGAACAAAAACAGTATCTTATTACTCGTCTGGAGGAAGGATGGATGCGAGGGAAGGGGAACGATGGATATTCTTGGGTTCGCTGCGATGTCCGGGTGCGTGTCCGATTCTGCAAGTATAATCTTGAGTTAATTATTGTTCTAACGATAATGAGAGGAGTACACACACCTTGATAGCCAATGATGTCTACCTGACCCCCCTTTTTCGCAATACTCAGGGCATGGTATTGCATCCGCGGACTGCGACCAATATCACCAAGCACTAATACCTGGAAGCGATCTTTCCTTCTTGCTGCGGACTGGTCTTGTCGCTCATTTTTCTTAGACGATTCTCGAGGAGCCCCATACTGAGAGGGTAGCAGCAAGATTAGCACCGTGAGCGCGGTTGACGCCCAGAAGGCGATGTTAATGAGTGCTGTGATCATCGTTTGTGCCGTGACCTCGCGGACCCAGGAGTCCTAGGTTACTGTGATATTGCCACAGCACTGCACAGGTTTCGATTAGTATCCATTGGCCATTTCCATAGTCAGTGTTGAGCTCTGTCAAAACGACGAAGTATCCCATTGTTAACACGCGGGTTGTCGAGCTCGGAGTCCAAGTTTCCCCGACGCGTTTACACTTGGGTTTCTTCGCTTCTATTGGCCAACAACCATTGTAGGGATGTGTCTATCCTAACCATGGGACATTTAAGGCTGTAATGGACGTTCAGATAAACTGCCTGGCTCAGGCAGCACCGTAGAAAAGTATGCAGGATTTTCTTTTTGCCTATTTATGACATTGGAGTTCCCTAGGACTTTACTTTGTTGGCTCGCCTTATCACTAGACATTGATCTCTCATTTCTGATAAAACCGATCTACAGTATAATCATGGAGCAAGGCTACCAGGAAGAAATAACCCTTCCTCTGCGAGGTCATTCCTCCAAAGAGACCATCACGGAGAGTGTGCATATTTCCGTTCCCGAGCGGGCTGATGAGGATATCGACATGAAAGTTGTGGATGCTAATAATTATAACACATTTCATACTTATCGAATTGCCAAATCCTACCGTGATTGGCTTAGCTACAATGAGTGGCCTGATTCTGACAGCGATGAGCAATCTGCAGACAGCATGAGTCTCACGGATGGTCAGTCCGACTTTGACGGCGATGATGACGACGAAGAGCAAAGCGGATGCTCTTGCTGTGATAGTGACAGTGGTACGCGTCTACAGGCTTGTGTCCTAGATTACACCAGAGACTAACGTCCTCGCAGAGAAAGATAGCGAAGAAGAGAGCGACAAGGATAGCTCAGAATACCCAGAGACTACTAGTATGGATGTGGAGCCTGACACCGAATATGTGCATGACCATGAGATAAACGAGCATCATATCGATGAATTGAGATCCCAGGCTCTGATGGCTCTTGATACAAAGATGCTCCTCAGCCTGGGACTAATCCAGGATAAGATCGCAAATCTTACAGGCCACGATCTCGTGTGCTTCTTCACCAAAGCTGCAGGCCTCTGGGGCAACGTGCAATCTCACCAAGAAAAGTCCTATATGATGAAACACATGGGTTTGGCATTCTGTCTTTGTGTTGCGCTCGAGAACCAAGAGTCTGCACCATATGCCACCATTCTTAGAGAAAGTTGCTGGTGGGGGCGTGAGAGCTCTGTCGTTACGACAATGCGTTGCATCCTACCAGCAGATAACAAATACACCATGGCTCGACACATGAGCACTTTTCAGATCAGAGACGATGAAATTGCCGTCAGCTGGGCGTGGCGTCTGCGGCAGATGGTAGCCTATCCGCATCGTATCATCAAGGCCATGTACTCCCTCCAACAGGCAAATGAACCAAAGTTAAAGGAGCTATTGATACGGAGACTTGAAAAGATGAGCACAGAGGAGATCCGGAGCCTTCTTTTCCCTTGGATCTTGGAATTATCTCGGGAGGATTCAGGCCACCTCGGCCAAGAGGCTTTGGATCTTTACGTGGGTAAGTCTTCCCGTGAAGAAGAGGAGGGAATGTATTGAGGGAATAAGTATTGGTAATACTTAATACGCCTTTAATTCTATATTAGTGCCAGTTCAGTATCAGCACGGCCATAGAATATCTAAACCATGTTGCTATGCAGGGATCCAACTTAGGGGATAAAATTTTTGTCTAGATCAATTTTAGCTACAATTCATATGAAACGTTGAAATGAACGGGAAGTTCTTTATTATCATGGATGCCACAGATAGAAACCTAGAGTAATTAGTTGTATCCCCGGAATTAATGTACAATTCAAGGAACATCAAGTCCCGCCTCCTCGAAGGAACTTCCGAGACCACGCAGAGAAGCATACATAAAGCACAGAACTTATCCGAAATGATACAAAACCACCGAATTTCGCCAAAGTATCCAACAACATCGCCACACCCAGTGAGCACTCTTTCTCATGGAGGTGCTACAGTATCATTCACACGAAGGTCGAAAAAATACGGTCGTACGGCTCCGTACAGAATGATCAACGTAGCAAACAGATTGAGGAGATTCAAGAAACAGGACATCAGCCAAGCGACATCCCGCATCATTCTAGCGCTACTCATCATGGCCCTGCTGCCCGATGGTACAGTTCCTCTTTTCTGGTTTCGACGCCGCCATCGGTTGTCGGGGTAAAGATGGCGATGGTTATGCACATGGAAAACTGGATAATATTCGGCTGCCGGAAAGTCCTCCTGGTCTTGATGAGTCGATGTAAATGGGTTGCCAAACCTTCCGTAGGTATAATATTCACTCCAGTCCGGATAGTTCATATTCCACGCCGTCCATGGGTAACGTGGAATAAATGTCTGGCGGCAGCGCTCAGGAAACCGATATTGCCTTCGAGGTGTTGCCCATCGACAATTATCATCTATCTCCACCACGTCCATGAAGTCATCGAGGCCAAGCCCATAGACGCGATTCGTAAAATTCTCAGGAGTGATCTCCCCTGAACTCGTGAAGTCAGGTCGCAGATCCATATGCTCACTAGCTCTCGGGGTTCGATCAGGGTCTTCCGCTGGCCAGGGCTCGTCGCAAAAGCATGCTTCGCATCCACAACGGCAGCGATATCGATGGCGGCTGCTGCTCCGGTTTCGAGTTCTGTTTTGTCGTCGTCTTTGCTGGCGGCCTCTTGGCTCCTGCGGCTGCTGGAAAGGACGTGGGATGCTTGAGCGCTCGTCATCCGCTGTATAGGCGGAAGTAGATGCATCCAGGTTTGTTAGCTCATCTTCACGAATTTCTCCCAGTTCCAGTGATGGACTATCTGGGAGCCCATTCATTTCCACATCATCCATGGTTGTACCAGAAGTAGCTGACTCTGTTGGTGCTGTCGTCACAGGAGAATTTGTGGTAGAAAACGCAGATGTTCGCTTGGCGGATAAACAAAGACGTTGCTTAATCGTCTCAAAGATTATTCTGTACAAATCGTAAGTGAGAGACACAGACAGGCTCCAGATGGGGTTGAGACATGGTAGAGAATATATCTCTTTTTAAAGACAATCCCACGGAATGAAATCGATGATATCAGCACATATACATCAAGAAATGTGCTGATTGCATTCTGAAACGATGACACCTTTAGCTATAGAATTTGATATTTCAGCAATGGCAAATACCTTCATACTGTCGTGTTTGCAATAATGTATACCATGACTAAAAGTCCTGAGTAGCAAGCTTCCTCTCGGGAAGGATGTACATACTGTACATACGTACTCTGTACATACATGTTTCTGAAAACCGAGCAATCATCAGAGACTGTCCCGCGCAGTGTAGACATAGCAAAGCGAATGTGATAATGAGGACATTTGCTTATACAATTCCGCCCGGTAGGGACAACGCGGACAGCCGTCAGATATTGTTATTGGCACGGACATGGGATGAATAAGCGTGTGTTGAACAATCGTGTATGAATGACGGGGGAGGTCAAATGGGCTACGGTTCTGACTACTGTTTTAGATCCAATTATGGAACGTATGAAATGGCCGTGCGGAGCCAATAGCCATATACATTGAAATTCAGAAGATAGATACTATACACAAGAATATTTCACCCACTAGGAGCTTTTATTCCCCGCACCGCACCAACAACGTCCCTCACCTTCCCGCTCGACTTGAACAAGAATATCCATGTTCTTTTCCTGCAAGTAACTGTTGGTCCGATGGCGTACGTCATCCAAATCGGCACCTCGCGAAGCCGTAACGTGGATAACTCCTAGTACCTTTGGATTCGGTTTATCATGGCTATGGCTATGGTCATGGTCATGGTCATGGTCATGGTCATGGTCATGGTCATGGTCATAGTCGTGATCGTGGTGGTGATGATGATCATCATGCTCGTGAGATTCTCCCGCAGTGTCATCAAGCCAGAATTTAGGTACTGTATATCCGACGACACCTCTGAGATTCGTGATGCCACCCAGGGTATCCCGCAAATTGTATTCGACATCCGCCGGTAGAGTCAGCAGTAGAGTCTTTGCGGTGCTACTCACAAGAGGAACAGCAGAGGCAAAAATCAAGATTGCAATTAGGCAGGACGCAATGGGATCGAAGCCTGGCCAGCCATAGAGTTGGACAAGGATTGTCGAAATCACAACTGCAACAGAGCCGAGAGTATCAGCCAGGATGTGGAGAAAGATACCATGCATATTCTCATTAGCATGAGAATGAGAATGGCCGTGGTCGTGGCCGTGTGAATGTCCATGGTGAGCATGGTCAAACGCCATTATGCCGACGAGATTTACAGCCAGGCCTGCCGTGCTGACAATCAACAGCTCCCCTATCCGATGCATCTCACTGCCTGAGAGCAACCTCTCAACAGCCTCGTAGACTATTTCAACACTTATGATCCTGTAGAACGTCAGTATTCGCTAGTAACTAGAACATAATCGGCAACTCACATGAGGAATACGCCGTTGGCAAATCCGGACAAGGTGTCCACTTTTCCATATCCGTAAGGGAACCTAGCGCTGGGAGGCCATTTGCTCATAACTGCCGCGCATAGACCAACAACTAGAGCAAGACAGTCAAAGAACATGTGGATACTGTCACTCAAAAGCCCCAGTGAGCCGGTTATGATCCCATAGGACAGTTGAACGAGCATAAATGCAAAGTTAAGGCTATGATGTGGTCAGCACTCATCGTAGAGTCAGAGGTACGGTGGCACTCACGTCATGAAATAGAATATCCGGCGAGAATCCCTCTCTTTTAAGATGCTATGCAGTAATGGATAAGGCTCAGAAAACTCAATCAGGGCGGCCGAGATCTTGGACGGATTCGTACTGCCATGATGATGCTGCGCATGGGAATGTCCATGGGAATGGGAGCTAGACTGGCTGGCGTCAAAACGAGCAGCCACATATGACACCCCAGCCAAAAGAGCCCAAGTACAGTAGCCGAAAAGTCCGCTCTCCAAGTGCGGAAGAGCTCCAAAAAGGACAGAGAGACTGGACCCAGCAGCCATACCTAGCTTCTGCGGGGTGCGAAGATTCATGGGAAATGCAAAAACCAGCGACGTTGCAAATGCAGAGGACGTAATAAAGGTCCAGAGAATATCTGAAAATCCTGTAGAAGATGATCCACGGATAAAATATAGGAAGAGAGACAGAGCTGCTAGAGCACCTCCAGAGAACACTGTCAACATGGTATCATCCGACGTAGCAACCAAGGGGGATAGAATACTGGCAGTGCCGTGATCAGCTAGAGGGTTAACCCCAGCACCCAGAGCTTTGGACACAGGGTTACCAGACTCAGAGGCAGACCCTGGCTCACGAACAGGCTCGGGGAAAGGCAGTCTGAGCAGGAAAATAGAGGCCAACAATGCCAGGCACCCCTTGAACGGCGCTCGATCTACAGCCGTATCTAGGTTCGCAAATCCCAGGATGGCGAGCATCAGCAAGACTAAAAGGGTGAGCTTCTTGCGACCAAAATTTTTCTTCGAATTGGTGCGGCTGCCGCTCGCTGTAAGGATGACTGATAGGCCGGACGTAGTCGCAAGAAGCAGTGAAAGGGCAACAGTAACCGGGCCGATTTTCATAGCTGCGTAGATAGGTAACGCTAACGATAGAACCCTGAAGCCAGACTTTTGTAAAGCCACAGCATTCAAACGAGGAAGGTATATCATGGAATCAGTGTCTGAACCGGCAGCCTTTCCACGCCGGATTATCTGCCAGGATCCTGTGAGAAGCAACGTGGCAGATATCAACCCTATCAGCTGTTCCAGACCAAACCCACTGTCTCTTTCATCTGTAACTATCGTCGACTCTGAGTCAGAGGATGATGCTTGCAGCCAATCTTCGCTGTCCGGCGCGGCCGAATATCCATATTGCTGCCAATACCATGATAACAGGACCCATGGGAGGGCTATCAAGACGCCGGTAACAATGTCACTACTAGATGGGAGTCAGAGAAGGAGACAATGATATCTAAAACGGGATATAGAGCGAAAAGACGACTTACCTCTGCGAACTTTCGTATTCCGAATGCTCAGAGTGTGTATGCGAATGAGCAGCAAACCCGTGCTTCTCATCTGCAGTAACATTTTCCGCCACTATACTCGTCAAACTACCTCCACCAAATCCATTCTGTGTCATATGGGAGTGTGAGCCATAGCTACTGCTATGATGATGATGGTGGTGATCGTGATCGTGATCATGACTATGGCTATGGCTGTGATCATGGGCGTGGCCGTGGCCGTGGTCGTGAGCACCATCATTCGAGGGAAAGTACCCTTCCAACGTATGTTCGTCAAGGTATCTTGCAGAAGCGATTGGGTCCAGGACGTGGTGAAATTGGTGATCGCCCGAGGCTAGAGGCAGGGAACTGGGGGCGGGCGATCGACGACGAGACCGCGAATGACCGCGCCGGGCATGTCCACGGCTTGGAGACTCATGTACATGGTGGCTGACGCTTGACATGGTCGAGGAGGTTGACATTATGGCTTCCACTGTCCTTGAACTTGACAACCGGGAGAATGTCACTTATACAAAAGCAAACTGCATGGGTGAGCTCGCGTGCGAGGGACGTGGTACGTGGGGATCTGAGCTCCCCACAGCTCAATTGAGACCGACACCAAGGAGCGTGTTAGCAGAAAGACATGGTAAGATGGTCGCGACAACAATAATACTAAGGCTCGATAATAAATACGCAGCAAAAGGAGCGTGGAGAGGCACAGGGGTGGTCGTTCGGCAGTTGTTGAGCTGTTTCAATGTCTCCCGGGCGGCAGATCGATAAGGAGAATACGGGGTTCCGCGCGGACGGAGGAGAAGTTGTGGCGTCGTGGCTAAGGCCGCTTTGTCTTTCCTCCTAACTTCTTCAAGAGTGTCGATCAGCATCTGATGTTTGGAGGATTAACCCGATAACACATCATGCTGTTGTGGATGCCACGATAAATGATAATCTATCAGACCCTGGACCAGACCTCTAAGGAGTCCTCCTTTTTGTCTAGTCGCACAGTCGAATTCCGAGATAATCTGGTCTGTTACATTGCACTTACACTCGACACAATATTTCACATGCAATTGCCCGTCTTTACTTGGAACTGCATAAACGGGGTCGACAATGGAAAATACCAGCAACTTTCCTGCCATTCCAATGTTGTAAGTAAAGATCGAGATTAATATCATTATTTGGATATACTAAACCAACATAGTGCAAATACAAAGCAATACAGGGATGCTGTGATTGCCCATTACAACGCAAGGGTTATTTCTCGCGAAAATAATGGAAAAGCTATTTGAGGAACTCGACAAGCTTCCTCCTCCGCTAACTCCCTTGGAAAATAGGGTCCACGAGATTGAGATTATATTACGGACACCAGGAGTGCTCCATATTCCAGGACAACGCGAGAATGCTGTTGCAGTTTTAAATGCATATAAATCAGGAACTTTGCAATTCATACCAGGAAGCTATTACATTTTCAAAACTGGCCACTTGATAGCAGGACCAAAGCCCATGACACCTTCTATGATTGAAGATATAATACGCGAATATTCTGTATGGAGTGAACTTTGGATTGAAAGGGTAAGTCTTTATCTGCATGATTTAAGGGTTTTAATAACCAGTATCCATTGGGATCTTGCTCCTAAATAAGCATCCAGGGGAACACCGTATCCGACAGGTAACCATTAAGCAAGAACCTTGATAGCCCAGGATTCTCCCAAGGCACAGATGCTTATGTCACCGATAGAGTCGACCTCAGTTAACTATTGAGTGGCATATTGTGATCTAAATAAAACTGTAAAAGGCCGCCCGCTTAGCTACATCACGCATTCGAATTCGATGTTTTACTTGTTCCGACTACTGCCTAGCTACAGCACTTCAGTGACTCATCCAAGAGTGAAATATTAGCAATATATTCCCACTCTTGAGATCTACTCCAGATCATGATGCCTCAGCCTTGTCCTAAACCAGAACCGAAAAGAACTTCTGGCACTCATCATGACATCAACTGAGTCGCACATATCACACAATGAGAATATTGGAAAATACTGAATACCTGCAATAACAATAATAGATAAAATAATGCAAACAGCCAGCAACTACTACTGTGATAATCACCCATTTGTCAATTCATCGCTAGGGACATAATATTCGCAATGACACACCAAGAGGAGATTGGGTGGTTCCAAACCAAATTTAATGGCTGTTCGGCTTGCGGAGCGATTATAATTGCCTTTCAAGATATTCCACGGGAGAGATATAATTTTCAGTCGAAGGAACACCGATGCAGGGGAGGGAAAGGATGCTGTGATGCAGTCGAGGTTGAAGATGCATATTTCAAGAATATATTGACATGGGCCACCTTTTTCCGAGCGAGTAAGTCATTCACATATACAAATAATAAATATAGCCCTAGTTGTTCTCCATGATTCATTTACTTACGGTGTCGTGACGATGTATACAGTTATTCCTGCTGGGGAAAAAGATAACTACAGGATCTCCGGCACGGCACAGACGAGTTGTGCAACGTTAACGAGGTGCTTGTACCTCGGGAAAAAGACATATGTGTTCTAGAAAGCACAGTGCACTCCAGACATGCGATGGCCAGGATAAAACCTATAAGCCTTCTGGATGACCCACAGGCAAAAACTAAGAAGCTTACCCCGGGATACCTGATTCATGCGCGCTGCTGGAGATTGCTAGAGGAAATGATAGGTCCCCAGATGACAAAAAACATGCCAAACCTGGTGTCAGCTCTTCGACAGAAATTCGACAGCTTTTCTTACGGGTTGAGTGGGCACAGCACAATGTTGTCTGAGTGTCAGATGTTCCCTCCTGGTCGGTCCTGGTCATACATGAGAGATCCTGTCAGGACGCTTCATATTCGAGACTTGATCGAGAAAGCCGTACAATGCCGATCAAGGAAGACAGGGACATGAAGAAAAACAAGGGAGTCTCATATAACCTCAAGAGCCCAGCCTTTCCGGGATGATCTTCCAATGGAGATAAAGTATATGATTGTTGAGAATATGGATATGGGAGATATGGTGAAGCTTGTGAAAGCTTTCTGTTGGTTTCTTCCTGATACATACTGGCGAGCTCAAATGGTGTCTTATTATTGCATTACGGAACTCAAAGGAATACCTTCTGACCGACTGGACTGGCTATACTTAGGTTCAATAATTCCACGCTTGAATCGCAGCGCTGAATTATCGGACAGAAGAAGGGCCGTTGGGATCTTCAAAGAAATAGCAGAGATGTTTTGGCAGCTTACACAAAATAACAAGGCCTAAAAAGAGAACGTTGGCGGTGGGCTCCCGCTAATCAGACCTGCGATGAGGATCCTACTCAGTTTTCCAGTCACCTAGGCATTGGATATATGATGGTTTCTGGTGGAGAGCTTGCATTGAGAAGTATACGACTTAGCTGCTTATGTCTTCGGTTTGGAAGTGAGGACCTGGCTTTATAGAAAAGGCTGTCAAGATGACTTTGACAGTCACAGAAGTCAAGATAACATGGGCCAATAAATGGAACCAAATAGATATCCGGAAATGCATAATATCGCTGATAGAGCCCGACCAAAAAATAACAATGACCCCACGTAGAAAGCCAAACCATCCATGTCCCTTGGGTGTATCAAAAATCAGAATAATAGCCGGAGAAAACCGCATTCCGCTGTAACTATGCACAGATTAAAGGGAAAAGCGAAATAAAATGGACATGTATCCCCGCTTTAGCTTCATTCCTCTCCCAGACTCTCACGGACGCACTTTCTCACACGCTTCTTAAACTCCTTGGGATCTTCACGCCAGAGCCTAGCGGCTTCCACGTTTGCAGGCGACTCATCATTGGGCGAGGACAGCATCGAGATCACTGAAAGCAAAATTGTCTCTGGCGTCTGCACGGGCGACCACCGTTCCGCCGCAGATTCGTAGCCATACTTGTCTTCCTCCGGTGGATGTAGGATAGAGATGCAGACTTCACCGTTGGGGTAGACTGGATGAAACCATCGCGTGAGTATGACTCTAATGAGCAGTGAGAATCAAAAATAGGGGACCTACTGTTAGGATGAAAAAGGGGAGTCTCAAATTTCATCTTTGGTGGCATAATCGGGTATTCTTGAGGGAAAGACAGCCTTGCACGGAAGAAACCGCCTAATATCACATTATCAAAGTTAACAGAGCACACAGGGGCCAAATTCGACTGAGATACATACCACCATACAGCTTCACATCATCTGAGATCATCAGCATTACCTCCCACTCGAAGATATTGTTGTCCGCCAGTCCGCAGCTGATGCCGGGAATGTCCTTGTCGGACTGCATCTGCTGCAGCTGACGGGTCAGCATGCGGCCAGCGGGAGTAGTGGCCATGGCTCGATATATCCTCCTTTTCTCCTTCCAGTAACTATTTCCCGCGCAGTTGAAGATAGAAAGTCCCAAAGACTGCGGTGCCGGGGGGGGATGAAACCTAAGGCGGTGTAGGGGAGTAAAGGCGAGTGGCGGAGCAGACAGGGGAATGTGCGGGGACGATCTTCAGATTGTCCCTGTATTGAGATCGGAAGAAACGCAGCAAAAGATAACCGCTGAAAACACGAAACGAGAGAGCTTGCGCGGGGAGAATGAAGAGGAAGAAGAAGAGGGGCGGATTGGCAACGACGCTTTTCTGCCGCGGGGTTTGTTCGGAGACCGGAAACGATAACATCATGTCTATCGCCCGCCACAGCCGTTTCAAGGGGTCGCCCGCCGCCACGGTCCTTACAGGAGACTATGGGGGAAATCTCTAATGGGCCAGATCTAGTTAAGACTTTACTGATAGCATGAATACAAGAGAGCAATATTACACATTGAAAATAGAATCAATTTAATGCCATATGAAAAGAGAGGACCTTGGACATAAGGAGACAAAACCAGAATTATACGAGACTAAACGCATGGTATCTACGCATCTGGTCGCCAGATTATCTACCTGCATAATACTGCTCACCCCTATACATCTTAGGGGTTCATAAAACGCAGCTGATCAGGGTTCGTGTCAGGACGCTTCCGGTCCTTAAGAGCTGGAAGCCAGAGCGATAACACCCTTGTCGAAGACGTCTCCGAGGATAAGACGCGCCTCACCCAAAAGAATCATGCCGAAAATGGTTCCCAGAGCGATGTTGATCAACAAAGCCTTTCCGACAACCTTCAAGTATCGGATACGAGAAGACCAATCGAAGCTATTCCAAGCATCGAGAATGCCCACGCGACCACCGCCCAGAATCTCCGGAGTGACCTTACCACCAAAGGTACGGTCGAAGGGCACAAGGGTCTCATCTTCCTCGGGCAGCATGGAGGCTGCGATGCGGGTGAAAACCATAGTAGCCGGCTGCTCAATAAGGAGTGCCACGGCAAGACTGGTCATCAGCACCACCATCGCACCAATCACAGCCTTGGCAGGTGGGAGCTCGTCTGACAGCCAGAGCATGTTGCTGCCATTCGTAGGCTGCAGCACCTTGAAGGCACGGCCCAGAGCTAGCGGCAGATAAAAGGAAGCCTGGTCCACCAAGCTCCGTAATGCTGCCACAGGGGCAATCTTCCTCCAGCTGCTGCGACCGGGAATCCGTTGATACCACCGCTTCGTGGACGGTTCCGAGATCACGATGTGAATCCATGCCATCTCCATGTTAGCCATGAGTGTCTGGACGATGATTTGAGTAAGAGAACGGCCGAAGAAGGAAAGGCCGAAGAGGCTTGAGAGGAGCGAGGTCAGGAAGCTGCTGGCTGCCAGCCAAGCCAAGAACATGCTGAGACCGCGGAAGACCGACCAGCGGCCGGCGCGAGCACGCAGATGGCGGATTGTCGTGCGCAGCTTGCTTGTGATGGGACGGGGACGAGGCAGAGTCTCCTCAGCACTACTAGCGGGCTTGGGAGCATTGGGGTCGGTATCGATTTGAAGGTAGATATCAGGGTTAGGGTCTTCGACGGCCGCCAGGGTGGGAATGATCATTCCACAGGTGTAGTTAGTCTAGAATCAAGGTACGATTAGCATTGTTCGAGAGCACTCCTATCCCATGCCGTGGAAGTATCTGGAGACCTACAGTGAACATCACGACGGCAAAGATGGCACCGGTGATCAAGAAAAGAGCCCATCCCCAGGCCGGAATGTCGACCTTGACCTCATTGTCTGGTTGTCCAGAGTACTGCACTGAGGCGGCCTGGATGCCTCGCCGGGCGAGGTGCGATGTCCAGCCCGTCATTGTTGTGGTTACCACTTCTGTTTCGCAGTCAATGCGAGATGATCACAGATAGTGTTTGGAGGTTGGAAGAAAATGATGGGAAAGGTAAGAAAGCAACAAAAGTGAGGGGAAGGTTGATGGATGAAGAGTTGATAAATGAACGCGATGAAGCCGCTCTATTAGTATGACAGGCAGGGCCTTGCGTAGCGTAGGCAGCCAGACGGTCGGGGGCTGAGCACAAGTTGCCGACTCTCCGTTAATTATATCCAACTTAGTCCTTTTGCCATCCAACCAACATTGCTCTAGGTCTCCTCAATGGCCGTCCAGACAGCTCTGGCCTCCGCAAGTCGTAGCTTAGTCCAACCTAACAAGCGATATTTTATTGCTAGATCGACCTAACAGGCCTTCCAGAACAGGCAGAAACAGCGTTGGAATGTCTGATCACAGCCCGAGGCTCTCCCACGCTCTATTTTAAGCCACGGAGGCCGGCATCCCCGTCGACGCTTGACCCGATTGACGCTATCTCAAGCGACCGAGGAGCACAAGGCTGTTATCGGTTCCGTAACGATCAGAGAAAAAATTTCGACTTCACATGCCTCATTGGGATAATTTGAGATTGTGTATACAAGATCGACACATTCTAGGTCCTTGTTGTATCATCTGGTCAATATGCCTCATGTTCTCAGCTATGTGAGAGGCTCTGGCTAACTTCGTAGAGTCCTCCAGGCCTGAGGTAGCACATCAAATGTTATTTTTTTAGCTCTTCACCGTAGCGGTCTCTGCGGACTTGATGATCGTGTCTACATAAAATGACAAACCAGGATCGTGTTTGATATGATCTGCTTCCATGACGCCCAGCTCCAACAGTGATCCATGCATCGATAAGGTCCTTCGCAGACCGAAGATGCTACAAGCTGTGACTTATGTAGTATCATTGCTGTAAGTCTATAGTGTTTGCAGTTGTAATGTCAAAGCTGGGGAAAGACTAGTGAAGATGACCCTCTAGCCATGTCCGAGATGGTGTAGCACCAATGTATACCATATATGCACCATGATGCCATTGACGGGGATCTCGTGCCTGGGAGAACATCGACATAACACTACGAGAGCTCTTTTCAATGGCTGATCCGGGGTAGACGATGACATGATGTCCATATCCCTCGATCACCTGGAGAAAGAGACTGAAGCGTGGCGACCGACGTCAGCAACCGCCCGTTCATCCGGAGGGGCTGAGGATATCCAACTGCGGATTCATCGCGCGTGGTTGGCCTGCCCCAGAACACGATCAGCGGATGGGTTAAACCCCAGAATAAACGATTCCTTTTCAGTTCACCTGGTCCAATTCCTTCTCCCTTCGACCTGCTTGGCGCGCTCGCCCGACACAAGCCTCGCTTTACCCCGGCCGACGTTTCTCCAGCGCCGAGCCGAGGTTCTTCGAGTATAACAGCTAGAGTATCCTTACTTACTCGGCCCTCGCTTTCGATCGGCATCCCACCTGTCGGACTCTGTCTTATCTCTAAAATCCCCAGGGCCCGGGCCTCCAATTGTTTCTCTCTGTTGCTACCGTTCGCGTCATCTGGCATCTGCTCCCTTCCGCGCTGCTTCCTGAGCTCTCTTCTACATCTCATCCTCCCTTACTCCCTCGTCACCCCGCAATTACCATGTCTTCAACCGCCCCGACGAACCCTCAGGAGGTGTCTGACGAAGTCATGGCCACCGAAAACAAGACTGTCAACCAGACACTGGCGCAGATTCGCTCCTTCGCCGCAGGAGGCGTGGGAGGAGTCTGTGCTGTCGTGGTCGGCCATCCGTTCGATCTGGTCAAGGTGCGCATGCAGACTGCGCAGAAGGGAGTCTACTCTGGTGCTATGGATGTCGTGAGGAAGACTGTCGCCCGAGAGGGTCTGGCCAGGGTAGGGACAATACGGAATTCGTTATAAGACAATTTGTTAACCACAGCATCGTGTAGGGTCTCTATGCTGGAGTTTCCGCGCCCTTGGTTGGCGTCACGCCAATGTGTGAGTAGCCTCTTTTCCCTTGTAGCGCTCCTAATAACCATTGACTAATTGGTTTTCTTGCAGTCGCGGTCAGCTTCTGGGCAAGTCAATTGGCTGTCACTCTACCTCTGTGAGCGACTATTAACCGCATACAGGGTTACGACTTGGGCAAGACGATCGTCAGCAGCTTGTCTGAGGTTCCCGTCAAACACGGCACTCCTCAGTACTCAATTGGCCAGATTTCGGCCGCAGGTTTCTTCTCTGCGATCCCCATGACCCTGATCACGGCGCCTTTCGAGCGAGTCAAGGTCCTGCTCCAGATCCAGGGCCAGAACCCTCCGCCTCCAGGCCAGAAGCCCAAGTACTCTGGAGGCGTGGACGTGGTTCGACAGCTGTACAAAGAAGGAGGCATTCGCAGCGTCTTCCGCGGAAGCGCAATGACGCTCGCACGTGATGGCCCTGGATCTGCTGCGTACTTCGCCGCGTACGAGTACATCAAGCGCAGACTCACTCCCAAGGACGCGGAAGGCAATGTCACTGGCGAACTCTCCCTGCCTGCTGTGTTGGCTGCAGGTGGTGCGGCCGGTATTGCCATGTGGATTCCTGTCTTCCCTGTCGACACGATCAAGTCTCGGCTGCAGAGTGCGGAGGGCCGACCGACGATCGGAGGTACAATCCGGTCCATTTACGGTAATGGCGGTATCAAGGCCTTCTTCCCTGGATTCGGACCAGCTCTCGCTCGAGCAGTTCCCGCGAACGCGGCCACATTGTGAGTTACATTTCCTTCTACGAGACGGTATGACCACAGCTAACTGTCAATAGCTTGGGAGTCGAGGTGGCACACAAGCTCATGAACAAATTCTTTTGAGTAACGAACGATTGAGGTACGAGTGAAAAACAAAAAAAGCATAGTGGATTTCTCTATTTTACCCCCGGGAGACTGTATTTTCTGTGTTGAATCTATGTCTATCGTTGTTGTCAGGGGTCTTCTATTCGCAGTCTAGACGTCTCTTCCCGTTGTCTCCATGTATACCCATTGGGGGACCTATAACGAATCGACTGAATCTTGTGGATTATACCCGCTGTCGATGTGTTAGCGAGCTACGGGCCTTTGCTTCTTACAGTATATATTCATTGGCGATTTCCATCTGTTTTTTGGTTGATATGTTTATCGCCTGAGCGTGTTAGACAGGGTCTGGGTGAATTAGATTTCGTATCTGAGGCAAACTCATGTATACTGTACGAGTATGTATCTGTCACCGGGTCTGAAATCAGCTCCTTATTGGCTTACCGCGCATTCTTCAATCCATCTCGTAACTTAGTGACTCCCGTTGAATGGAGAGTAAAGTAACAATAATAATAATCACAAAGGACATAGTATCAGTTTCGACTTAGCGGTACGGAAGTGGCGTCCCGAGGTCCTTTAGCACCGTTGACGCCATCTTAGTGGCTCCGTGTTCAATGCATTTATGCCCGTGCTTAACAAGCCCAGATAAATCGAACGCATGTGCATCGGTTTCGCCATGGCTGAGAATCGTAATGATTCGCGCAACAGTTCTAATAAACCCGATATTGCAATAGATCGGTCGCATATAGTTATTAGCGGGCTATGACGATTATAATACTCTGACGCTTCTGCGGACTGTTTACGGATTTTGTCAATATATCAGGTCTTGTCGAGGACAATCTTCTGTCAAGGTTTTGAACCTTTCAACGTAGAATCATGGTCCATGCTTTCCTTTGACGTCTCGTGTGGGTTCAATAGGCTGGAAGGGCGTCGCAGAGTCGACATTTAAAACATAAAGTCGACTTCTACTGGAGCCAGAAAACTTCCGCCACACAAGAATGTACTCAGGCCACAACTTTGATACCCTCGCCGCTGTCACCAAACCCTTTTTAACACAGGGTGATGGGAAATGCATACGTGATTTCTGCTAGATCTAGAGCATATTCAGAGATAACCGTGCGGGAGCCATGCGACAATAGCGTCGCTGCCATGGACTCTCATCGGCTCGGATCGAGATTGCGCAATTGGATCTAACGATGAGCACGCTCGCAACATGTTGCATTGGCAGCAAGTGGTCCGAGATCTGTCTCTCGAGATGGATCATGCAGCAAATATATTCAGCTTGTATCTTTTCTCTTCTTTGTGCGTGTCTTCGATGGTCATGCTTCATCGGTTGTCCACTGATGTACAACCGGCAATATGGCGCTTCCATACTCTTCGAAGAATGGATCTGAAGAAAACGTCCAGGAGAGCGATGAGAGCATCATTGACTCGGGTAGCTTGAAATTCACCCATGAAGCTGGTGAGAACTCGTCTTTGCCGACCTATCAAGAAGCCAGCGGTGCTCCAGTCGAGGTCAAATCGCCGCTGGGGTACTCTGTCGGCCCGATCACAATCATATCTCTGAATCTAAGTAAGATGATCGGGACGGGTGTGTTCTCTACGCCTTCCTCTGTGATGAAAGGTGCTGGTTCGGTCGGGTTGGCTTTCATCTACTGGACCATTGGATATTTGATGGCCTTCAGTAACCTCGCCGTTTACCTGGAGTTTGCGTCGTACTTCCCAAGTCGGTCAGGATCGGAGGTAGTGTACTTTGAACAATCATTTCCGCGACCAAAATATTTCTTCCCTACAGTCTTCGCGATGCAGACTGTTGTACTGTCTTTTAGCAGTAGCAATGCTGTTGGTGAGTGGCTCGGTCTCAAAGATTGGTACATTCAGCATCCTGACAGCATGGGCGGATGAAAACAGTGCTTGCGCAATATTTATACAAACTCGCCGACTCGACAGGCACAAACTGGGAGTATAAAGGCGTCGCAATGGCCTCGTACACTGTGGCTGTTCTCTGTAAGTCTCCCCTATCCTAACATGTCACCCTCCCGGGAGTGAATAATAACCTCCATGAAAAATCATGCAGGCCTCGCATTCAATACGAAATGGTCTTTGCGCTTCGCAAATGCTATTAGCGTTGTGAAATTCATAACCCTCGTCTTCATCGGCATCACTGGTCTCGTTGTACTTGGAGGCAACACACGTGTGCAAGATCCGACAGTCAACTTCAAGAATGCTTTCTCCGGCAGTTCGAAAGCCAGTCCGTACGGTGCTACGAATGCATTGGTTAAAGTCATGTTTTCCTATGCAGGCTACGAGAACGCATTCAACGTCGTAAACGAAGTCAAGGATCCGGTCAAGACCTTGCGCTGGAGCGCACCCGTATCGCTGACCATAACAGCAGCGCTTTATATCCTTGCCAATGTCGCCTATTTCAGTGCTGCAACGACCGACGAAATCCTTCACTCGGAAAATACCGCAGCGAGCGTATTCTTCGAGAAGGTATTTGGCAGCGGAGGAGCTTCGCGCGCATTAAATTTTCTTATTTGCCTCAGTGCTTTTGGTAATTTGCTAGCTGTTCTCATCGGGCAATCCCGCATGATACGTGAATGCGGAAGGTCAGTCTCATCTACTGTCCTGTGTTAGCAGATTCTGACAATATGGGATAGACAAGGTGTCCTCCCTTGGACCAACTTTTGGACGTCAACTCGGCCCTTTGGAACCCCTTTGGGCCCATACTTCGTGAAATGGGCATTGACAATCATCATGATCATAGCTCCTCCCTTTGGCGATGCCTTCAACTTCGGTTAGTTCCCTATTATTCCCCCCTGAAGTCGCAACGCTAACTACTTGACAACTCAGTCGTTGATCTCGCCTTGTATCCTACCTCCTTTTTCACCTTCGTCTTAGGCATCGGTCTCCTCGTGACCCGTTATCGACGAAAGAAGATCGGCTTGCCACCCGCTAGCTATAGAGCATGGGACGTCGTAGTCTGGTTCTCGATCATCTCGAACCTCTATATGCTCATCATGCCGTGGTACCCGCCCGATACGGGGGCAGATGGCGGAGACGTCAGTTTCTGGTACGCGACATATTGTGCGGCCGGCCTTGGGATGTAAGTACAAGCCCCTGTCTAACTAGTTTGGATTTCCCGAATGAAGAAAATTCGCCTGCTAACATATAACCACCTCCATCCAGCATCGCACTTTGTGGGGTATACTACTACGTATGGGTGAAAGTGCTCCCCAAGATTGGAAAATACGAGCTTCGACAAACCATCATCGAGCTTGATGGCGGCGGGTCAACACACAAGCTTATCAGAGTCCCACGCAGGGAACTTTCTCAGTGGGACGCAGAGCACGACGCGACGGGTCGACTGCGGCATCGGGCTACCTACGAGACTAAGTCAGAGGGGACGTATATAACGACTCAGTCATGATGTCTAATATATACCTCGCGAGTAAATAAGAGGATATAGTGTATTTTATCTACAACCCCTACATACATTGACGATCATGATCGCGTGTCTTGTTGAGATTTGATGATTCTATACTTAGTGTCAGTGCATGGGCGAAGTTTGAAATGCAAAGTATATACAGCGATGTTTGATGTTATTTGTGTTTATTTTTGTTGTAACGTAGAGCAGATGGTCCTTTTCTATGCAAGAGCTAGTACATAGCTAAATGCCAGTAGGCTACATAGTTGTCTTGCATTGCGACTCGAGTAGCCCCCACTTTTGCCTGGAACGTTATTCTGAAGGGCTAATGGTCATGAACCCTGATGATAATTGATGACAGATATTTACTATATATATCCCCATATATGAGGGATAGTGAAGAATAGGTTCATAACTCAAGAGTTGATGCCAGTGTAGGTTTGAAACAAGTAGCTATGTAGAGAAACAATCTGATTAACATACCTAAGCGTGGCAGGTGAACGAATAGCGCGTTATGCAGTCGTAGGGAACAATTCTCCACGATCCACATATCACGGCTTTATCTATGGTGAAACTAACGAGCTGCTGCGTGCAGATTGCAACCGGGTGATGGGATTCCAATACTCATGCGGAGGCTACGAACGAAAGGGCCACGAGGTTACAGGAGACAGAAGATTGAAAAAGTAATGCGTTATTTTGCCCATAGTTCTCGCTGCTATGACAGCTTCTAAACGAATGTGGTGGAAACGCTACCACGCCGAGTAAAAAGATTGTCCATGCCTATGATATACAATCGTAAATCATCCACGCGGAAAGAGACCGCAACCGTAGTCCATCGCCAAGGGATATCAAACCAAGCCAAAACAGAAACAGTTATTATAGAATATTAACGTATGATTGTCGACACATTGTGAATGACGAAGACTTTCGGCTTCGTGACGAGCCGACGAATTCAGATAACCACCGATCCGTATTTGCTTTACAGGACGAAAAGAGCGGCGAGACCAACAGCGCCGGCCATACCGCTACCGAGAGTGGCCATGGGGGCAGCACCCTGAGAGGTGGAAGAGGAGCCAGAGCCACCAGCAGCAGTTGAAGCAGCACCTGCAGCGCCAGAGGCACCAGACTTAGCGGCGCCAGCAGCACCAGAGGCGGCAGTGGAAGCGGCGGAAGCAGCGCCAGAAGCACCAGACTTAGCAGCACCAGCAGCACCGGAAGCACCGGTGGAGGCAGCAGAGGCTCCAGTAGAGGCGGCACCCGCGGCGCCAGAAGCACCGGTAGAGGCAGCACCGGAAGCACCAGAAGCACCAGACTTAGCAGCACCACCAGCACCAGAGGCACCGGTAGAGGCAGCGCCAGCAGCACCGGAAGCGCCAGTAGAGGCAGCACCGGAAGCACCAGAAGCACCGGTCTTAGCAGCACCACCTGCGCCAGAGGCACCAGAGCCGGAAGCGCCAGAGGCAGCAGCAGACCCAGTAGTAGCAGCGCCAGCACCACCAACAGCACCACCGTTGGTAGCAGTTCCAGTAGCAGAGGCACCCTCAGAAGAAGCGCCGGTAGCAGAGGCAGAAGCATCACCGGAAGCACTGGAGCTACCGGAGTCAGAGCCAGAGCCAGAGCCAGTGCCCACTATTTACGATGTTAGCTACTTTATTTTATGATCCAATCATAGACAGGGTCAATGGAAGACTCACCAACACTGGCACAGTGCTGAGTAGCATAGGCGACAGCGGCCTGGACGTTCTCACCAGGGCAAGCCTGCTGGGTGCAGTCACGAACACCATACTTGAAGTTCTGGTTGTTGCACAGGCAGTTGCTGTCGGTAGCGCTGCAGCCCAGAGAGGGCGCGAGGGCCTTCATGTTGTTCAGGCATTTCTCCTATACCGGTATATCAGCATTGAACCTTCAATTGTATTGCAGACTGGTGCCATCGTCCTGATCAACATACAGCACATGAGGAAAGGGATGCCTCGGCCATGCCCGAGGCAGCGAAGAGGGCAATAGAGAGGACGGTAGCAGCCTTCATGATGACGGTGAGGAGATAGATCCGATGCTAGACAGCAGCAAATATGGAAAGGTATGGATGATAAAGCTGTAGAGTATAGCAGAAGAACTGGCTAACTGGCTGGCTGGCTGATTGATCGACTTGACTTGGGATGGAGAAGAAAAGAAGAGCAAAGCGAGGGGTGTTTGGATGCTTAAAAAGCTCCTTCTCAGCCCTCTCGGGGAATTCCCATCACGCCTGCCAGTCCGAGGCTCCACGGCGCTTGCCCGCATCTCGACGTCCAATTCCTTGACTTCACGATCCTCTCGCCGTCCTGATCTCTCTCGCGGTCTCGTCTGCTGGGGCTGAAGCGTCATAGCTTTTCTGATCTGACCCACTGGCACAGGCACCATGAGGGCCGGTGGCTGATCCAAGCAGCCAGCTGGGCGATCGTTCCAGATAGACTTCAAGTAGGCCAGATACGATCGACAGACATCCCTTCTGGTTCCAGTCGGCTTGACGTATGGTCTCTGCTTCTGGAGCTCAGCCATGATATTCTCCAACCGGCACGGGTCTGCTGCTGTGGATGAGGAGCCACAGTGAGGATCCCAAGCAGCTTGCTGGCTGCCCGCGTCTACCAATTCTACTAGACCTAAGTAGTACTTTCTGCCAACTCAAACAGGTCTTCACCGTCAGATAATCTGGACTCGGGCGCTTCTCAGCAAGCATACAGAAATACGTCGGTGGAGATCGCCCTCACCTCGATTTCCCTGCCTCCATTGAGCGCCACTGCGCGTCGAGAACCTGGACCAGAGAGCTGAGAAGACGCGACGAGCATTCAATCTTGGAGCTTGCGCCACAGTTGTCTCCCCCTTAAGCAGGAGGGTTCATGTCCGAAAGTGACCTGTACCGCAGCTAGCAGCATGTCCGACCACGGTTGCATCGTCCCAGACGCGGGATAAGAGGTCAAGACCAAGATTTGCTCACATTTTCGGCCAGTCGAGGATGAGCGCATTCGGCGCATGTGGCGTCACTATGTGGAGAGTCGGGATAGCCCATGTGGCTCAACTCTCTCGCCCTCAAGCTCGATGAAATTACGATGCGGGTGACTGTTGGCTGGCCTCAGCCACAGGTCGAATATTAGCATTGTGGGGAACCAGTTCGTACGAGCTCTAAAGTTCACCAACAACACATAGCGTTCCCGGCAAAGGGATCGATCGCTGCTCTTCCGTGAGTCCGTGGAGTTGCTCCCCAAGATCGGGTTAGGATGGATGATCTAAGTCGGTCAGGCAAAGAGTTCATTACACACCAGAGAATATCACGCTCAGCCCCTTAGTCATTTGCGCATCAGAGATAAAATTATACGGGGTTGCCGAGTGTCCCGAGCACGAGAAACGATCCCCGGATAACCAGACACGGCAAGATGCAGACGCAGATGCAGACTCCTCACAGACAAAGCGTCCACGTCGCGTCAGTCGACCACACGCGAGACTTCGGGCTCAATGGAGGCTCCTCATCCGTTGCTTTTTCAATCCTCCTGCTCTGTTAGCTGTCAGATCAAAGTCCTTTTGGTTATCCTGTCGCCAATGCGGTACTTAGAGAACGAGTCTCGGAGAACAACTGCTGGCATCGTGGCCAAACTCTGTTTCCCTGCCCCGATGCTCGATTCGGGCGCTTCTTTCGGCTACACTACTCAATAGTACAGTGGATGTACGGAGTAATACTACCGAGTACTTTCGAGCACTATCTCGATCAAACCTCGATCGTGGCTGGTGTGGCGGTGCTCACTGCGTCTGTAGCCAGATCTTCCTCTCTCCCTACCCTTTGTGGCATGAGTATCCCGGTCCTACGGAAGAGTTCTGCAGTACGGGAGGAGAGTTCATCAGCCTCAAAGCAATGGCTATGGATTTAGATCCGGCACTAGACGAGACTGCCTGATCTATCAGCGTTACCGCTCAGAGATCTCTGCAGTCGTCCTTTGAGTGGAGCTCGCGACGATGAAAGATTCATCTCACATGAGCTTCTAATCTTTTAGAGATCCACTTTGATGATTTAGCCATTGCTCAATAATTACAAATTTTTCTCCTACTAAATCGCATGCGTCCTCGCGGTTTCCGGAGCCAACTAATACTGCCACACCACACTTTCGCTCCGCTCAACTGGCTGTTCGGTTCTCGCCAGACGACTGTCCCACCAGGATGGTAGCTGGAAACAAGTATGTCTGATGACTGAAGTATGACAAAGCATCTCTTGCCGGATATTCGGTCTGTGAACAGTACACATTGCAGAAGACCCAAAACACTGTCAATGTTTTCTGGAAATGAGCTCTTCCCGACCGGTCGACAGAATGTCAACTATTGGTTGGATTAGCTTTCCCGAATGTGATATATCGGTGGTGAAGACGTGGACCCTCGCGTGGTCCGTTCAACCTCCAATAATATCAATTACTGGAGGTCGATGTTAGGTTCGCGAAATAAGCTATGGGCCAAGGCTATATGCGAACTCTGTGATTGTTTTTACCCCTGAATCATTGTTCGGATTGTTGCGAAACCAAAGAGGCCCGGGAATTCTCCGCCTGAAGATGTGAGATGAACGTGGATTACACCGTCTTCACGTCGGCGGGTGCTAATTTCCATACAGAGGTCTTGAGGGCCTAAGGTTTGGAGCTCTCAGATGAGCAGACACCATTCTTAGCGGGAAGAATAATGTTGTATCTTTCCAAGATTCCAGCGTGCCGGACAACGCTGATGTTTTGCTGATCGCAATCACACGTGAAAAACCTATTTTCGGACTGTTGGTGAATCGGACTTGTTATATTTTTTTTATCAAGTCTCGAGGTATCTGAATCAGCACTTTCCAGAAGAGGTATTTTGAAAAGGACCGCGTTCTGGACAATTTCCCATACAAATAAAGTAATTACGTAGTGGAAGACTTTAGGCAGTTACTTCGTGGGCCTACTATCGGTAAGAATCGGCCCAGTTGACTAGATAACCGATCTATGTGTACCGGTTGAACTCTCAGATGTGTCGGTTCGATGTGGTATCCATATTTTCCTGAGCAATGCTCTCTATCATTATTACTTTTAGAGCCGTGAAACAATATACCTTCTAGGCCCAATGTAACCTACCATCGTGGTCGAGACATCGGTCAATCTACTATTTCCATCATCAGGTAGTAGTGTACGCCCTTATACCGACAGATACATTCGCGGGCTCAGATTATTCATCAGTATGAACAGTGACTTACCATCTCAGTGTTCGATGCCTATTAGTATTGAAATGGGATGCGTTTATTCCCTGTTTACGATTGACTTCCCATATGATGTCGGTTTATTATTTGGCTAATACAGGAATAACACACCCCTTTCTTTGAACAAGTCCTCTCCTCTATCCCTCAGACCGCTGCATTATCCACAGCGCCTTTTCGTGGTCCGCTAGGTGAAGATGACACCACCATCCACGACCAGAGTCTGCCCGGTGACATAGTCTGAATCTTTGCTAGCCAGGTAGCCTCCTACGAGGCCGGCCACGTCGTCGGGCACACCTGTCCTCCCTAATGAGATCAAGTTCTCCGTCTGCTTGAAGGTGGCCCCTTTCGGCTTTCCAGTCAGCTCACCCATCGCCTCATCGATCTGCTCCCACATTGCTGTCCCAATGATACCGGGAGCGTAAGCGTTCACCGTGATCTTGTGCGGTGCCATTTCCATGGCCATCGCCTGCGTCAACCCACGAACGGCCCACTTGCTTGCTGAATAGATTCCCAGAGTAGCCCAGGCTTTGCATGCAACAATCGAGGCGGCACCCACTATTTTGTATACATCCACACCGGCAGCACTTTGAGGATCACCCTGCAAGATCATCTGCTTGGCAGCAAGTTGGTAGCAGTTGAACAGCCCTTTGACATTGACATTGAAAACTTTATCTACGTCTTCCTCACTCACATTGAGCAGCGGCTTTATCTGCGCGACCCCGGCATTGGCAACCATCAGTGTCAAGGGTCCCAACTGGGAAACCGTCTCCTTGATCATGGCTTCGACTTCCACTGACGAAGTGACATCAGCTACGATACCAATTGCGCGCGGGCGGGCTGGAGCATCAGGTGAGGTATGCTTCGCGTTGATTTCAGAAACGAGGTGATCCATATCCGCTGTAGAGGAAGCGACGTCGTTGATACAGACAGAGTAACCCGCTTCGATGAGACGGAGAACGATTGCCTTGCCACTAAGTACGTCGTCAGCAAGATATATCCAGTTCATTCTATTTATTCTCTTAAGTTCAACACAGGCCGAGCAGACATGCAGCGACCATTGTTTTTAGCTGAGCACTAAGTATTGGTACTGTGGACATCAGACTCACATCCCGCGAGCAGCACCCGTTACGATGGCGGTTAGACGAGGAACAGATGTTGAGCTTGCCATTATTTGAAAGCTGTCCTGACTTTGGAGTTTCAGTACTAAAGAATAGCTGATACGCCCACCTATGAGCCTGCAAATAGGCCGTCTTGCAGAGACACCGGAGAATCACTTCTTCATTTACCCCAACCCAACAGGAGTGGCACCATGGACTATGAAACCTACATGATATAATACCTGGGAGATCCCCTCAATAATTGACTCTGTTATCTCCGCAACACATCTTTTCTTTGATCCATAGACTTCCTTGCTCGATGCAGACGCGATACCTAATCGGTTCATGGTAAGGTTCCTGCGTCCCCTCAGACATACTGACAGGCATTTTGGGATAACTACACACGAGCGGAAGAATAGTAAACCGCTCTAGATCCGTAGCTTGTATTGGCCGCATGACCCGGATGTTCCATCTAGGTTACCCCGCATCTTTTCTTGATTCTCTTTGATGCTTTCGGTACAGCAACCGATAGTTCCGCGCGGGGTACGTGACTTCTGGGGGGGATTCGTCATCCGGGATGATCAACCTGTTTGCGGGTGGTTCCGCGCAACCCGAGCCTCTGGAAACAGTCCACAATTATCTGTCATTGGAATGGATACAGCGAATAGATGAGAGTGCGTAGGTTATTTATTTTTGTCGAGAGGGCAGTAGACATTAGCCACAATGGGATTTCAGCATTTATAGTACCGCGTACACGGCGATATATATTTCTAAAACATAGTATATATATGGAACCTCACCAACAAAGTCCAAATTAAACAAGAGAATAAACTCTAGATCATGCAAAGGGGCACTGGCCTCTTCTCCCTTTTGCAAGAACAGTCTTTATCTCATCCATCTTCACACTCCCCTTGCCCTCAAAATATTTGGGCCCGACTTCAGATACCTTATAACCTCGCGGATAGTACCGATCACCATCATCTCCTGGAAGAGGCAGCCCCATAACCCTCCTCATCCATGCGCTAGGGCCGTATCGATTCCAAATAGTTGGCTTCACGTAGTACGGTACAATGTCCCAGTATTTGAAGAAGTTACGGCCATTCTCATCAGGCTTTTCTGTGAAAACGTCGTAACGAAGAAAGTACGGTCGCGGAGGCGCGAGATAGCGAACGAAGTATTTTCGAGCGAGAAGTGCGATAGAGAAGATCTTGCTGAGGAAGCCAGGTGGAGGATCGTACCTGATTTCATTTAGCATATACTCATGGCGTAGAACGGTCCCAAAGGTAAAGAAAGCCAACATACATCATAGCCCCTCTCAATCTCTCGTCCATCATGAAGGATACAAAGTATATACCCAAAGGCTTCAAAGGACCTGGTAAGATATAGACGAGGATGTCCGTCGTTCTGTCCGCGACATTCTTGTTGGCTCGATGGGGCCTCATCTTTTCGAGTTCATATTGATTACTCCATGCCTTGATCTCCTCAAGCCAATGGAGTCCGTCTTTGAAACCGGCTTGCTTCGCCCCAGATGGAAGAGGAGCATAACTGATGCCAAGAGCGTCTCCCAGGCTTTTCCAGTACGTGCCGATCGCGCATCGTTCCAGCTCAGTTAGATTGCGCCATTCGTACGTTTCAATAAACCTGATTGGCTCGAGAGCAAAGAGACTCAATGTGTAAAGCATGTCATCTTCTAGAATACGTCCCGTGGAGCGGTATCCTGTATGGAGGTAGTTGGTTCGTGCGATAGCAGTGTGGGCACGCTCAGAAGATGGATCGAAAGCGATAAATTCCCCAATCAGGAGACTAGTGTCAGCGTACCGCTTGAATGCAGTACCCGTATCTGATAGTTGCATCGTCTTCGCTAGCAAAGACGATATCGAAGGAATACCGTAGGTCTGTATGATCAACATCTTAGATATAATTTTATCAATACTTCATAGGGTACTATTCTTACCCTAAAGAGAGCAAACTGCAGAGATTTGAGTGCCATAAAAGGAAATTCAAGCTGAAAGATGAGTTTTTGGATCTCCCATGCTTCCCGATCGGTCATTTTGTAGAGTGTACCGCGTCGTAGATGCGAATATCTCTTCTGCAAGTATTGCATTCTGCGGTAGCGAAGGCTCGCCATAGTTCCGATGTATATAACTATACATAGCAGAGCGTAAGCCACAGAGTTTCTAGATGCTAACACCTTCAACTGCGGAATATACGCAGAAAGTCGACTGAAATTCATGACTCGGGACATTTTTGGTCATTGTCCGGCGAACTATAGAAAGAAATGCAGTTGATATTCGGATCTATATACCGAGCAAGGATGTAGGTATGATCGCTCTTGAACAGCAAACCCTTTCGCCCTACGCATGATGGACGAACTCGCTTTATAGATCATTTCTAATATTACGATTAAATGTTTTGCTGTGCTGTGTCTTTGCCAAAACATCAGACTATCCGGATAGATAGACGAGTTGGGCGTATATGCGGGGATATTGTATAGAGCTCCGACGGACCGAGGAAGCGGCTAGCAACTGACGTCGACCAAAACACCCCATAGCACCAGCACACAGGCGGACACAATATCGAGCTAGCTGGAACTACGCGAAGTGCTGAAAAACGTTAGTTCGAAGGCCGAAGATTTGGAGAGAAGCGATTAAGATCGCACACGCGCTGATTTGCCGAAGCGTCTATTCACATGTTGCCGCGGTGAGGTTGATCGCGATGATCAAGAAAGTCCAAGCAACTCAGATGGTTCGGATGGGCAGATACCGTATCGTATGACAGCAGAAGATCAACAATGCCGTTAATAGTGAACGATGTGTATGGATGCTGTCCTGGTGGATGGTTTGGACGTTACCCAGAATAGTTAAAGCTACGACTTATTTCCCCACGCTGGGGACCCCGGAACACAGAGGTATTGACTGCTCAGAGTATCTGAATGCCGCTGATTACTTATGTCTGTTCATATCACGACATGATATACGCTCTGTTCCGTTCCAAGAGGCAAAAGTGGCATCACATAAATCCCGACACGCGGTGAAGTCTTGCATAGGCGTAGTTTATTTCCGCGTACACGTGTTCAGGCAGCCTACCCAGAAGAACTACATATTCAAGATGCCTTTTCGATAATTTCCTGTCTGCGTCATAATGTTCTTTTAAATACATCCGCGACGGTGCAGGTCATGGTTTCATTCGCATCCTCTATCGCTCTTCCTTGAACACTTCAAAATGATGCAGTACGAGGAGCTGCGCCCTTTGAGATGGATTCGAAGGGTACCAGGTGCATGCCGCAGATGCCACAAGAGAAAGATCAGATGTGACGCATCCATACATGGACAGCCGTGCAGCAACTGTCGCTTAGACTGTCGAGATGATTGCGAGATTACTGTCAAACCCCCTAGACGGTATTCTGTGCATCCGATATAACTTTATCAGAGTACGATAGGCTAACTTCATATTACAAGCAGATCTAGGACGACTACCCGCTGTCCTTCAGTTGAGCGGCCTCATCTGGAAGGTGGACAAGACCATGGCCATGGTGACCTGTCAACCGCATCGGAAAACACGCTGAGATGGCGTATAAGCTTTCCTCACTTATACCAAATGGACTCTGCGGAGGCATCTAATGATTGCCGAAAGGAGGACAAACGTATCCTTTTCGGTTTAAAGCCCATGCTGCTTGTGGACCCTGATCTTTTGGATTCCGAAGATAGATATGAGAGCGAGAAGATTATGTCAGATATCCGACATATGAACATACCTGATATTGGAATGGGAGAGGAATCGAACCATGGTGGCCAGGAAATAGACTCGCTGACGGCAATATGTCATGCATTAAACGAGCAGACCAAGCGCGATGACATAGTCGCATCTTCCGTGAACCTCGACTTTTTAGATATCGAATCAAGTTAATCGAATGCGTACATCTCCACTTTATTTATCCATTAGTCTTGTGACCGTTTGATCCGTCCAGCCGTAAATATCAATGTAGTATAGCATGAGAGATATTTCCGCATGCGGAATGTTCCATTGAGGTCGTTTATATGGCACAGTTAAAACTCTACGAACAGCACCTCAATACCAACTTCCCCCACATGTCTGTGAGTACCTAGAAACGCCCAATGAAATTCGAGCCTTCTCTGGAAAATATAGATCCATCGGTTGGTAACCGTTGTGCCTGCGCCACACTTAGTTTATTCCCAGTTGGGATAGCCAAGTTTGGTGAGAATTGTTACCTATTATTTATCTTATAGGCCTCTTGTAGTAGAGATGGATGAACGAATGGTAAGACTCGCGCTGCCTCTGGTCACTAGAAACTGAGTAGAGTAAATTATCGACTTCGCCGATTTTTTTCGGTGCCCGAGATTGAACCCCGCCACATCTGCCGTGAAGACTGATTCCCCGGATTCTCGCCGAGACATCCAAGTTCGACGTCAACTTCTCTCTTGGATCGTAGATATGGCACTGCCTTAACAGCGTAAGAAGATAAAACAGTCACCGTGCTATTGTTTATAGCTTTCCACAACGATAATGGGCTCAAATCCTCAGCCTACGGGCCGTCTGATATCTCATTTCATAAACAGGTGCGTGTACATGTTAAAATCTAGTGTAGATTTACACGTACATATGCCACTGCTGATACTCTGTCTATAAGGGCGCGCGATTCTCAGAGTACTGGCTGGTCGGAACTATGGGAAACTAACCAGAGCGATCTCTGGGATCGTGGGAAACCATCACCGGCACTGATTGATTTCATCGAAAGCCGCCCGGCGGCCTTACCAAAGCCAGATAATGGTCGTCGTCTAAAGGCACTTGTTCCTGTATTTCTCATCCTCGTCATCTTACCTATCACAGGCTGGTGCTCACCTATCAACAGGGCTGCGGCAGAGGCTACGACGTGGTTGCATTGGCTCTGCACGGGTTCGATGCTTACGGTCTCGAAGTGTCAAGGAAGGCCGTTGAAACAGCGAGAGAATATGCAAAGACCGAGTTAGCTCATCAAAATAAGTATAACTATGGCGAAAAAGCGAGTCACAAGTCTTTGGATGAAGAAACTATCGTGAAGTTTGTCCAAGGGGACTTTTTCGAGAGAGACTGGGAGGCCGCATGTGCTTCGGACAGTACTAGTGGCTTCGACGTAATCTACGATTACACAGTGAGTACCCACCGCATAGGCACCTAGTAGCACAATTGACTTCTCCTTTTAGTTTCTCTGTGCACTTCTCCCTGAAATGCGAAAGGATTGGGCTCGTCGTATGCGCGAACTTCTCGCACCTGGTGGTATTCTAGTCTGCCTGGAGTTTCCTCTATACAAGGACCTCAAAGCTCAAGGCCCACCATGGGGTCTACGGGGAGTGCACTGGAATCTCCTTGCGGCAGGTGGCGATGGGGTCCTGGACGAGCCTGGTGAAGAAACAGAGGGAGCTCAAGGACCCTTTGAACGAATTTCATACTTTAAACCTGTTCGATCATACGAGAGTGGCAGAGGGATTGATATGATGAGTGTCTGGCGCATGCGGCTTCAGTAGATCAAAGTTAAAACGCGCAAACTATAGACGATATGTGATATTTAGAACTAATTTACTCCAGATTACCGAGTACACCGCACGGGATGCATACGCGTAGATTGAATAAACCGGATCATTGTGCATTTTGGGAAATGGGACACCTATTCTGTGGTGGCAGCCAATTGGCAGGCGTCTAATTAGGCAGAGGTGCATCTCGGTTGCACATACAAGTTGATTACTATGTTAGAATCTAGTTTAGATCTACTAGTGCTAGGTATTTGGCTGTCCAATCTATACTTCTGAAGTCATCTCGACCTCCTGAGCAGCTGCATGGCAAAAGATATAGTTCGAGTTTGTTCTAACAGTCTATTGACATCTTCTATTGTTCCTTGGTGCCTAGGCTCCAGTTTTAATAGGGGTTGTTGTGAGATTCAATTCATCTGATATCCTTAGCAAACTATGCAGCCGAAAACTGTTGAATCGCATCCGGATATCTATTCCCTTGAATTGGAAATCTCGCCACTGCGTCATCAAGGAATTGCATATCTTGCTCATCCACCACGATGACTTTCAAATTTTCATTCACTCTCTTCACAGAGGATGCTCCAGGAAGCGGGATGATGCGAGGCATTCCAGGTCTGTCACTCAGATCTCTCAGCCATCCTATGGCCACTTGGGACATAGTGCAGCCCTTCCGTTCTGAAACTTTCTTCACTTCCTCCACGAGTTTCATGTTCGCATCAAAAACATCAGCCTGTAATCGGGGAAGTGCTCTCCGTTGATCTGTCTCCGGTAAATCTTTGGCACTCTTGATTTGTCCTGTGAGAAAACCCTTGGCCAGCGGCGAATATGCAATGATCGGAATACCAAGTTCAGCACATGTGGATGCAATGCCGTTGGTTAACCTAGCGGTATTAAAGTCAGCGAATGCGCAACCAAGGTAATAAATGCAGAAATCCATATACATACGGGTCAGTTGTGAAGAGCGAGAGCTCAACCTCTACAGCAGAGATGGGATGCACAGCATGAGCGTGACGAATCGCGCTCTCATTACACTCGCTGAGTCCGATCCCACCAATCTTGCCAGCTTTAACGTATTCGGCGATGGCTCCAATGGTGCCCTCGATTTCTACCTTGGGGTCCAAGCGAGCTGGCTGCCAGATATCGATAAAGGCTTTCCCGTCTAGTACCTCGAGACAATTGTCGATACTACGCCGAATATTTTCTGGTCTGTTATCCGGGCCCAATGGTTGAAAGCTGAAAGCGCCTTTCATGGATATTGCGACCTTTTCTTTGTCTTCAGGATAGGTTGTAAAGTAGTGGTGTAACAACTGCAGGGAGTTTGCATTCATGGGACCATAGAACTGTCCACCGTTCCAGAAATTGGATCCGTTTCTGAGAGCCGCTTTCATACACTGTAGTCCTATGTCATACGGTGCAGGTGGATTGGAGGCCGTCAAGCCTATAGTTTGTTAGACTTTCGGAACGGGAATGAGAGTGATGTGCACATGCATACCCATGAGACCAAATGCAATGGGACCGACATCTTTGTTGCCAATTCTAAGAGACATCTTGGTCAGACTGATTTCAAGAGAGGGCTTTGAAGATTCCGCAAGGTTGAGATCATGGAATTGTGGTTGAGCGTAAATACCTCTATTATATATACGTCTGCCTCCATATCGGCTCAATGACTTCTTGCTTATAAAACTAGACATCATAGTTAACTCCGATTCCAGCCAGACACTTGTGGCCTTGATATTATCTAGACTCGTGAAAATGCACCGTCTCTTTTTGGTATAGATAATTGGCCCTTAGGCCAAAATCACGGCTGTGGCGTCGAGATTGATCTGAAACAAATTGGGCCTTCCTTTGACGGCGAATCATGGACTGGTAATGCACTGTCCGAATTAATATTAGCCTCGCGGAAGCAATATCGGAGTTATCGCATCTCCGAACACTTGCAAGGCCTCTTTAGCCGTCACAGTACGGTCCTGTAGCTTTCATCCCTCATACATAAGAATGCATTGTCTGAAAAAAGAAAATGCAAAGCTCTAGTCAACGGGTTTGAATTGACGATATTCCTGGACGGCTTTCACAATGACGCCTCGGCCCCGACGGCAGAGAAATGAGAGATCCAACCCGGGTACCAAGGTAGAGGTTCAGTTCGTAAATATCACGAGCCTTCATCAAGGTGCAAGCCGCGACACACGTTTGATAATTCGAGCTAAGCTGCTCATTTCCATTGGCGTAATAATCGCCCGCCTCGAGAAATTACCAAGGAGCCCAATAAGAAACCGTTGACTGAGCGGAATCGATGTCCTGAGAACGCCCTAGAGGTATCAAAAGTCTCTGATCCGCACTGGATATGGACAGCCGACTTTCCGAGTGACCTCGTCAGTCGCTGCTTTCAGTATAGTAATACGGAATACTTTCTTGATATTCGCGTTACCTGGTAGCTGACTCTTTTTGAAAGATGCTGAGGTTATACTCCCGGCTATGTTCCCCGACACCCCGAACAACTCCACGATCCGAGCGCACCTGTTACAACTCTCACTTTCATATGCACCTGTATTACATGTATTTATCGTAGGGGCCTTGATTCATCTGCACGGTGGTCCTGCTCGTTCTTCTGATGAGTCGCTCGTTCGCGACATATTTAAATCACGCGCGCAGATTGTTCGATACATGAGCGCGGCCATGAGAGACCCCGTGGAAGCATGCAAAGACGCCAACATCCTCCTCATTTCTGCGCTAGCAAGCAAGAATATCTTGAAAAAGGCAGACGTGCCATCGAGGACACCTAACCAAGGCCCTCTACGGAGTCTGCAATTCTTCCAAATGTGCGGAATGACGGACTACGCTCCCGTACATGTGAACGGATTACATGCCTTGGTCAAATTAAAAGGCGGGTTGGAAAATTTCGAGATGCCGGGAATTGCAGCTGTGATCTCATTGTAAGGACCGTCCGAGACAAATTATTGTTTGGAAGAATAGCTAATGGCGTGAGAAAAAAGCATGGGTATCCAGAGTGCGAGCCGAAAACTTGAAGCTCCACACTTCCCACTCGTGACGCTGTCTAGTCCGTTGACAGAGTTCAGATTTGAATATAGAAGCTTCGGGTTCGGTGACGACCCAGTCCTCTATGGAGTCTTATCGATGCTGAGTAGCTATACTCTCATGATTGATGATTTTTGCGATGGCCAGCGTAGTGTGCCCATGTCAGTTTTGATTGATCATAGGAATGCCGCGCAACATGCCCTGCTCTCCGTCCCACCAAGGGCAGGGAATTATGAGTGCTACCGACTTTCTGCGTTGATTTACAGCTTGCTGGTGACGTTTCCGCTACCTTACGTTGTTGCACCGTTCCAGCAACTTGTGACAAAATTGAAGTTGGCATTAGCATGGTGGGATGGATGCGATGAGTTGATTATTTGGGTTCTCACAGTTGGGGGGATAGGCGCTATCGGGTTAAAAGAGCGCCAATGGTTTGTGAAGGAGTTTCGCGCGGCAATTGCAAAAAATGGGAATGAAGACGTGGTACCAATGCAGAGTCCTTGTAGCCAAGACAGGATTATGGCTTGGGTCAACGAACGATGGAGATGGAAGAGAATTTTGGAATGAAAGCCAAAATATCGAAGATGGGGATTTATGAGCTTCAAGATATGCGTTCTAGCGGTCATTGAAACATATCCCAATTCGCTTCTCGCTCAGTGACAATTCTGTTCCAACTTTTTGCTCAATAAAGTAGGTAAGGAGTCGCGATTCCTCAAGTTCGATTCGATTTGGAATTATCAAGACTTGGAAGTTATGACCTGATTCCGAGATTCTTAGAGTCGCATCTGACAGGTTTGATTTTAACCTCAGTTACCATAGGAAATGCAAATATAGGGGAATGTTGTGATGCCAATATTTGGTATAGTATTTTGCATTTTTGAGTGTTTAATGTACAGTTTAGGGGAGGGAAAAGGTTAAAAAGATTTTCGGTACGGAATTAGACGGGGGAGCTTTCCTAGGTTCTATTAGTTATCTCTGTTTTTTAACTATGACACAAATCGGTTTTCATCTTGCTTCGAACGCTTTGACCCGCTGGCCTCTGAGGATATTACTACTTAAGTCACTTCAGATTACTCCGAAGACTGCAAATAATAATAATACATGCACGTTTGTTAATTAACCAGGGGTCAGTGCGCATGGACCCAAACTCAAAAAACACTTAGTGTATGTACAGCAAAGAGCACGACGAAGCTAAAGCCGTACACACGTGGAGCGAAATTCTATAGGCGGAATCATGCTATTAGGAGGTTATAACTTATTCTCTAAGAGATAGTGATGACCGAAATATCTAAACGGTAGTCATTTTGGAGTATTACACTCCATAGATCGCTAAGGCTACTCCGTGTAGGTATGGCTAATGCCATCGTCTGCATGTCTATCATTAGCCCCCAAACGCCTCACTAATTTAGTGCTTAGAGTTAGTGCTTACAAAATAATTTTAGGCACCTTAACCATCGAATAAAGCTGGCCAAGCTTTCGCATAAGCCAATTTCATTCATTCAGCTAGCCCCTAAACAGATTGGGTATCTGGCAATCAAAAATCTTAAAAGCGTCGAGGATGCTATTCAGTTAACGCGCCGTAGATTTTTCTTTGCTGCATTCGCGGACACAAAGACATCGGCCACTGAACATCATATAGATACACGCGATGGCCGGATGGCTACTGTCGATATTCTCATGGCTAGTGGGTCTATTCCAGCTAACTCATGCCGCCGTCCTACCTAAACGAGATGTGACCATTACTGTCCCAGATGGAATCACTTATTCTGCTGAGAAACATTTGCTATGCGTGCCGACAAGCTGGAGCGATATTGCTTCATTCTTCCTGGGAAACTACCTATCGCACGCAGCCACTGTGGTATCTTTTCCAGGCGAATCAAAATACGTCCTTATCATGAATATGATTCTCGCGATTGTCTTCCCAGCAATGGGCGCAGCACGCGGTTTGCTGGCTATCGTCAGGCATGCGGCAACAATTTCGGACCCTGTTCAACAAGCACTTCGCTCGCGTGCGTTGTGTATGGTGGTTCGCTCGCAGGAGTGGAAGCCGGAGAACAACGAAACGATACATTCTCTGGTGTATGTCCCGAAGGAGCTGCGGGAGGACGAAGACGGTTGCAACGGATATACCATACTCAGTAAGTTATTGTTCCACTTGCAGGCATTATTCGAGAGCTACGGAAAGCCCAAGGAGCGCAGCGCTGACACACATTGTAGCTAAGCATGCCCGGTCTGCCACAAAACATGAAACGAAACTGTAAGTGAAAGACTTGGTTTGGATGTTCTTGAAAAACATTCTCATAGATAGCCTTATAGAAAGCAACTTCAAGTCCAGGTGGACATGAAAGTGGAGACACCGCCGTGGGTAGCATCAGCTGTCGACGATACCCATTTAGAAGTTGTACCACGGCATTTTCAGATCTTTGGTACATATCACCTGCCGCCGGGATATGAACTAGCATACGTGCCACCTACAGCTATCGTGCGCAAATTATCGGACATCAAATACTCTCTATTCTCATCTTACAGCATGGGGTCAGCTGTGATTGCCATCATTCAGATCATATATGCGTCGGTGACCTTGTATAGATCTCGAGGCAACCAGATCACCCAGTATGGGTATGCATCGTTCGCTTTCACAGTCGTTCCATACCTCATCATGTCTTTTTTTAACATGCTCGGGAATATGGTCACTCCATCCTATGCTAGCATGTACATGGTGGGCTCTGATATGATGGATGAGGCATTGAAGCGAGGTGGTCGGTTTCAGGGAATGGTGGGGAGATTGGAAATCGATCCCGTTGATCCCCAAGATTTTGCTGTCTTTTCCGGTTCGTTCGAACAAGATAGCAAGGACCACGACGATGGATGGAACTTTAGACCGGAGAATGTAGAGGTCCAACTAGCTGTTGGTGATGAGGTGTCCGAGGTCGCTGCCCTGAAGGCAGAGTCGCAGGAGGTAGTGTCAAAGAACGAAAAACAGGGGAAGAGAAATAACGAGTCCTCCCAAGGTACCATGACAAACAACAAGTCCCGGACAGCAGCGTTGTTTGGCTCGATGTTCCACTCAAAGCAGAAAGCTTCATCTTCAACAAAAGAAGATGACGAATCTGAGAATGAAAACAAGCGTGGCCTAATCATATGTCCAAGCTGCTACAAATTCAAAGAAACGCAGAAGCGGTCTATGTTCACTGGAAACCATCCCGACCAGTACTCGTTACCAGCCTATATCCTGTTTCGGCTCATACTGCTCGCCATTTCTGCACTTCCCCTAGCCGTTATCGGGGGCATGTCTCACTTCAAAGCAGGTCCTTCAAGCACCATTGCACAGAGAGCCTGGACAATGTCCTGGTTTGCCGTAGGGTCCGTGGTCGGAAATTCGAATATTTCACACAGTGTTGCAAAGAATATACAAAACCTTAAGGATGCTCGTGTCCACGGAGATTTCTGGTCCCAGTTGGCTGAGACTGTGTTCTTCTTGCTCTTTTTGTTAGTGCTCGGAGTGCCGGCAATTGGGGGGTTTGTAGTCGTCGCACAGATGCTGCGTGACTATGGTTCTTGTCAACTATTAGGGTAGAGCAAGTGATATAATGCCGCGAGCTTACAGTGAATTAACTGCATAATACCATCAAATGTTTACTGGCCCAAGAAGTTCCGTAGATTATGCATCCGGTTTCAAAATACCATCGTCTGCGGTGCCAGATAAGACAAAACCTGCTTGGATTTGAGATCATTTCTATTTCTAAGATGGTTGCGGCCTATTTCTCCTCATTATGACGTCTGTCCCAGATGCTGTTCTGAACACAGAAGTCGAGGAAGGCATTGGATGCAAAGTAACCGGTTCTTGTAAATTGGCCCTTCGCTTCTCGGAGCGTTGCTTTATCCAAGGCGTGAGATTATATACAGCACCACAAATAAATATGCCACACCACAAAGTAAGCTCAGTGGCGTATATAACCATGCCAAGGACATCCATGCTCGGTTCGAATACTTATCGGCAGTATTTAGCGAATATTCTTTCCCGTTGCCAGGATGAATACTTACAGACGGAAATAAGGGAAAACAAGTCACCAGCGGCATCTATTCCGACAAATATGAAGCTTATCCCTCTCACGGTCCGATGGACATAGATGTCCCAGTAATGCGTCAGCACCCCTGCTGCCAGGAAAGCGGCACTTAGAACAGCCATGAAGATGATCGGCCATCGGAGACCATGGTCTCTGGCAGCCCACAACCCAAATACTAGGGCCACTTCTATACCTCCTAGAACAATAAGAAGGGGAAGAACAGCAGATGTGCATCGGAGAACCGAATATTTCTGGATTCGCGTGTAAGCACAACGAAAACATGAGAGAGGGAATCGATATTACCTTTCCGTAATAAAGGCACTGAGCCCACGTAGTCAGACTAAGTGTCGTGAGGATCTGAGGCTGGATCTTTAGAGCCACATTGAAGTCCTCCACGATGTTATATACACCGAGAGGTACGCCAGCTGCAGCCCATAATAACATCATGGAAGGCTGCAAGCCCTCTGTATCATGGCGGCGATAGTTGATGAATATCTGGGGTAAGAGCTAGCAATCATTAATCTCCAGGAGCCATTGCTGACAAGTGACCAGTTCAGAGCGCACCTGAATTGACCAACAAACCTGTATGATCAACAGTCAGTCATGACAAGTTGTTCCGAACACATTGGGATTCCGATCCCGCAGATACTAACCGCACCTATCGTCCCAAGGACATTTGCTGCAACCGGAACGTTCATCTTCAAAGGTACATAGGATATACGTTATCGAGGCAATCCGTGGAGACAGTCTAAAGCAACAACAGCAACAATAATATGTTGATGCTAACGAGGCACCTATGATGATCTGAGTTGTCGTGGCGAAAGTGAAGTGGAGACATTCGCTGGAATTCTGATTGGGAGTTCTTATCATCGGTTTGCTTTATCTGTGATCCCTGTTAACTAGTTAAATGACTACTCTATTCTTTAGTCATCTCAAGTCATCCATCCATCCGAACGAAGTGTGCATACAAATAACTCGATTGAAATTGCGCACCATACTTCAAATCATTTGCATCTGCAAGAACCTATTTGAGTCTTTATTATCCTCAGTATCTTGGAAGCAAGATTGATTCGGGCCGAGTCGCAGCTAACCTTGTCGCAGAATATTAGTACGTTTCAAACTATTATTCGTGTTAAGAAAACCAGTCAGATATTATGTATAAATGCCGTCTACGTACTTGAAACTTCGTATCGCTTTTAATTTTGGGATAGGCTTTTTTAGTAGCTCTTACTACCAGTGCACAAAATGCGTTTCCGAATGCCAATCCCCGTTCGGCCCGTTCGGTTTTGATAGTAGGATTATCCGTGATGGGTTTGATACAGACTCTTCCGAGCTCAAGGGCTCATACACCCTGTCCCTTACCTCCGGGATCCTCTGTTCTACCGGTAATGAGATCAAGCGAGCCTCCTCGATCCGCAATACCAACTCCGCCACCTTTGTCTTCTCCCGCGGTTCCCAGAGACATTCCTGACGATGATAAGTTGAGAGAATCTCGATTGCTCTTCTTCGTAATAAGGGATGTCGACAGTTAATAGCTGTGTAATAAACCGGCGCGAAAATCTCCATATCGAGACAAAACTTATTGGACGCATCATTATCCTTGGAATTGCATGCTATGACCTCGCTTGCGAAAGACACGACTTCCTCAAAGTCATCCCAGTAGTCATCGAATATCATCGCGTCATCAAATGGACAAGTCTCTAGCCAAATTATTGCAACCCGATGGTGAATTTGGAGAATGAGCGGCCCCCGAGGGTCCAACGTTTTGATATATTTTAGAGGCTGATTCATCATATTCTCAAAGGCAATAAGCCAGTCATCGAAGGCACGCCGATGAGCTTCTTTCTTTGCCATCGTGTTTTCCTGAAGACCGCCGCTTTTATGCTGCACTGAGCGGACGAATCCTAAGGCCTTTCCCATGAGATTATTCAGAGCATGTCTTGCTTCTTCGATCGTAGAAAACATCACAAATCTCTGTACAAGGTCTTTCGAATCGATGACGTCCCCAGGTTCGAACGGCGCTAGTGGCCTGCTCCATAGTGACATTTGAATATTAAGCCGCGAAAAAATATACGACAAGTCTTCTTCAACTTCCGTTCGATTAGATATAGGTTTGTTCTTGCTGTCAGACGCACGTGTCTTTGCTTGTCCACAGAGGATCTTCAGTCCAGATTCAAGATGGTTCAAGGCCTCTGGATTGTTTCCCCTCAAAATTTCCAGGCAAATAAACAGACAGCATGTGACCAGAGTAATATCTTGGTTTCGCCCTGATGAAGAGCGATTATCGACAAGCTGCTGGATAGCCTTGTTATATTGTTGCAACACAAAAGGATCATCCATCGCTGATCGATCTTGGCGACCATTCTGCACGAACCGCTGGTGAACAGCAGCTACAGCAGCCATCGCATGTCTGACTGCTGGCTCCGAATGACTGAGTTGTGGAAGAAGATACTCCCAGAGATCTGAAGTAAATAAACCAGACACGGAATGCGTGACCTGATCGCAGAATAGCTCTACATACAAGCGCTCCTCACGTGTACCTGGACGGAGAATAATATGATGGTCAGAACTGATCGTTATTCGTTGATCAAATGCTCGTTTTCGTTTGAAGAGAGCTTGTTGCCGCTGGTTTTGTGAGTCATTTGCTTCGCATTTCCATCCCGATTTCTTGCATCGTAGGCACTCTGGCTTCGTCTCGTCACATTTGACGCGCCGTATTCTTCATAGCAGTTAGACATCGAGATAATAGAAGCGACAGCTATACTGACTTGCAAGTAGCGCATCCTGTCTTGACTTTAGGCAAACTTGCCCTTGTTCTTTTGACCTGTGTCATCTCGCCTGATAACTTGAAGGCCCCCAGTGACAAATCAAAAATTGCTTCGCTGAAGGTGCGATTAAGACGTCTTCTGACATAAAACATATAACATCATATGGTTGCTCTCGGTTACTATTTGGTCTGTTGGTTTCTCTTTGAAAAATGAATTACCAGAAGTTCTAGTAATCGTCCGGATACAATTTCCTTCCAACGCGGTATATATTATTGTGGGTGATCATGCGGTGCCAGCACAACTGGAGGTCTCACATATCCTTGCAAGCTGCGCCACGGCCCCCACGATGGCTCAGCCGAGTGTCCAGGCAGCACAATTGAGTTCGAAAATTCATTCCCATACTAGCGATATTGGCCGCTGGCTATAAAGTAATTGGTTAACAACTGAGTATATATTGCTATTTTGCGACAGGAGTTTGTTTCTGATATTCCTCTCCTTTATTTACATTTGCAAACATCACGCGTCGTCACGCATATGGCGCCCCCTGCCAAAAGCGACATCGTGGATTGTCCGTATTGTCGAAGGTCTCTGATATTCCGAAGTCCGAAAAGTCCATTATGTTGCTATCTTCGCCATGCTCATTGAAACCGGGTCCAATAGAAGACTTTGGAACGCCCGTTTGGACGAAGCTAGTGATATACTGCTGCATGGCAATGGCAACAGTGGTATTCACGTCGGCGGTCGCCCCACTAAAGGTATTGGACCCATTGAAAAAAGTATAGGATAGATCTTGACCGTGTAGAGCAGGCAGGATAGTGAACCAATAGGCATATGTCTGGTTATTGTAGGCACGGTTGAGATAATCCGTGCTGCACTGGAAAACTAGGTCCGAAATAGCCAAGGACAGACGCTGTACGCTTGTCGTATAACCGTAGGTGCCGTTGTAGATGGGAGGATAAAGCACCTCTGTTACTTCGTTCAGTACGGAAGGCGAGATATCGGGCAATTCTTGCTTCATGTACGCTTCGAATCCGCCTTCCTTGAGACTGGCAGGAGGAGTAAAGTCTAACCCTTCATCTCCGTTATGACCAACCATCACCTTCACATTCTTAGCAAATTGCCCGTCTTGTAAAAGTTGACCTGGGAGAGCCGGAGCAAAAGTTCCGTCAACGACAGGACCATATGTGAAGGAACCATACGGAGATTTCACACAGACTTGATACAGATTGGCTGCGATCAGCTTCTCCGACGGTAGCTTCCTTGCCTCCTCGAGCGTGCTGACATTAGCAATTCCCAGGAATTGCTGCAATGTTGCCTCTTGAACACTCTGATTTGTCACGGGCAGGAAGCCAGGACTCTGGGATATGGCCTTTTGGAAAGCGACCCCCTCGTTTCCACCGTAAGCAGTGATCTGGTGCATAACAGACCCTCCGCCTGCTGATTCGCCCATGATAGTAATGTCCTCGGGGTCGCCTCCAAAGAGGCGGATATATTTATGTACCCAATTTATTGCCAGTCTCTGATCAAGCAATCCAGCATTCGGTGTACCGTCTCTCTCCATGCTGTAACCTCCCAGGAAGCCAAAAGCACCCAGCTATCTGATGTTAGCCTGCTATTCTTATCATGCTTTACAAAGCTTAGAAGTATTACTTACACGATAGTTTAGAGCCACATACACAATACCATCTTTTCCACCTTCCATGCTGCGATGGATCAGCCCGGAAGGGTCATACTCGCTCTTGTCTCCAGTAGTATAACCACCACCGTAAATCCAAACTAGGACAGGGACTCCAGCAGAGGTAGGGCCGTTTTGCGATTCCTCAAACACCTTTTGTGGAACAACTACATCCAAGAACAGACAGTCTTCTGTCGTCCGAGGGTCCTGTGGCCCAGTTGGGTGTGACGAAGAGTTTATATTGTAGGGGCCAGTATATGGTAGCCCCAGCAACTGAGTCTCGACGAAATTTGGAGCAATCTTGGTGGCCCATAAAGGCATTGCCTGTGGGCAGACACGGCCGATAGTACCTTCTTGTACCTCCGAGCGGTCTACCTCAGGAGGTACCGGCGCGCGGAATCGCAGGTCACCTAAAGGCGGAGCAGCATATCGGATATTGCTGAAATTGTACAGCCCTTGTGATATCTTCCCACTGTTAGAGTCTGCCCGATCTTACTATTAGAGTATTTTGGAAATGTACGTACGTTTATAGGATTTGATTGGTGAAGCTCATATCCTAAGTCGACAACGGGCAAGGCTGTTGCCGCGCATAGAGGCACCAGCGCTGAGCAAAGCGCACTCACTCCTAGGGAGAGACGCATCGGAGCACAATACTAGTTTCATATATGGAAGACTAGAAGGAAAAACTGGATCTTTCATGAAGTACATCGTCCGATTTATGTGTCGCTCACCCAGCAAGACCATATAGATACGTCGAGGCCTCGGTGGGCCAGATGCCTCGGTGGAGATGATCCCACCGAGGCATTTTAGAGGCCAGGCACTGGCAAAGGCAGTTCATCTGCATTAAATACCGTCATATATGGATCTAAGCAGGAATACGTTATGGAGCCGATGTTGGAGTTACAATGGCAAGTTACGTTTGCCGGATATGCCGGGGACCAATCCCTTTGCGGTATCTTAAGAAGCATCGAGACTCCGGGCGCCGTTCGTTCGCGGCCAACGACTGGCTACAATGCCCACACCGATTCCTCAGTGCGTCCATAAAGGCATTGTGACCAGAACTGGCAAAGATGCGCCCAGGCTGTAAGCATACGGAGACGCCTAAGTAGTCTAGGATACATCAGATCCTTGAATAAGCGGTAGAAAACAATTGGTAGGCCGACAGCAAGGAAAGCGCTATTTTGCGGGGTTGCGGAGACTAGCTACATATGTATGTAGGTATGTATATCAACTACTAGCTATTACTAGGAATAAACTGGCAGATCATATCCGGAAGCAGTCCCAAGTTCGAGCAGAGATTCAACAGTACATCCACTCGCATAATGTGCCCGGTTAATTTCAAAGTGAGCGCTCATATTGTAACTTGCTTAGATTCATGCGTACCATTTTTTTTTTATATTTTTTTTTAAAAAAAAAAAGAGTGCGGTCCACCTGGGGGAGTCCTGCATGTCGATCCGATCGCAACATCTAACCAGTTACCCGTAAGTAGCTTCCACAGGGTACTATTGCCCAAGCACGTTTTTATCTATGGCTTGGAATAGCTCACTGGAAAATCTACTTCTCGAACTGCAAACCGCAGCATGTCATTTGAAGGTACTGCGTGTCCGTCTTCTAGCTTGGCCGCTGTCTCTGCCCCAGCTGCAGGGACGCGGATCTCAAAGCGTTTGCCAGCGGCGGGGAGTTTTCCATCAGGCAGTGGATAAGGGAAAGGAAGGTATTCCGGCATCAACCCAAGCTGGACCAGGACTGTTGCCTGGTCCCAAGAAATATGTTCGTGGTATAGACGGTCTCCGCGAATATTCACGACAGAAGTAAAAGGGATTCGGAGTTGCTTGCCCGTAGGAGGAATGCCAGGCACCCTTCCTCAACCAATATGATTAGCGGTGATGCGGCGTATAAAAGGAACGTCCAAATCACAAAGGGCATGTTTCACTCACATCCAATCTATTTGCTTATCATGAGTAAGACTGGCGACGAACTCGTCCACAACTCGGTCAGCCCCCACGGTACGACTGATCAACTCCAACTTCGTATCGTCTGGATTATTGAATACAAAATGATTACGATAAAACTCGGTGAGGCTATCTCTACCAATGCCGCCTGTGATCTGCATCATCTCAGTAGAGTTCCTCGATGTTTCAATGAGACGAAGTAAGCACTTACTGTGGGAATATGATTCACATAAGGCTCTTGGACCATTGTGCCCATAGTTTTGGCAACAGATCGTTCAGCGAACTCGTAGTAAGTATGCTCCTCCCATATTTGCTCGAGATCAAAATGTGGTCCATCTAGGTACCTTTTGAGAAACGTGAGAGTTCGTGTGTGGGCAATTCCCGCTGAAGACATTTTGAAATCAACATGGCCAGGGTAGATGAAACCAGAGGACGATACCTCAGGGTATAAGTAGAATTTAGAGGCAGCATCACTCGTTGGCTTGACGACATCTTTTCCCGTGAGATGGAACATTGTCCCTTTTGCCGCATGAATGGTCCAATTATCGTATAGAACCGCAGCTATAATCTCCTTGTGCGTTGAAAGGGCCGCTTCCAGTGCATCATTGAAAACGGGGGCATAATCGTTTTTTGATCCGTATACTGGTCAAAGTGTTAGGTAACACGGTGCCCTACGCTGCAGTTCGGCACATAACTTGAGTCCTTACCTAGTATCCCAAACTTCTCCTTATCATCGCATTTATCGAGGGCATGTAGCCCATCTAGGGCATTTTTCAGCACAGCATCCACAGCCGTACTATCTCCGCTCCACGCTATATCAAATGCGATTTCGACAACCGCATAGCCTTCCTCCGCCCATTTCTGTACAGGCTCCGGGTCCAGAGTCTCATTGTTCTTCCCGTAAGCCGCGTAGCTGGCTGGCATCACAATGATCAGTCCGGGTCCATGTCCGCATCGAGAAAGTGGGGGTTGGAGGATGACATTTGGGGCCAGCACAACACGCGGCGCAGAAGGGAGAGGCACTGTGTCTTCATCCATGTTTAGGTAAATATTCAGTTGCTGTTAGGATCTATGCGGATATTGTTTTGACGCTCCAGAACCCATACTTGTGGGCAAAATACTCCAAATACACAAGGTCGCATTGGTGTTGCCCATTACAACCTTATCATTAGCGCTCGGATGTCATCCGCCACGACCAACCCCGAAACCCGATAGTTACGGATTTCGTCCATTCATAGAATTTCCGCCTCACATATATAGGTTAACGAATATGGTAATCGCATGTTGGGGACATGCTCCAGAAGAATTCCATTCGGGGGATACTCGTCATGGGAGGAACGTTTTCAAAAGAAATAGGCAGTCTTAGATCAACTGATCAATGATCCCATAGAATATTGGCACAATCTCTATAGTACAAATGCCGGATCATGTAACCTATGGTACGCAGTCGATTCGTATACACTGCTTTGTTCGTCTACCGTGCCTCTCTTACAATTAGTGGTTGGATTCTGAGTTGGTAGCACCGTCATTACCACCTTCTCTACACATGTCGTAGCATTTACAACTATGAGAAATATGAATAGAAAGAAGGTCCGAGTGTGCCATTCCCAGTTATAATGATATTTCTGACGGTGTAGGCTAGTATAAATGTGGAAATATGCCCCAATTGTGCGCGTATTTCTTTGTGTAAAGTGGATGTTTCCTTTAAAATGACTTAACCAGACAATGAAGAGTTAGTCTGAAGAGTTAGTCACATCTGTCACCTTTGTCCATCACACTTAGCATTTCAAATGTGTCCCATGAATATATTGCGAGTAGGGAATTTCCCGTCATCACGTTTACTCAAACACCAGGCTCCGCTGGGATAATATAGAGGTAGAGTTCATTACAGTCATATTAGTTGTTATTGTGGTAATCCCCGTAGCCATAATACTTAGGCATAATGTTCTCAGTGCAATGTAAACCTATAAATGTTGTGATCAATTGCGACTTAGCAGTTGACTTCTCATATCATAATCCAGACCACATATTGAAGCGCTATTGTGAAGTAGATATTTCTAACACAATTCAGTTCTTTACGACCTTGTTGGCCAGACATGGACAATCTGAGCTCGCTCCTTGAGTACTTGGAACAGGCTCCTTCTCCAATACCCGTGGTGACCCTTCAAGATCTCAGCGACCATAAAACGAATGATGCCAATGGAGATAGCAATATCCGTAGCGTCTCACTATGGACGGAATTCACCTTAGGCAGGATCCTCCAGAGCCATGAAGGCTTTCTGAATCATACGTTCCTAGCTTCTAACCCCTTTCCAACCTCACCACCACCTATAATGAGTGCTAAAACCCAACTGATGTTCCGCATCTCCGAGTATCTGGCACTGCGAGTCAGAAGAGCTCTTCGTACGACATTTAATCGCCTAGAAAGCACTCATCTACTCAGCGCGCGTACTCCCATATCATTCGACATGGGAGGATCTGCTAAGTCCGGAATTGACTTCGCATACTATGAAGTCAAGAAGTCGACTGCGAGCCACGGTGAGCGTCTGCCAGGAATCGTGAAGCCTAGTTGGGAATAGAATAGCGGGTCGAAAACAGGTTCTACTGATGACAAGTACAAATATTACCAATGCTTAGACCAACTAAACTGGTCCATGAAGCAGCTGCATGCACGATATGGAATCATTCTGACAAACGAGGAACTGGTAGCAGTTCAAAGACTGGACAATGACGGAAATCTGCAGGTTTCTAGCTCCATTGCATGGGAGACAAAGGGTACAGCCGCACATCCACGACTTACTGTTCTTTTGGCACTATGGTACCTAGGCATGCTCGCTTCTGAGAATCAAGAGCCAAACAAATGGGAAATATAAATATGTTGAAAGAAATGAAGTATCATTGACTCCAGCCTTATCAATTATAGCTTTTTTCAAACTTTTGTTTCGCAGAGTATTGCTTCATTCACTTATTTGAGCCCTTCGATATGTCAGAAAGCAGTTACATGTATGCACATATAAAACTGTACCACTGAGAGTTAAACACTTCCATGTATCCTAGATGTATGCCACATCAGGAAAATACAAAATAAAAAAAGGTCTCATATCTATCAATTCCACATTAACAATACAATATAAGGTAGTTTTCGTTTGTCCCATGAAAGCAAAGCAAATTATTTGCATGTTGACATGACAAAGGATATGTCAATGGGCAAACTCTGGTATCATCAAACATTGAGACAACATATCGGATATTCATTATACTAGGATGAATTCTGTACCTAACAAATAAACATGAACAAATTGGGTGCTTCTTTCATCTAGGTATCCAGTGTTCACATCGAAGGTTTGTGAGAGCCTGGCAAATACCTCTGGGGATTAGGGGATCCCGTTCGCATGCTCTTCTTCTATGGGGTCCAAGAAGGCTGCCTATATATACTACTCATTCTCATTCCTCATGTCATGCAAAACGGACTATCTTTTCTACAACCTCTCTGCTTGATTTTACCCTTCCCAAAATGGAGAACGAAATCTCGCTACTCTATTACTTGACAGATTGTCCTCCGCCAATTCCCACACTACCTGATGCAAGCAGTCAGGACCATGCGTCTCCATATATTCCAGGAAATCTTCCGAATCTCACGCAATGGACAGATTTCGACCTATTAACTATCCTTGACGACTACGAGTTGCTCCTGCGGCATACATTGTTGCACCAGACTCCCTTCCCAGAGTCGCCACCCCCTGTGATGATGGCCGAAAGCCACTTCCAGTATCGCTTCGCTGAGCATGTGATCCCACGAGTACGAAGAGCTCTGCGAGCAACGTTCGATTATCTGGAACAGCACCATGGGCTCCGAGGCCGCACAGTGGTTTCTTTCGACAGTGGAGCGTACGCGGGATTTGCCGGGGCTCATGAGCCCGAATTGTCATTCTACGCAGTGGGAAACAGCGACAGCAGCCGTCATAGAATACCTGGTGTGATGAAGCCAAGCTGGGAATGGGATAGCAGCCTCGCACAAGATCCTAATCACCAAGAGGCGTATCGAGCCGGTCTCACCACGCTGAATTGGTACATGAGGCATCGAGCCGCTCGATACGGATTCATGCTCACAGACAAGGAGCTTATGGCCGTTCGGAGAATGGAAAATGGAGACCTTCAGCTCTCAGCTTCGATACTATGGCGAACCTGGGCCACTTCTGAGAATCCGGAGCTCACTATGTTTTTGGGACTTTGGTACTTGGGCATACTTGCCTCCTACAATAATAGATGGAACATGCAGGGACAGGTGCCAGAGATCAGTCATGATGATCAACCTCTTTTCCCGTCGGCCAACAGTGCATTGTGATTCTGGAACAATGGGTTATTTGGGAGAGCATCTTTCGGTAATTTCGGTATGCTAAATTGCTGCTACGGGCTGGAACCCACCAAATGTGGATTAGTATGAAAATCAAACACATAGAATACATAATGGACAGAAACACCGCAAAAAAAAAAAAAAAAAAAAAGCAAATATTTGGTGTTTGGTGAAGCTTCACTTAGTAGAAGCGCCTTAATTCGCAGCTGGTGGGGATTGTAGTACTTAATCCGTAAAGGGAACACGCGCACGGCCACAACTTCGCCCGTCGCATCGTCCTCTTCTCCGCAGCTTCATATCTGCCTTCTGAGTGCTCTGTACACGCCTCCGCTATGCTCTCAATTGGCTATCGAGCTTTGACGATAGCTTCTTCTTCATTTTATTCTGATCTGTACTTGACTGTCTCCCTTACCAATACCGTACAAAGCCGCTAGCAGCTTAGAGCGACGAACAGCCCAGTTTCTCTGCGATGGATACGCACGTCCTTTCCAGCCTCGACAACCTCGAGACTAGGATCAATAATGTACTCACTTCGCTGACAACTTCGCCCACTGCTGCCGGTGCTCCAGCTGCGACACTCGCCCTACTCGACGCGGACGACGCGCTGTCTTCGGCACTTGAGACGCTGCGCACACACCAAGCCAACTACCACAGGATCTTAAAGCTTCGCGCCGAGGCGGAGCAGCTGGAAGAACGGGTCAAGGGAATTGTGAGAGATATTGAGGGGGTGGGAAAGGAAATTTCTACTGTGTGCGGGGACGAAGTTGAGGATGAGAGCGACACCGACGATGACAGCGACGATGGTAGCGACTACGCATCAGACGGAGCGGACAGGAAGAACACATCAACCCGCCGAGGGAAAGAGGTTGACTACAAATTACTGCTTGACTTTGCGCGTCGAATCAGCAGATACAATCAGCAAGCAGCGGCAGATGCGGCGGCCGGCGCTCAGGTCAAGAAAAGATTGCAGGAAGACAAGCAAGCGGATCGAGACGTGGAGATGTCGGGTGTCAATGGGGAACATACTGAGGGGGATAATTCACAATCCGTCGGTGCAGTCACGAAGGATGCAACAGCCTGGCTAGACGAGTCTGCAAATATGGCGCGAGCGATGTACATGATGCCTTTCCCTGCAGAAGACCGGATTCGACTGGGGTTGATGGCACAAGTCCAACTTGCTGCGACGGAGAGGGGGATAGACCCAGAGCGGGAGGTAGAGAGATTAGTACGCGAAGCTGAAGGGCTCGGCATCGCTGAGCCAGTGCAGACGCATGGCGATGGCGAAAACGAAGAAAGAAATCACGCAGCGGAGGCATCAAAGGCTGCTGAACACGTCGGTTCGACTGCTGTGAGCAGTACTGCGCCGGCTCCTGCTCCGAAGCCGAAGGCCACGCTCGATCTCGATCTATACGATCCAGACGACGACGATATTTGAAGAGTGGTTTTCAGACTTGCCGGACTCAAGTCGCATCTCGCTTCTCTCAATGTCGATACTCCTTCGGTAGACGCAACAATCATGAAATAATGTCTGGCTATAGTCCTATTCTGACTCGCCCGGCTACGGACCATCATTACAATAGTGAGCAATAATCAGAGCATATAAGCGCGATTATTCCTTAATATATTCAAGATTGAAATGCAAACGACCCATCCGGCACTACATTGTATGCACATCCGATTTTGCCGTCCACTTCCTGCACCGCTTCCCGAAGAAATAGAACGCGATACCAAACAAACACCAGAGCGTCATAAGGCACATGTTGAGCATAATAGGACGAACATATCCAGCCTCCTCACTCCAGGGAGTGATGAACTTGCTAAACCCATAACCCCACAGGTTCTTGTTGACTGTGACAGTCACGAAGATGGAACCAGCTACTGGTTTGTAGCTGTCGACAGCATACGTACTGGCGATCGAAGGAAGTGCCACTACCTGAATTCCGGCACATGTGTAACCGACAATTACGATTACCTGCATTGTTCCCTTGTTAGGATAGTGACATACGATATGAGTGTTTTGAAACTTACCCTCCAGTCCCACTTGTATTCGTAACCAAACGCAACGATGAAATTTCCGATAATCATAATAATCAGATACGGAATCATTGCAGGCAATCTCATCTCCGGTTCTCTAATACCGCGGTTTCTCTTCGTGGCGCGCATGGAGATCCAGTCTGACAGTGGACCGTTGGTAGCCATACCGATCAAGGCACCTATCCAGACTGCGAAGTTGAAGAAGCCGATTGTTTGACTGGAGAAATTGTACGGTGGAGCAGCAAAGGCCTGGCTCTGCGTAAGATTAATGGTCAGGTAGCAACTAGCTCCCCAAGATACGATGAACGCTGCGAATTCAACGATGGGGTAGAGGTGAAGCTTCCAGGGGATCCAGAAATTCAACAGCAATGTCTTGATCCAATTTTCATGGAATTGATATATGTTGAACTGCCGTTTCGAAGGAGTACCTCGTCCCAGCCACGGGTCTCTTTCCATCGTCTCTTCACGTGTGAGATTCTCCTGTCTGACCTGCGTCGGCTTCTCCAGGTCGGACTCGTTGGTATTCATCTCGTTAACGACACTGATAGAATTTTCTTGGCTCTGCTTCAATTCATTTGGGTGAGCCCGATGCCATTTGGTCTCTGGAAAGAAAAGCACCAATAGCACGAAGACAGCTCCTAATAAGCCCACGTTAAACCAGAAGAAACTTCTCCAGCCGACATGTTGGGCCATTGCTCCGGCTATGATTGGACCGATCTAGAGAAATATACATAATCAGTTGCGATCAATGCAGGTCGAAACCCGGGCTTCGTACCATAAGAGAGCCAAAATAGAACGTGAAATACAAGGTGTTGTAAGCGCCTCGTTCATGCAGGAACATGATATCAGCAATAATTTCTGGTTGTGCGCTCTAGATATCGATGTGTCAGTCCCAACGCCATCGGCACGGGCTTTTTCGCTGGGAAGACTCACCTCCGCCGGGCCTGCACCGAACCCGTTAAGGACACAAGCTCCCATATAGCTTCCGTATGTCATTGCCTTCGCTCGCCAGATATTGCTAACACAACATATGAGGGTGGAGAAGATAAGGACTGGTCTTCTCCCGAAGGTGGCTTGCATAGGGACCCTTCAAGACCGTCTCTGTTAGCTACCGCATTCCATGAACTAGGAAGAAAAACCTACCAGAAGAAGTTACTGAACCCCAGCACCAAGATACACACCCCTGTGAATTGGACTACATCCGCAAGGCTTGCATTAAATGATTCCATCAGCTGCGGAAACATAGGTGCCAAAGCGAGTGGTCCAAGTCCCTGCGAGAAAGACACAGCTGTCGCCAGAGACATTGCGCTAAATTTCCAGTATTTGTTCCAGTTCTGTGGCCTTCGCTGTCAATTCTGATACCTGTATAATATGGCACGGGGCGGCATACCAAAGGATCGTGGGGATCATTCGAAGGCTGAGGGACTAGAACGCGATCTGAACTCTTAGACGATTTCACAAAATGATGCGTCCCAACATCCGTCATAATTTCCGTTCCAGGATAGATCTTCGTATCCAACTCCTCCTCCAGTCTAGTAAATTGTCAACTCTCATCTTATTCAAGTGGATTGGTGGACATACTGGCGAAGAGTCTATGGAGGGTTAGTATCGCACATCGTATGGAATACGGTTTAGAGAATAACGTACCGCCTCATCATAGTTCATCTCCATGGTGGGCAAGTCGTGGTCTTCGACCCTCCAGCTCCCAAAATTCTAGATTATCCAGGAGTGCGCTCTGTCAGAAGGCTCCTTTTTGCCAGAGAAAACTCCCTGCAGGTGATTACAGAGGGGAATTTGAGCGCCTTATATACCATTGCGCGGAAGCGGAATTCTGGCAGGCTTTTAAATCTCCATCTATTCTTTCTACTATGATAGCCAAGGGTTCGGAAGCGTCTACCCCACAAGGCGCTGGTCATGGCTGGTGTTTCGGGCCTCTCAGGGATGCGATATGCCCCTTCTCCACGTTGGATGCGCATCACAGTGCCAAAATGCTCTCCCCCGGACCCGCTCTCCCCGGATCCCAGACTTCGTTAATTCTCCACGCTACGGTCTCGCGTGGCGTCGGTAGCCAACTTTCGCGCATCTTTACTCTTCTCGACACGAGGCGACTAGGCATCCGGACACTGGAAAAACCCCTTCTGCTCGCTCCCAGCAGCCACGGATAGGAGAGACGGCATTTATCTGTGCGGAGTTGCCGTTCTCACCAGCACGGTCAGTCCATGTGCGCAAGTGCCGGCGCATCAACGATTCTGTGAGAGAGTTTCATGGCTGACTCTAGATCTTGGGGAAAAGCCTCCAATTTACAGTCGCCGAAGTTGCTGAATAGAAGGCAGATTAGTGATGTCTACATAGGAATCCTCGGTTCAGCAACATGTTTCGAACCTGCAGCTAGCCGTCTCAAGGTTTTGAGTATTGTTAGACCGTAAGTCGATTTCCAGGACTAAATGGAAACTCTAGAAATGTGACCGTCTTCTAGATATGCAGATGACGCACTGACGCAGGGTCCTACGCCCTTGGGAAGCTGCATGCTAGAGACCTCTCGTGATTCAAAACGGTCCTATAGGACTTAACATTCATGAATCATTGATTACACGCTGAATATGCGATGAAGGTCCGTGGGATATAAACGGGCATGGCCTCGACCACAAGTGACCTCGCCTTTATTACCATGCTCTTCGGCGAGTCCCACGGAGACGAATCCCGCACGGGGATGATCTCCTCCCCGCGTTTGTTGCCCGCAGTGAATATCTGGGCCATCATTCGCTTCGAACTCTCCGATCTGCCAATAGACACCAATTATGAAACCAATGACCAGTTTTTCGGCAATCTACCACGGGCTCCATGGAAGCTGTGCTTCTGTCGTGGTTGTCACTTCGCCCCTAGTCACCATACGCGCCACGGAGACACGCCCGGAACATTTCCGCATAGCTCTGTGTAGGAAAGCGTTAGATAGATAAGCTTTATGGTTGGTTCTCTAGACCGATCATAGTCATCTTTGTTCTATTGGACGTTCCTGTTCAGAAGGCTAATCGGTCATCCAGATCACTTCCGTTCGACTATCTTGCCTCAAAAAGCGTCTGTTTAAGAGCGCAATGCAAGTGCAGAAGTTGGACATGTTTACTGCTTGTTTATTGGTAGCATACGTGCCCGCAGCAAGCAAATACAGATAGATCTCAGATATGCCATCTTTCCAGGATTTGGAATCGTCATTAAACAACCAGTTCGCTCCGTATTGCAAAGATGCATACAGCTAGACACCAATGACCTCGCCTTAGCAGTCCCAATGGATTCTCGACACTATCAGAATCGGGAATGTCTAGACTACAGTCGGGGTCGCTTTCATCCGACTTGGTACTTGGGAACGGTCTATAACTAGTCGATGTTCCTCATCCCAAGGCACTTCTTACCATGTCTTCCCAACGCCGGGAGACGATTGCGAACCTGTCGCTTATTCATCTCATCGAATAGGTAAACGCGGGATGCGGAGATATCGTGGATAGTTCAGGTGGAGCATCCGGAGAATCACTCCACATCAAAGGATTCAAGAAGGGCCTTGGAAACAATAATTCGAGTCATGGTTCGTGACGTCAAAAGAACCGTCCTGCTGGAACGTCCCATGCAGTGGAGATATGGAGACCGAAAACTATGAAATCCGGGGGCATTCTAGACCGTTTGCCTCTTTCCTCTGGTCTTTGCCTTGGACACTATATACTTCTTACAACACCCATCACCCTTTTGAATATACTCAGGATGGCCTGGTCTTAGTCGGGGTCACCATATAAATACTTTATACCTTCTTACCATCCGTATCTTACCGACAGGGGCCACAATTATGTCGCGTTCATCACTTCGCCATACAGGACATCTCTACAGATCTCGTTCCAGCACAGATGATCCGGGAAAGCGAGAGGCTCCCGATGGTGCAGCTGATGGTTCTGGCCCAGTGGCAGATGGCACCGCCACTCATCAAGAGAAGCTGCAGAGACCGGACGGAAAGATCGAGCTTAGAGAAGAAGATTGTTGGGATAAGCTTGGATTTGCTTTTCCAAAGTGGAAGAAATGGGGTATTCTCAGTGTCATCTTTGCGGTCCAAGTTTCAATGAACTTCAATGCAAGTATCTATGCCAACAATGTCACTCCGCTGTCATCACATTTTGGTATCAGCGAGCAGGCTGCAAGAGTAGGCCAAATGATATTCCTAGTCGCCTACGCCTTTGGAAGTGAATTTTGGGCTCCATGGAGTGAGGAAATTGGGCGCTGGCCAATCATGCAGATGAGTTTGACCTTGGTCAATATCTGGCAGATCCCATGTGCACTTGCACCGAATTTTGGCACCATCGTTGTGTGTCGAGCCCTTGGTGGTCTGTCCTCTGCGGGCGGGTCTGTGACACTGGGAATGGTCGCTGATATGTGGGAGCCCGATGAACAACAATATGCAGTTGCTTATATTGTTCTTTCTTCCGTGGCCGGATCTGCCATTGCGCCCATTATCGGAGGATTTCTCACGAAGTTTCTCTCTTGGCATTGGAACTTTTGGTTGCAGCTCATTCTTGGAGGCTTCGTTCAATTCCTTCATTTCTGGATGCCAGAGACGCGCTGCAGTATCCTAGTCACCCGCGAAGCCAAAAGGAGAAGGAAGCGCGGTGAGAATGTCTGGAGCGCGGATGAACTCAGAGAGAAGGGTCTCGGGGTTAGGGATGTCCTTGTCATTTGGGCACGGCCATTCGTGATGTTCATCCGGGAACCGATTGTCCTCTGTTTATCACTTCTTAGTGGTTTCAGTGATGCCCTTATCTTCACCTTTCTTGCATCCTACAAGCTGGTCTATGAGCAGTGGGGGTTCGGACCGGTGGATACAGGCCTTGCATTTATCCCGTAAGCTCTTGTCTATCTTCTTCGCACTCCACCTTACTGATTCGACGGTCTTTTTCTGGCAGGATCATAATCGGCTATTTCATGGCTTACGCTTCATTTCTTCCTTGGATTCACCGGCACTGCAGAGTCCGCGAGAGAGATCCAGATGCCCTTAAACCTGAGGCACGGCTTTACTGGCTGCTCTGGAGTAAGCATAATTTTACTGATTTCTGTTCCCCAGTAATTAACTATTGGGGCTAACTATCACTAGCTGCCCCACTTGAACCAATTGGTCTTTTTGGGTTTGCCTGGACGAGCTTGGGGCCTCCACTCACACACTGGATAGCACCGATGATCTTCTCGACCTTGATCGCAATTGCCAACGTATGTTAACGGTCCTATGCTGAGTTGGTGCTTTGCTCGATACTAATACTGATACATGATGAAGTATGCTATTTATATGGCCACAATCGACTATATGGTTGCTAGCTACGGACCCTATTCTGCGTCAGCCACTGGAGGCAATGCCCTCGCCCGAGATCTACTAGCTGGAATAGCAGCCATGTATTCCATTCCGAGTAAGTTTTATACGCTTCGGTCTTCTTTTCGGAAATATAAGTAAAAGCCCTGTGCAAGTTAATTAGCTGATCTTCGGGGCAGTGTATCAAAACATCGGACACCGGTTGCACTTGGAGTGGCCCTCTACGATCCTAGGTTGTCTCGCAATCATCGTGACGACTCCTATCTATATATTCTACTGGTGGGGACCTAAGATCCGCGAGCATTCTCGCTTCGCCCAGACTTTGGCTAGTGAACGACGGTCTCGTGGAGCCCACGTAACCACTTGTGGAACCGGAACTTCAGGTCCTGAGGAAGCATATTTTGGTACCAGAAGCAGAGCCCCAAGTCAATGCACAAGCAGAGGCAGAGGCGCTGCTTCAGGGGCTGACGGAGCTGATGGGGCTGTTTGAGCTTCGCGAACGGAAAGGAACAAATAGTCATGGCCCTTCCATTCACCTCATATCTCTCCATCTCTCTTTTCCCTCTCTTCTCCTTTGACCCGAGTGTCACCGCACGAATTCCGTACGCCCTGTTTGATTACCTCAATTATATTTTTAGCTGAGCTAGTGCGGTGGGGTATGTTTGAATCTTGACCCTTAGAAAAACAAAGCAAATATTCGCGCACTTCTTTGACCGCCTTAGTACATGATCATAAAGGCAAATCATCAGAAATACTAATCATAACTAGTTAGGTAGCTAACGCATGTTACACAATACACACTCCAACCTTTGAATCTGAGAGCACCTGGACCAATCTAGACATTTTAATATAAGAATACTTCCATACTTTATATATGAATACTAATGGGAGAAGTCTTCTCTCGATGTTCCCACTTCTTCTGCTGCCCCTTTTGCGGGTCCTCAGAAGCTTAGACGTTGATAAAAGCGAGTGTACGGAGTCAAAAGACGCAACAAATCTACTCAGAGCTTATCCACTACTCCTCTTAATCCTTTTTCTCTGCTGACTTAATGTCCAGAGGCAAAATAGCGCCATTGGATCTAGACCAGCTCATGATGTTGTCACATAAACAAAGTAACACTGGTTATGTCATCTCGCAGGTGGTTCCTGGCGTCGGAACGTGTCGCCCGAAGTGGAATGGAATGAGTGGGTCGGAAAGATGGGCCGAGCGGGTCTTCCGTCCGATCGATCTCAGATCCAGGCTGGAACTATATCTGGGTTGGCTATGATTGCATGGATTCAAATTCAACAGAGGCGACGTCAATTATCGTAGGAAATATATCCATCACTCCAAGCCTGTGATTAGCAAACACGGACTAATGCAATGCTCACGAGGTGATCCAGGCAGGATGGACTGTGATACGGACTCAATGCGTTTGTGTCAATATTGGAGATCCCATGTATCCTATTAATGACATTCAGCAAGTTATCATTGATCATATTAACCTTCAAAGATGACTTGTTATAAGCCAAGACATTTTTAGGACGGAATCTCCCCAGCCCTACGATATCTATACTAAGTCTAGTCACACACAGCTCCCAGCCTCTTATTCATACTATCCACATTTTGTCATCATTGGACCTATTATCTGGCACGTCATATTAATAGAGGCTTTCCTTTGCAAACTTATGATATGATGCAATGCTGCCTAACCTCTGGGGCAGATGGCAGTCGTCTATTTGCATATCCCTAGAAGACTGCACTCCTTAAACTGAAGAATCCCGAACCAACAAGTCGCAAATGATCTTAGATGACTTTTATTCTTCTGCAGAGTTATGATATGAACTTTTCTTTAAAATATCTCGTCTTTAGGTGAGGCCTACGTGTCTATTTTCCAACTTCAGCTGCTCCTTCAGGCGGTTCAAGCGACACCGGTAGCCCAGCTATAATCGTAAAACCACACATACACTAGCATCAGTCTATTTCAGGTAAACAGGACACCTCTATATATATAATCAGGCCTCTGAGTATTAGCTTTAGTGCTTCGCGTTGCAGGAACGATCGGTAGCGTCCTCCGCTTCGATCCGTATTTTGCTTTTAATATAGCACATGACGCTCAATGCCACTTTCTCGTCCATCCAACTCCTCTTTATCTATTAAATCTTTGCGAAAAGCTAGCCTAGGTCAGGGAGGTATACTCGTAGAACATATCTGGCGATCCACTGCTCGTCCGAATAGTTCATGCTCACCGCTGCTCATTGAGCGCTCTGGAAGATACGTGAGTGGATCGATCTATAAGCACAGAGCACGGCCCACGCCCTAGATCTGAAACAGCAGTGACTAGCTAGGTAGCCAGTGGATCTTGCGGCAGTGCGTTGGAGTCAACACTCTGTTAGCCGGTAGCAGTCAAACAAGGCGAAAACGCCGTAACAGCGCCAGTCTGTGCGACGGGCCCCATCATTTATACTCCTATCAGCTCCAACGATACACAGAAGGGCTCAAGTCCTTCTTCAAAGGATCCATATGTCTGTTTTTGGCGGGGCCTTCCTTTAGCGGTCTGACGACTAAAGTTCGAAACGCTTTCAACCCTTGGAATTCGGCTTCCATCACGTATGGCTGGCAGCGCTGTCACAGACCTTAAACTGTCGCGTGAAGTCCAGGCATAAGCCAGGTTCGATACTCGAATATTGAGTGTGACAGACCGTCTATCTCTCCCAATCTGCTTGTAGTTGTTTGATCCGGTAGTCTGTCGACCACCCGAAATCAGCCTCGATCCCTCGGAGGAGGTCAATGATGATTTGCCTCTCTTCTGGATTCTCAAGACACTGTCCCGCGACGAACAATGGCTGTACCATATGGATCCGCACGGCACCTTCAGGTCGCCCAAGTGCAATTCCACAAATCTCTCGACAGCGATGCTCAACCTCTTTAGTCACCTCGCGGAATCCCTGTAGACGGTCCCGGGCAGTAGTAGCACCCGACACGACATCAGGCGGTCTGTTCAAAAGTAGTGCCATTCGGGCGAAGTGGAAATGTTGCATCGTCGCTGCACAGATTGGAAGGCTATAGAATATTTCCGGAAACGGGAGACGAGCACTGTCAGACGGCACAGATAGGTCCCTGGGATGTTCGATCCGCACACAAGGGCGGAAAGTCTCTGGCAGTCCTTCCACCCATGTTTGGAACTCAAAACACAATCGCAGCCAGACTGTAGTAATGGGGTATGGCGGTGGGGAAGTGACCATTTGCGGCGAGTCCACTCCTGACATCATCGACGAAGGTGTAGCCCATTGCGCTAGTTGAGACTCCTTGCTTTTCGCAAGAAAGTTGATCAACTTGGAAAGAAGCCAAACCAAGCCATTTGCTGCCAGGTCTTCTTTCGTTAGTAATGCATCTTGCTCATAAGAACGTAAGGCACTGTTATCTAGTCGGAGAACTCCTTGTTCATCGATAGGTATTCCAGCTCCCCGCCAAAGTGGCAGGTTCTCCGGGTCTAGATGTGTTTTAGTCCTGTTGATATAAGCTGCCAGATAATCTTCTCGAGCAAATATCCAAAAAGCTGCTCTAGTGGCCTGGGAGAAGACTGCAGCGTTCCGCTGCAGGGCGACAGGCGACGTTTGGAATGCCTCCATGATAGGCTTTAACTCGGTCAGATATCTGTGTCCACGGTTAGTATATGAGTTTCTCGATAAAGAATACTGTCAGCGCTCACGTCTCCCATTCCGGTCCGGGTAGATCGAGAAATTCATAGATAGATAATATAGCTGCAGTCGGAAGAATTTCGTCAAAGGCTTTTGCACCAGTAACTGAGCCATTACCTCTGAAGTCGGATGTGACGCGCATAGCATTCGGATTCAGGCTCAAGGACTGACTAATAATCTGAACAGGACTCTCCACTATCTCAGAAAATTGAGAGGCTGTAAATGACCCGGGAAGAGCCTGTTTTAAGTAGAAGAGTGCCTGATGATAGTAGTTGGCAGCTTTAAATGTCCAATCTACCCGTTCTGCATTCGGATAGATCTCCATCGTAGCGGGACTCGTAAACATTCCTCCTCCCACAAGTGATTTTGCGCCCTTGACCCTTCCCAAATGCTTCGCAGCTGCCGCAGCTACAGCGTACTTTAGCATCGAGCTATTAAGACCCCTTATCGGGACAAATGCAGAGAAGAACTTCCCGGCGTCGAAAAGATCCAACCTGCAGTCACGTCAATGAGTGACAAAGCGAAATGGATAGAAGGTAATTCCTACCAAGGACCCAGGACTTCGCAAAAGTGCCTAGACAAGAAAGCCATCTCATGCTCACTCCCAATCATTAGTTCTGATAAGATGTCAGAAGACTCATTTCCAAAGGTCTTCTGAGGTGGCACTTCGATGTTTGTCTGAAGAGCCGGAAAAGAAGGCGGGGGTTCAAATGGCGCGGTTAGTGAATCTAGAGGGCTGAGAAGAGCCGCACTGTAGGAGCCCATAGATGGCCCAATGGCACTTTTCTTATTGAATACTGATTCTCCATCATAGCGTGGTAAAGTTACCGGACCGTTAAGTTCACTGGACGGATGAGAACTCGTGGAAGCATCCCCTGCAGTGGACATAGTAAATTCCAGTGCGCCAGTACTACTTGAATCCGCAGCATCTGTGGCAACATCGTTGTTAATTTGGCTCATTGATTCACTTTCAGGAGCGTCTTTCTCTGAGCCACTCTGATGCGTTGGGGATGCCTCAACTGCGGACGTCTTTGCGTGACGACCCGCATCAGATGCCCGTGGCCTTGAGTCCTGTTTCGGACTTGACGCTTTCTCACGCGACGGCTGACCGCAAAGTCAGCTTCAGTCTTTACCTCTAGCTGTAGGAAACTTACTGCTGCAGCCATATTGGCCGTCGTAGATCGGGGAGCATTATTCCTTTGATACGGGGCATACCGCCGACGCACCGTGGCTCCCTCATCTATGAACTTTCGTGTCTGGACGTAGCCAGGGCATTCAATGCCAGCTGAAGCACAGCGGCGGCAACCTGGACGAGTCTCATCGCACTAAATAAGATCTTAGATGCTGTGATTGATAACAGCCGTATCCGAGGGAACGAACCTTCAAGTGGCGCTGTTTACATCGCTCACAAGCTCTGTTTGATGGAACTCCAGGCATGATATCTCTTTTCTCTTACTTTTCAATAGACATTCACTCTTCTGTCTCGTGTGGCCAAAAAGACACGTGCCTCTTCTATCTTGCGTCTTAATAATGACCCAGTGTATGCCAAGCTCTTGGTGCAACTGTTAAACGGACGGGGCCTGAACAGGATCCGCAGGGTGTTGCTTGACCAAACGTCAGTCCTGGGGGACGTGAAGATTCTCGAACATATCTAGCCCCTGGAAACCCGCTGATCAGTCGATAGTGCGCTGACATGGCCACCGGATGGATGCTTTTAATATCGCGCAGGATGGAGCAAGCAGGAACTCAGGTCACGTGAATGACGGCGTTCGGGAGAAACTCGGGGCAAATCGCCCGTCTCGACCGTTGGCGATGCGGCCCCGCTGCCAGTCTCACCGCCCGCGTGTAATGCGGCAGAATGAGTATCTGGTCGAAGACGGAGGACCCTTCCGGAACTCATTATTATCCTCAGGTGCAAGGGAGCAGCTGGAGGCTTCGAGCAGGTCTCCTGGTTGTCTGAACCTCATTATGCTACGCTCAACTTTTTTGGGCTTTGCCGTCCCCCAGAGGCCTCCAGGCCATGGAGATCAACCGCCAGTCAAGCGTAGGAGGCCCGATGATAACGCTACACCCAGTAGCTCGACGGCGGACTTATCATCAGAGCCACGAGATGTATCTACGCTTTCATTTACCTCAGGGCTGATGCCTGGACGGGAGCAGAGTCAGATTTATACAGATTGGATCAGTGAGTTCCGTTGCAAGCATCATACCTTTCGCATATAATTTCCAGACCTGCTAACGCATTGGTATGTAGAGGCCGGAAAGCCTCACAATTTCATCTGTCACGAATGTCGAAAGCCAAATAATCTGCTTCTGTGCAAGACGTGCTGCAGAGGATATCATGCATCTTGTCTACCCGCATCTCCTGTGCCAGAGGACCTCGAAGACTTCCATTGTCCCTCTTGCAAGGAGAAACATTGGGATACATCTCCACCCAGAATACTCCCGAGCGCACCACCGTCTGATATTTCCCGGAGCGTCTCCCCCAGCATCACAGAAGCTGAGAGGCGCACAGCATCCATGAATCACATTCATAGTGAGCATGGGTCGCCAGCAACTCGAGTAAGCACTCCTCAGCTTCAATTTCCCGCCGACGTGGGGGATCTGTGGCCCAATCCGACAATACCTTTCCGTCCCAATATCGATCCTGCGGCTCGCGCAAAAGACTTCCTAGCTGAATATGACGGACACCATGCCAATCGAGAGTATGGATCCGATTTCCTTCTCCAGTTGGGGAGGATGATCCAACAGGCAGAATCCAGCAGTCAGTCTCTGAGAGAGGCTGAATCTCTGAGAGAAGAGAACGCAAAGCTCAAAAGAGAGAATTCCCAGCTCAGGCTTAATTTAAGCTCACGCTTATCATCGCGCGATCCCGCTCTCTCTCTTAGACGCAGCCCTTCTGCCACGCGAACATATACTTCCTCCAACAATTCGGTTGCTTCTCTAATTCCCCCGGATGTCTCTGAGCGATCATGGGACAGGATCATCTCAGACGTGTTTTGATCGTGTTAGTAGGCACGCTCTATCTCAGCGATCGAACGGGCTCTATGTGAGGACGGATACTGTTCTCTATATCCCACATGGCCCATTACAGGAGGCGTTTCCTGCTTTCAGTGGGATCTCTGCTACAATGGCATTATCCTACGAAGACATCACAGTCACCCTTCCTGGACAACCCACTGGGGCCAGGTGCTCTGATGCATGGCCTCTTTCCAGGCTCAGTGGGCTCGAGCAAACTAGGAGAAAGTGCGCCGATACTTTCTTGATTTCATCAAGTTCTCACGCATCCAGCCTTGAGTGGTCTGGCCTCGGCCCTCATTACGCCAGCTAACTTACCTCGGTTAACTCTGCGGCATTGATCATCGGCTTCTGTGAACGGAGCTGGCCTCCAACTCTCGACTTTGAAAGAGAGTTTAGCAGCGGATGAATAAGCACGATACCCCAGATTCTTTGCAGCAGAGACCCCACTGGTGATGTTGATGATTCACTTTGCTGCATCCGAATTTTCCGGGGATTTGTCTCATAAGCGCCCAGGAAACTCGTCGCAGCATTCGACGTCTCTGTTGAAAATCCGGGGTTCGCTTATCGGCGGAGCGTCTTACCGAATCGGGATATATGTCCCGTTACTATACCCGCCATCCAGAATCTATGTTCGAAACGTCTCAAAGCACAACATGGGATGTTCCTGCGACACTCGGCATCCCGATCAGTCCGCCATTAGGGTCTCGGCGACCTGTCGCGGTTCGTTCTACATGCAGTAACGGAAATACCTGGAGAAAGCACTACTGTCTACGCAGTATAGATATAGATGACAATAGACAATGACAAATAGACATACGAATTAATGCCGCACCAATTGCGGTGGGAAGTAAAATCCAACGATCTTTCTTCAATTCCATTCGAATGTGTCTTATTCTCTAGCCTCATATTCCTTCCCACTACATTAGTTTCAGATCTCGCATAACCCCAAGGAAAGAGGGTTTTCAGTATTGTCTATCGTGTGGTTTCTAGCGGCAGACTTCCTTTCCATGAATCTATACATCCCATTCTCGACGTTACAATGCATTGCGCATAAGTTGACCGCTAATCGCCCGTTCTGCGGGGAAGGTAACAATTAGTTCACTTCTCCGCTTAGGAACAAGAAGATGCCGGGATAAAAGATCCCGCGAATGATATCCTCAGTTTTCACTTGTCAGATAGTTAACGAGGAATCGTTTGTCGCAGACTTTCTTTTTTGCGCGACAGACCAGCATAACCTTGAATTAAGTCTAGTTCTTATAATACCCATGAAGCCAAGCGTTATGCCAGGTATGGTAGTTATCTTTGATTGACAATGCTATGCAGGCACCTCGCCATTGGATCACTGACGGATAGTAATCTGATGTCTTAGTTGTTCTCGCCTCACGGAGCAACTAGCTAGTTAGTCACTCTAGCCAAATTGGCAATGAGTGTACCTTGGCAATGGCGTATCTAAAAGTCGACATCCCCCAACGGCCAATAACGCGCTGCGCCAAACATTGGCATGAAATAAGCATACTATGTTGAAAGAGCTCCTGCAACCAATCAACTTCCATCACAGATGCTAGTGCTAGTACTTTATGTAAATTAAAACCCCAAGTTTTAAGCTAATCCATGTTAGATTGACGCGGGGTCGCTGCCTCAGTTGACCTTCCATAATTCGGACGGGGAGGAATGTCACCTCGGAGGCCCTTGCAGTTGCACATAAGAGGTGGGCGACAATCAAAAAGCACGACGATCGCTACATCTGCTGTATCGAATCCATATCTCAATTATCGATACGTCCATGTCTGGATAGACACTCTTTGGTGTGTCCTGCAGTCGGCACCTTCCGTTCGCTTCTAAAAATGAAGTTTTCTCCCTTCAATGGTCCCATTCGGGGCCTCGGGGCCCTGCTTTTTGCACGCTATGGTCACTCACAGGACACCACCACTGGAGCCTTCGACGTCTTAGACTTTGTTGATCCTCTTATCGGAACAGCAAATGGAGGTCAGTCCGTCATGCAAGCCTTCGTCGAATATAGCTGAATCAAAGTAGGACATGTATTCCCCGGCGCAACATTGCCGTTTGGTGAGCCTTATAAACAATTTTCCTGGAGAGATCATTTCTTAATAATGCAACAGGCATGGTAAAAGCCGTTGCGGATACCGTTGGAGAGAATCAAGCAGGGTTTGCCTATGATACAAGCATCGTAACCGGTTTCTCTCATATGCACGATTCGGGTACGGGAGGTGTAAGTAGGTTCCTTTCGAAGCCGTGAGGTACATCGTTATGTGCATAGAGTCTAATGAGTCTCAAGTCTCCTTCTATGGGAAACTTTCCTATTTTCCCTCAGCTACCATGTCCGGGAGATGACCTCAATAATTGTAAATGGACAAGCCCGGCCAGAGGAGTCCAATGGGTGAAAGATTCTCCCAAGGCCCGGCCTGGCTCGTTCAATATATCTCTGGAAAACGGGATCCACGCCGAGATGACTGTTTCCAATCATTCTGCTCTATACAGGTTCACCTTTCCAGCCAGTAGTACCTCTTCTACTCCCGTGTCCAACGGAAGTACATTTGCTGCAGGGCCTGTCATCCTCGTCGATCTCATCGATCTGCCCCAATCGCGCTCAAAGGGCCAAGCTTCTGTTGATCCTTCCACTGGACGGCTGACTGGAAACGGCACTTTCAACCCCAGCTTTGGAATAGGAAGCTATAACATGTATTTCTGTGTCGATTTCAAGGGTGCCGCAATTCGAGATACGGGCGTGTTCATTAACAACAGCACTAACACGGACAGCAATACTGTTACAGTAGGCGCAGCCTCTACTACAGCAGGATCCTTTGTACGTTTCTCTGCTCCCGCGAATAATGTGATTATGGCACGCGCTGGGGTCAGTTTTATCAGCGTCGACAAAGCCTGCGCCAACTCTGAAAATGAGATTCCAGACTACGATTTTGATTCTCTTGTTTCCAATGCGGAGATTGCATGGAGGCAGAAGCTAGAAGTTATCAATATCGATGCTGAAGGAGTCTCAACAGATCTTCAAGAAACCTTCTGGAGTGGCGCGTATAGGTCCATGATTAGTCCCCAGGACTATACAGGGGAGAACCCCCTCTGGGAAAGTGATGAACCTTATTATGATAGTTACTACTGGTGAGCAAACTTCGGCAATGGCTTTTTGGTATCGATGACTGACAAGTGTGCCGCAGTATATGGGATTCATTCAGGAGTATTCACCCACTTCTGACCCTCGTTGACCCCTCATCTCAGTCACGAATGATTCGCAGCTTGGTCGACATTTACCGTCATGTTGGATATCTGCCTGATTGTCGTATGTCGCTCTGCAAAGGGTATACTCAAGGTGGATCCAACGCCGATGTCGTGATTGCCGACGCTTTCTTAAAGAAGGTGGCTGATATCGACTGGGATACCGCGTATGAGGCGGTTGTGAAAGATGCAGAGGTCGAACCATCCAATTGGGACGTTGAAGGGCGCGGGGGCCTCCAAAGCTGGAAGTCTCTTGGATATATTCCGACGGATGATATCGACCTTCTAGGGACTGGAACCCACACTCGCAGTATTTCCCGGACGGTAGAGTACGCATACGATGATTTCTGTATTGCCGAAATGGCATCTCGCATGGGTCACCCAGATGACTATAAGAAATACATCCAGCGATCATCCAACTGGCGCAACATGTTCAAGGCAAACCAGACCTCGTCGATCGATGGTGTTAGTACCAATTTCACAGGATTCCTGCAGCCACGCTATCCGAATGGGACATGGGGATTTCAAGATCCTATCTTCTGCAGCCCACTGCTTGATTTCACGTCGTGCTATTTGAACCCGCAAGGTCATGAAACGTACGAGGGTAGTTGCTGGTTATATACGTTGTGAGTACACGTAATTGGTTCGATCACTAAAATAAAAGACATCATTAACATATAGAACAGCTACGTGCCCCAAGATATGGCATCCCTGATATCCACGTTAGGAGGCCCAGAAGAATTCGTCTCCCGGCTATCTTTCCTGCACAACTCCGGTCTGCTCTACGTTGGAGATGAGCAGTCCTTCCTGACCGTCTACCAGTTTCACTACGCTGGTCGACCTGGTTTATCCGCTAAACAGGCACATGCATATATCCCCTCGTTATTCAACACCTCTGTATCTGGCATTCCCGGAAACGATGACAGCGGAGCCATGGGTTCCTTCGCTGTGCTGAGCATGTTGGGTCTATGGCCCGTACCCGGACAGGACGTCTACCTCATCAACCCGCCATTCTTCAAGGAAATTAGCATACGAAACAGCGCAACTGGGAAGGTTGCTACAGTTCGAAATGTGAACTTCGATCCCAATTACGAAGCCATTTACATCCAGGAGGTCAAGAGAGATGGCAACCCATGGACGAAAAACTGGATATCGCATGATTTCTTCATTGAAGGGGGCCTATTGGAGATCGAGCTGGGAACGGGGGAGAGCTCCTGGGGAACGCATATTGAGGATCTGCCGCCGAGCATGTCTCCATATCGATTCTGAGGCACGTAGTGACGGGATAGATACGCATCATCAACCTGGCACTTAATTTATAACATTATCAATCAACATTTCATGGGAAACACAGACTTTTGCATCAGGAAACGAGCATGCCGGTCATCATGACTCCTTCATAATTATCAACAGCCACTGTTCTTCCTAAATCAAACCAATACATGTATTTATTCAATCTCATTATTGCATAAAATAATTAAGTACCATCACTCTCCTACAATCTCAGCAACTCTCCTCCATCATCTTATTTCCCCATCATCTTATCCGCCAACCCCTGCGCGACCAACGAGGCGTTCTTGACCGCACTTTTCACATTCCCTTCAACGAGCATAAATGTCCCCGCCACGATTTCCATCTTGTTCCGCTCAATGAATTTCTCCGTACTAAACCTCATCCGATCAATGATATCCTGCGTCGGCTTGCCGAATTCCCCAGGGTCGCCTTCATACGCGGAGCGTAGGCTATCGGGATGGAGTTCTGGGAGAGCAGTACCAGACTTGTGACGTAGGAGAAGGAACGTATAGCGCGATGGATGGGGTTTTCTGGTTCATGGAGTCAGAATCTAGTCTCTATATTTGCATATCGAGGACGATGTAAAAAGGAAATAAAATAAAATAAGAGCATACCCAAGAGTGAAATAATGCGCAGGAATCGGAGCCGGGCCGACATATGGAGAAATATCCTGGCCCTTAGACACGTTGACTTCGCCGGATGGACTGACGGTTACCCGAGTCGTGAGCCAGTGGCGCACTTGACCGAAGTATTTATCATTGCGATGCGTGAGATCCTTTCATTTCCTTGCATGAGCTTACTACACTATAGAACCCCACGGTTGGGAAACACAAACCGGATCAACCATCAGAAGCGTATAAATTGGTTCCGACTCCTTATCTTCCGGCTGCAGTCCAAACAATTGTTAGCTTCCACATCCTTTTTAATCAAATATTATCATATTGGCGGTGGAAAACTCACACTCGGTTTGACAAACAGCGTCGGCTGAGGCTGCGTCGCATCGCGCTCGATCATCTGGCCGGGTTTCTCGAGCGTCGCGTTAGGCCAGACAACTCTCAGATTGCGCGGGATTTTCGTCCCCGGCGGGAGAATGTCGGGGATGATGTTCTCTTTTTCGAGGAAGCTTTGGACGTCGGTTGTCATTTTTAGGTATGTATATATCGTAGTACAAGATATAGTAACAGGTATACGGATGTATGTATGTGTGTACTAGAGGAACTTGTTAACTAGACTATATGTGGAGAGATGGGAAGAATCAGAATTCAGTTTCAGGATATCTAGTCGTCAGAGAGAAATGATGTCCTGCGTACTATGTCACACCATATACTGACATCAGTTGAGTTGAAGACGACGTTGGGCGTTGAAGACACTTCATGATGTAATCTTGTCGTCGCGGGAACATCAACATCTTGACATGCATAATTAGACAAATTAGCAGTAAGTTCGCCTGCCTCACGACCAGGTTCCTTGGTTTAAGTTGGCAATTGACTAAGCTACTATGTTTAGCTTCCCGGAGCTTGCCGGAAGTCTTTCCAGAATCAGGGCTCCACTGGCATAGTACGGTATATACTCATGCATCGTCACCAGCAGTTAGATGTAGCCCGCTGCCGACCTGTTGCGAGTAACGGTTTAGCGACAGTAAATTAGTAGAGGTCGTTCTATGTAGTTTATTATCATACCATGTTGCCCTCATCGAGAATAATCTGGCAGGACTGCTCTTAGATGACCTTCTACTAGTTTCTTCGACACCAGCAGTTATTTCTGAATATATTTGGTTTCATCGATTCAGATCATTGGTACAAGCCTAGTTAGAGTATTGCTGGAGACGAATAGGATACACAACATAAATAATGGCTTCTTGTTGTTACAGTTTTTCTGGAAACACAAAGCACCCCATACATGGCTCTGGCAATGAGCCTGTACCAACTGGCCATCCAAACAGGATGCCGTTTCAATAAGAGAAAATTCAAATGGCTGGGCAAGCGTCATATGGAGAAGTGACAACTATATGCACCTCGGGTGAAGTAGGAAATATGCGAAAGCAAAAGTATGTATATATATACGTCCGGAAATCTCCGAAGGTAATTAGAGAAAAGGAGTGCCTGCATATAGACAGTACAAAGAAACAAACAGATGGATATCATGTCATTTCGAAGAGCATCAATAAGGATATATTATCCTTTGCGTAAGAAGGCAAATGTGCGCCAAGAAGGTCCCAGAAGTAACAATCCGAACTCCAAAAGGATTTGGCAATCATATATAGTACGGTATGGTAAAGAGAAAAACAAAGGGTCATCACTTCGACTCTGCGCAAGTCGCATTGTTTGTGGAAGGAGTTCGTCGTCCCCATCCGCTGAAGAAGCCACCACCCGATGCAGTTCTAGCTGACTCTTTAGGCGACGATGTAGCGGCAGCCACAGCTATGGTAGGCACAATACTGTCTCCTGTGCTTGAACGTGACAGAGAGTTATGGGAATTACTGAACATCTTTCGCAATGAGTCCAGTTTCGCCTTAACTTCCTCCAATTCCTGTTTCGCAACTGCTTCTGCCGTCTTCGCATTGACAAGTTCCAGGAGTAGTGTCTCATCTCCTGCTGGTTTATTATTCTCCGTGGCGAGGACAGATTGCAAGCCCAGGCTGCTCGAACGCTTGCTCCAAGTACCTTTCTGGGAGGAAGATGTAGTAGTCTTTTGTGAGTTGCTGCGGACGAGTTTGAGTTCCCGTAGGCCACGCGATGAGGCCATGTCTCCCGGTTCACTCTGTGCAGCACTTGACCGGTCAGGGCCCTCAGAGGATTTGCGGCCGCGCAGTTCCTGAATAGTCTTTTCTAGCCTCTGCTTTTCACGGTGACTGTCCTGCACCCGAGCTCTGGTCTCCTTGAGCTCCTCCTTGATCTTGGTATTCTCATGTTCGTATTCGTCCATGCGTCTTCCCAGATCGCTACATCGCGCTGCTTCGAGCTCATACTTCTCCTTCCACCGGGTGGCATCGTCACGTAGTTCATGTTTGGTTTGCACGATAGACATTCGTCTGGCACCTGTGCAAAGGAACCGTTCTTCTGCCTTTGTAACAATGTCCGCTGCCTGGCTGTCGTCGCCATCTAGTCCTTTGATGTAGCTGAGCATCGATTTCGCCAACTCCTGGTCTTCCTCCCGCTCCTCACGTTCTCGCTGAAGCTCCTGTGCTAGTTCTGCCTGCTCTCGCTGCAGATCACCCAAGGCCATCAAGAGATCCTCAATCTGACCGTGTAGATCCTTGTCTTTGTTGTTCTGGGAGATGGCTGATTTCGTTCTCGACTTGTGGCTATCTTGAGACATTTCTGTAGGTGCAGTGCTTGCGTCAGACGTAGACTCGAAGGAATTGAGTGTCGAGGCCACGCTCTGCTTGGAGGGGGATCGTCGGATAGAGCTTGCGGGGCGCGACAGGCTCGAAGTGCTGGGGTTGAGAGCTAGAGATTTGGTGGAGGAACCACCAGACCAGAGTCGGCCCAGGAAGCGAGATGCAGCGGCTTGCATTTGAGGGAAAGATATTCCTGTCGGGACACCCTGTGATTGGTTGTAGCTTGCTTCCAGGGACTGTAAACTCTCCTTCGACACAAGAGAAGTCAAGGAGACAAAATCGTTCACCAAATCATCCGCATTGCAAGCGTATCTGGTGAGAACAGTCAGTCATAGACAGCGATATCTTCAGACCAGCCACACTTACGTGTCCCAGAGACTCCTAGATAACAAGATCTGCATAACATCCTCAAACTCCGTGCAAGCCATAAGCTTCTTTTCGTTCCTTTGCATCAACGAGAGTGCAACCCGCATCAAAGTCTCACAGGCACCTTCCAGGAGAAGGACATCGTAGATGCGAAGAAGCATGGGCAAGGGGCAAGTGACAGCGAAAAACGAAAGGAACCACTGCGACACATAGACAGGTTCGATATGTAGAGATTCCAGGTGCGCGAACAGAGCAGGCCGATGGCGACACAGCAGATTCTGAAATTGATATATTCGAAGATGCAGCCCGGAAAGATCCGGCAAGAAACATGAACGGAGACCGTAGTGATCCATGAGTCTAGGGAAAGGTCAGTTTCCTTTCACACGGGTCAAGTCCATTCACCATGGTCGCTTACCTGACCAGGACGCAGAACGCTTCTGCATCCGTCATATGCATCAGCAAGGGGCCTACCACGAACCCCAGACCCTGACAGTAACCAATCTTGGTGTCATACAGGCTGAAGCACTTGAGAACCCGGGCCAACATTTGCTGGCCCTCACCATCTGGGTCCCGGAACATGTCCACATTGGGAAAGCTACGCCCAATGTCTTTTCCAATCAGGCCTTCGTAAGGACTTGTCTCTCCAGATAGCCTTTGGAACTCCTCCTGCAGCTGCATATCTCTCGCGCCGGCAATACTGGGCCAGACCACACCTCGCAGCGGAGGAGGCACACCGCTACGGATTTTGTTCGATGTCAGTGTAGGCAGTCTCTGGGCTGTCTGTGGGTAATCTTGAACCAGCGCAGCCCAGAATTCCAGCTCCGTCATCTGGGGCGTCGGCAATTCCGAGAACCGGACAGATGACCGTGGGTCATTGACCAGTTTTTTGATCTGTTGTACGGATGGGGGCCGGGACTTTGCCCGTGAGCGTGCCTTTGACAGGCCAGACTTGGGATTCGTCGCCAGAGCATTATTCTCTTGCTCCAAACGTGCGAGGAGCAACGCCGTAGACTATAAACTCTCCATCAGCTATCATGTCCAAGGCATATTCCAACGAGTACGAACCTCGTCTGTTCCCTCATTCCGTGGCTCCAATTCTTCCGTCTTCTCCAATCCCGCCCAATTGACCCCTTCAGTATCCGCTGGAGAGTCGGCATCACTGCCACGACTACTCCGTGACTGTTCCGAGGAGTCTGATGCACGACGTTCTCTTCCTTCCGCTGTTGTCGAGCTACAATCGACGGTGGGAGTAGACTGTCCCTCCACCTTCTCTCTTACCAGGCCTTCTTGCTCTCCATTCTCCTCCGCAGGTACCTCGGGGATATCGAACGTCTTCCACTCATTGGGCGTCTGGGGGTTCGACTGGATATCCGACAGCGGTACCGTCACCATCGAGTCCGTGTTATTCGGAGAACTCTCCGAATTGGTGCGGGACATTCTCGACTCAATACTGTCCATGATCTCCTGCTGTATCTGGGACGATTCTGTCGTTCAGTGCCCTGTCGAGGGTCGAAAGAGGGACCGGTAAGAGCCCCCAGGGACACGGGAATTTTCGAAGCTGTATAAAGTTCCGATTGTTGACAATAAGATACCCAGTCAACCAAGGGATTGAACATCAACCCATGAAGCGCGGGGAACGTTCTTGTTAGAGAGAGCCGAAGAGTCGAGTTGCCGCCCACGACGACGGCATTCCGAAGGAGCGTGGGAGTCAAAAAGAGATCCGGATCAGGGACCACAACGTGGGAGAGAGCGTTTCAGCGTCTCCTTTAGCACCGGCCTGGTGGATGCCTCCGACTGCTCCAACGCCGTCAGGGGTTTCGCGACGGGACCGAACCGACTCGCGCCTTTTCCTCTCCTGTCGGCGCCGTCGATCGCCCTCGCGCGCGCCATCCAGTCAGCGCCGGCCAATGGTCGCAGATCCCTCTTCGCGCCCGTTGGCCTCCATGTCTGTTGTGTTCCAGATTGTGTATCCATCTCCATCTGCTCCCTGGTCATATTGACCGTTGTGCGGTAAGGCATTTACTACTGGCATTAGCTCAGCCAGATGAGCTCGACACAGGAGCCAGACCGGGATCGCGGTGCTAAACCCCATGCTAGATCCGGCCCATGGAATGTGTATCCACGTTCCGCTGGATCGCTCCCGGAGTCTATCCAGAGGATAAATGTGCCCTTAAGGCGATAGTTGTCTCCACCGCTGGGCAGTCACTGTCAATGATCGTTCCGTGGAAAGCAAGACTGGTCTCAGGCGTGAATGCTGCCAAGGGCGATGATGGATAGCTCATCTCCCAGTTGGGTCAATGTCTCTTAAACATTGCCCTGACAGGAAGTACCAACATGTGAACAAAACAGATATCATTGCGACGCGTCCAAATAATTGCATTTTAATTAAGACCCGCACATTATTGACAGCGCCTACTCTCGTCACATGGCTCGATATAGGACATGTCTTCGAATCCTCACAAGCCGTCTACTTGCTAGACTAGTGTGCGGTGTTGTGAGCGCAGGTTGACCGCTTCCTCTCGAGCTCGCATTTTAGGGTGCTCCCCGCTGCTTTTGCCCTCTTGGTGTCTCAATCAAAACGTCTTGTCCTCTTTGGGTAGCACGGGGAGGCACGGTGAAGGATCAGCACGCAAAACCCTTCTGGAAAACTATTATTACTTGGCGTGGTGCTATGCGGGTGGAGCTATTTGTCGACTAGTCCGCTTGGTCATATCGAAAACTTGGACTAGAACTGTCCGTGATGAGCACACGGCATTGTGCGGGTGGATGTTTATTTCCTCTGTAGCGTCGACCCCTCGGCATAAACGCTCATGGAACCTTACGGTAAACGTAGCACAGACTCTTCAGCGCTCCGGGGACGATAGAAGAGGAAGATATATGCTCTCACCGACATATGGTACGGAGGCAAATCTGCAGTCTCCATTAGAGTTGCATCGCGTCTTGTCTGCTCGTGCTCTCCTGAGCAGCTGTCATGAGGTGCATGGAGGACCTCGCTCACCTCAGGGTAGGACTAGAGCTGCTATCAGGAGAAGACGACCTCAGTTTCATTTTTGAAGTGGAGAAATACAGATGGGTCAGTCTCTGGTTCTGAGATCGTGATGAGGCGCACTGTTGATTGTTATTTGTGGGTGTCTCGAGTGCTCATGGAGTCTTGAGGAGCGTGCCTAATCGAGTAAGCGCTCCCTCTCAGTTGGACCTCATTTATATATCTCTACATGATCATCATGCTTCTTCTGTTCCTCGTCATCTATCCAGTCAGACAGAGTCTCAGACGTAGAAAAACCATACGATTCACTGGATAGCCCTTTTTATGATTGACACTCGTCCGTTGACAGGTGAAAGACGGTCTATCAACTTAAACGCGATCGACCAAGGAGAATAGCACCCCCAGAAGATGCAAATTATATCTAGTTCTCCATTGATAATACACAATACGCATCTTTAACCATCGACAACTGTCTTTTGCCATAACAATGGTGGTAAATGATGAGAATCTCATTGCGATAGTCAATCGCAGCGATGATGGCGCGCTTGCCCTTTTTGTTTTCCGTCGCGGGGCCCGTTGTTTTGGGTTTACCCGATCCGGTCAAGGCTCCTCCGGAACAACATAGCGCCGGTCGGCTGAAGCGCCGCAGCCAAAGCAGCCGCGACCTCAGCGCGCGTCGACAAAATAATCAACATTTTGGCCGCTTCGTGCATCCGGCGCATCAGATCCCAAGGAGCCCTGTTTCTCTCTGCTGGTTGGGATGAGACTGTTGCTTGTGGAGGAGTCGTACTAACTGTCTAGCGTTCTCTTCTTGCTTTCCCCTTTTCGCTCCCCGTTGAGATTTTCCTCCGTACTCACGGATCCGCTCGTTCGCCATGGACGACTCCATGGTTGATTCAGTCTTTGAAGACGATGCTTCCGGCTCTGACTTCGTCCCGGAAGAGAAGCCAGTAAGTGATAGGGAATCAACGGATGTCCTGGTTGATATTCTCTGATCTGGTTCTGACAATGTGTTGCGCAGAAGCCCAAGGCGAAGACCGCGAAGAAGCCCGCAGCCGCTAAAGCTGCACCAAAGAAATTGACACAGACCACCCTGAAATCTAAACCGGGCGCAAAGCCTGCTGCATCCAAGAAACGCGCGAAGCCGGATAGCGAGAATGAACTGTCAGATGGCGATGGCAATGGCGTTGAAGATGACGACCTGCTCTCCAGCACTCCCCCCAGCGCCGCAAAGAAGGCGAAGAAAGCGCCGGCCGCTAAGAAAGCTGCGTCAAAGCCATTGGCAAATGTCGCCAATGAGTCTTTCGGGGCCGATGGAGCTGATGAGTCGAGACCATCGAAAGAGCAAGGTGCTTCTGAAAAGTATCAGAAGGTTGGTAGAGAAACGATACTTTTCTTCTCTGCGCATGATGTGCTGATTATTTTGGATAGCTCACCCAGTTGGAACATATCACCAAGCGCCCCGATACCTATATTGGGTCTGTTGAGCGCACGGTATGCCACATGTGGGTGTTCAATTCGACCACGGAATCCATGGAATACCGCGAGATATCCTACGTGCCTGGTCTCTACAAGATCTTCGATGAGATCGTCGTAAATGCTGCCGATAACAAGCATAATGACAAGAATATGGATGAAATCCGCATCACGGTAGACCGCGAGTCGGGAGAAATCAGTGTCTGGAACAACGGACGAGGTATCCCTGTTGAGATCCATTCGGTATGTCTTTCGTTCTTACTCTTTAGAGGAACTTTTGCTAATGATCCTTTTAGAAAGAAGGAATCTATGTCCCCGAACTCATTTTTGGCCACCTTCTCACATCCTCAAACTACGATGATACCCAGCAGAAAGTGACTGGTGGACGAAACGGATTCGGTGCAAAGCTTTGTAACGTCTTCTCCACGGAATTCTCCATTGAGACTTTGGACTCGCGGCAGAAAAAGAAATACAAGCAGACCTGGACGGATAATATGTCCAAGGTAGGAAAGGCTAAAATCACGGAATGCAAGGGCGAAGATTATACCAAGGTCACCTTCAAGCCCGACTATGCAAAGTTCGGAATGGAGGGCATGGATGACGATTTCGAGGCTCTTGTCAAACGTCGGGTCTACGACTTGGCTGGAACAAGCAAGGTGGCTGTAAAATTAAACGGCTCCAGGATCCCTGTGCGAAACTTCAAGAAGTACATGGAGATGTACACCAACGCTATCAAGAAGGAGCGTGGTGAAGAGCCGACAACAGACAAGAACGAGATCATCACCTGTAGCCCTGACCCGCACTGGGAAATCGGTTTCACGGTATCGGATGGATCATTTCAACAAGTCTCATTCGTTAACTCCATTGCCACAACATCTGGTGGAACGCATGTGAACTACATTGCGGACCAGATCTGTACTAGACTTGCAGAGCAGGTCAAGAAGAAGAACAAGAATGGAGCCACTCTTAAGACGGCTCAGATCAGGAATCATATCTTCCTCTTCGTAAATGCCCTGATTGTCAACCCTGCTTTCACGTCGCAGACCAAAGAGCAACTTACGACGAAGCCAAGCCAATTCGGTAGCAAATGTGTCCTCGAAGAGGACTTCTACAAGAAGATTCTGAAGACGGAGGTCATGGCTAATATTCTCCATTTTGCTGAGAAGAAGGCCGATCAGCTGCTCAAGAAGACTGATGGTAGTCGCCGCTCTCGTATGAACAACCCAAAGCTCACCGATGCCAACAAAGCTGGAACAAAAGAAGGACACCACTGCACGCTGATTCTGACGGAAGGTGACTCTGCCAAAGGTCTAGCCATGGCCGGTAGAGCTGTCGTTGGACCTGATCTGTTTGGTGTATTCCCGCTGAGAGGAAAGCTACTTAACGTTCGCGATGCCTCCATTGACCAGATCTCGAAGAATGCGGAGATTCAGAATATCAAAAACTTCCTTGGTCTCCAGCACAAAAAGGAATACACCGACACTAGAGGTCTCCGCTACGGTCATCTCATGATTATGACCGATCAGGATCACGATGGTAGTCACATCAAGGGCCTACTCATCAACTTCCTCCAGGTCCAGTTCCCCAGTCTGTTGAAGATTCCGGAATTCTTGATTGAATTTATCACCCCTATTGTCAAAGTCTGGAAGGGTGATCCCAAGAATCCGACCAAGTCCAAGTCCTTCTTCACTATGCCTGAATACGAAGCATGGAAAGAAGAACACAAGCATGAGCGCGGTTGGGAGCATAAGTACTACAAGGGTTTGGGTACAAGCACGACAGAGGATGCTCAGATCTATTTCCGTGACCTCGACAGGCATCTAAAGGAGTTCCACACTATGCAGGATCATGAGGCTGAGCTGATCGATCTGGCCTTCTCGAAGAAGAAGGCCGATGAGAGAAAGGAATGGCTCCGCCAATTCAAACCCGGAACGTTCCTAGACCACTCAGCCGCTAAGATCAGTTACACTGATTTCATTAACAAGGAATTGATCCTGTTCAGTATGGCGGACAACATGCGGTCCATTCCTTCTGTTGTAGACGGTCTGAAACCTGGTCAGCGCAAGGTCTTGTACACGTGTTTCAGACGAAACATCCGCAAGGATATCAAGGTTGTTGAACTGGCTGGTCACGTCTCTGGAATGACTGGATACCAGCATGGTGACGCGTCACTGCAACAGACCATTGTTGGTCTTGCCCAGACCTTCGTCGGATCTAACAACATCAACTGCCTGGAACCTAGTGGTAACTTTGGTAGTCGTCTTCAAGGTGGTGCCGACTGTGCTAGTGCTCGTTATATCTACACACGCCTGTCTCCTTTTGCCAGGCGGATATTCCACACCGCTGATGAACCACTTCTGACATACAATGTTGATGACGGCAAGAAGATCGAGCCGGAGATATATGTGCCTGTCGTGCCAATGATTCTTATCAACGGTGCTGACGGTATCGGTACTGGATGGAGTTCTTCTATCCCTAACTATAGCCCGGAAGACGTTGTGGAAAATCTGAAGCGGCTGATGGATGGCGAAGCCACCAAGCCAATGCAACCATGGTTCCGTGGTTTCACGGGTGAGGTGACCGCTATGGGCTCTGATCGGTATAAATTCAGCGGTATTATCAAGGAAACCGGCGACAAAGAAATCGAGATTACCGAGCTGCCAATCCGTACTTGGACGCAGGACTTCAAGGACAAACTTGAAGATATCATTAAGGCGGATAAGACCCCATCGTTCATCAAGGACTACAAGGACTACAACACTCACACCAAGGTCCACTTCATTATTCAGATGGATGAAAAACATATGCAGAAGGCGCTCAATGAAGGTCTAGAGGAGAAATTCAAGCTCTCTAAGACTATTGCAACTACGAACTTGGTTGCCTTCGATCCTGAGGGAAGAATTACGAAATACAACACGGTCGATGACATTCTCAAGGAGTTTTATACCGTCCGTATCAAGTATTACGAGAAGCGGAAGGTAAGAGCACGAAGAATCATGCGTGTTGTCGCATCTACTGACTTATCTACTAGCAACATCAACTTTCGGAAATGCAAAAGGACTTGGACAAACTCACCAACCAAGCGCGCTTCGTCCAGATGATTATTGATGGGGACCTGGTCATCTCCAAGAAAAAGAAGTCCGATCTGATAGCTGAATTGAAGGAGAAAGGCTTCAAAGCATTCCCGAAGGTCGCCGACGCCGTTAAGGCAGGCGAGGATGAAGCTGCTCAGGAGGACGATGAAGATTCAGAAGACGTTGAAATTGGATCTAACGCATACGACTACTTGCTCGGAGTATGTTTCTATCCTGTTGAGTTATTGGAATGTTGCTAATGACTGCTGAATAGATGGCGCTGTGGTCTTTGACGAAGGAACGCGTTGAGAAACTTCGTAATCAGATCGGAGACAAGGAGGTCGAGATCGACGCTCTCATCAAACTCTCAAAGGAGGATATCTGGAAGAAAGATCTCGACGACTTCTTGGCCGAGTGGCGATTCCAATTGGAGGAAGAGGATCGCAGGATGCGTAAGGTCGCCAACATGGGTCGTCGCGCTTCTAGCAAACTTATGACTGGGGGCCGTGCCCCCGCTAAGAAGCGTAAGGCGCTAGGAGATGATCCTGATGATCTTGACTTTGCTGCCCCGAAGTCGAAGAAATCAGCGACGGTCAGGAAAGTCCAGCAGCCAAAAGGTGGCCTATTGGATTACTTGAGCAAGGCGCCTGCAAAACCTGAGAAGAGTCCTACGGATGGAGCTGGTGATTCCGATGAAGATGATGACTTTGAGGTAGAGGTTCTCCCCAAAAAGAGTAGGGCCGCACCAAAGTCGAAGTCGAAGCCAAAGGCAGAGCCAGAGCCAGAGCCAGAGCCCGAGGCAAAGGATGAGGATGAGGATGAGGATGAAGAGTCCGCTGAGGTATCTGTAGTCGAGAAACCCACTAAATCGACGTCACAGCCAAGTCGGACTGCCCGCAAGCCAGTGAAATACACCGTCCTCGATGATTCCGACAGCGACAATGGCGACGACTTGCTAGGCGATGTCAGCAAGATGGTCAAGGGCATCGGCGGCGCTGTCGGTGACTCCACTGCTCTCTTTTCCGAGCGATCCAGGCCTGGTAGCAGCTCCGGCCTGAAGCCTACAGCCAAGAACTCCAAGCGTAGTCTCAGCAGTGACTTTGACCCGGACGAGACAGATTACACCAAGCTCATACCTCAGAACTCCCCTCGCAGATCGCTTCTCGTCAAGCCTAAGGATGTGAGGACCTCAGACGAAGATGTCGAGGACGAAGAAGAGGCTCCCAAGACGAAAGCAAAACCTGCAGCAAAGACTGGAGCAAAGACTGCAGCAAAGCCCGCGGCCAAGCCTCGCGGTCGTCCTAAGGCGGCGGCGAAACCTGCGGCCGCTCCAGCAGCGAAGCCATCGCCTGCTGCAAAAGCCTACGCGTCAAAGCAGGCAAAAGCAAGCAAGAAGAAGCTGGCGGATGACCTGTCTGATGATGACATTGATGCAATGGCAAACGATATTTTGGATTCTCCCGCTGGAGCGAAATCAGACAACTCTGATGCCGCGCCGCCTCGGAAGACCGCCGGCCGGCCTGCCCGTCGCGCTGCTACCACAGCTAAGAAGCCCACTTATGTGATTGATGATGACAGCGAGGACGACTTTGGTGGCGATGATTCTGCTGATGACTTTTCGGATAGCGAGTAGAACATGGTTTGGCGTGGATTTATTCTCTACACCGTTGAGTTTAGCTCTTTTTCGGTCTCGCGAATAACTCGCGGCGACCTTCGCTCTCTTATCATTTCTTGATTTGTTGTGATTCATCGGGGCGCCCCTGGTCTAGTATCATATTTGTTCAGAGTGATTCCACATGCGGCGCTGTTAGTGTATCTATTTATTATTAGTACTATGCGAATGCACTTTCTTTGCAGTCTAGGGCGAAATACAAAATAATGCCGTACCTGGTGTCGTAATGAGGACATTACCGTCAGAGATCTACATCTCACACCACCTCGGAGGATGACTCGCAGGGAGGAAATTAATGTACCTGATACATCCTGTTGTACTACAATCCTGTTTAAGGAACCGGTACCATGTTCTGAGGTTCCATCCTGCCATGTCTAGCTGAGTATTTGAAATAGATCCGTCCCGACCTCATCCGAATACGCGGTTTCTAAAGATGTCTTAGATTAGGAACGACATCAACGTTTCACGAAACAGGGGAACATCCAGACACAGCAAGCCCATGGACAATCTTATTTGTTTCGAGAGTCAGATTTGATGAGATTTCTGTTCAGTTTCCTATGTTTTTTGTTTTTAGCATGAATCCGGAGTTAGTGTTACAGATCTAACTCTGTATGACAACCTGAGAATACATGAAAAACTACAGAAATGTCCAATTCAAGTCATTACTCGATTTTCTCTTTGTAGTAAACTATTTGGAATTGTTTTCTGTGTTGGAATCCGACGGGCCGGGTCTAGAGATTGTCTGTTGTATATAGAAAACACGGTGGTGGTTTTCCAAAGGTTACGGCCCTGCTAGAATACAATTGATAGGGATAGGTCTAAATTGACTCAGTCTTTTATGGATATACTGGGGCTTAGTAAACGCATCATCGAGAGGAGTTGTTTCATTTACTAAGTATGAGCGCATTAATTTTGTCCCATTTCAGACCATATGTCCACGTAACAACAATACATTTCTTCACTTCTGGATCAGGAAATATAAAATCAGGTTCTTGTCTGATGATTTGCAGTTTTTTTTTGCAATGTGGCGGCAGAAGTGATGGATCTTCAAGGAACCTCCGTAGCAGTGTATAATCTCTCCGTGGTGTTGTTTCATCGTTGGATATCGGCAAGGCGAAACAGCCAAGCCCTCCATTCGTTCTCAGATTTCAGCCGCAAGAGAGGGATGATTTCTAATTCCAAGGTGACACATATCATAGTCATATTCCACGCTGGTTTTTCTGATAAACTGGTAGGCAGCTCTCAAGAGAGATGCGTCATTGTGTGATTGCTCCTTTCATTACTTTTCTGGAACTTTCAGTAGGAGTTATACCATCTGTACAGACAGAGAGAAAGAGAACAGAAATCCCACAATGAGACAGGACTCTTTAATTCCTTTATAAGAGCCTCAGCTCAGAGGACAAAAATAATGTCGGTCTGCCGCATGAACTATGCAAAGAATTTTCCGGGACGTGTTCAACCGAACAAAGGACTAGATGAATTCCGATCTGGCCGTTCCTTGCAGCCCATGGATAAGCTCAAATAAGCGGTCAATCAGAATAGAAGCCACGGTCTCGACTTCATGCTTATGTTTCGCAGCCGTCCTGCGCAAGAGGTCGGGCTGCCTGTTCGGGGTCTTACTCTGTTTGTCAGGAACGTGCAGTCATCGGGTACAATGCTAGGATAGCTCCATGCCTGAACGTGCCTCGAGTCAAACTCTGTGATGGATGTACTTGGGTACTTCGTACATCCCCCCTCATGAAAGTAACTCGCGGATTATCCTGACACTTCCGCGTGCAACATCAGTTACACTTCTGCTCTTGATATCAACTCAAGAGATTTATTTCTATTCTCTTTACTTGCTGACACATGACACATTCATGTATTTGTCAACCGTTCAAGGCACAAGGCATCTCAGACACCGGAAGTCGTGAGTGGCAGGACAACATTGCTCCGTGCCACAAAAGCTCATGCATCTTTCCGTCCGGCTTTGGCCTAAGAATTCCGATACGTGCCCATCAGATCTCCAAGCGAGGCAGTGACCTCACACGTGGAATTTAGACGCCTACACTCTAACCTCTATGGTTTGAATTGTGGATGGAGGCGCACCATGATATTGAATGTTTCTAGGAGGGAAAAATAGATCTGGCGCACCGTGGATAATAAGGACATCAATGCGGTGATATGCAGACATCCCTAGGGATCCCGACAGTCTAGACGCTCTTTCTGGTATCTTTCCGCTGGATGGGTCTCCTCAGTTGACGCTTTTGTCAATGTGAATAGAATAAGCGGTGGATATGGCTTAGCGAACCGTGTTTATTCCGAGACCGTGGTCAAGGAAGATTTTTCGAAACATGAAGACCCTGGATCGACCCCAGGTTTTCGTGGCAGTCGATGTGGCTCTTCATCCATCGGCTCACTGCAGAATACAGGCGAAACGGTGAGGCCTCGAAGGTAGGGCTCGACATCCTGGCAACGGGTACTTCCCTGGCATCGTGGATACGCAGACCGATACCGGAATAGGACAAAAAGACGACTACATTTACGCGCAAAGGATGTTTGGTCTTCGACACCAGTCCCCCAACTTTGGGCAACTTGTTGGGTATTGTATGCCAGGCTGGCAGGTTACAGTGGACATCTGGCCCAGCCTTGAGGGACACTGCGCTGGTGCTGCCTTTGATGGGGAACGACATCCCCTGGCCAAAGAACGAGATACCTTCTGCAGGGTACCAGATGTCCTCGCCAGGGGACGATATCTTCCCACTGGAAACTATCCCCAACAAGTAGAGTACTTGTGTTTCAATCAGAACATCCGGTCATCTTCACTGGCTCACCGCTACCTTGTCATAGCTTGTTCCCTCGATGTAGTGGCCGGAGTCTGAGTGACTCCCGCATGGCGAGGCAAACAGATGTCACAGACCAGGCCGTCTTTCTCAGGCATGGTCAACGTATCCACTCCCAGGATATCTTGGACAGAGGAGATCTGTGACAAAGAGGCTCTCCAACTGAGAGTTGACCGTTCTGTTCCTGCATCCCTCCACGTTATTGCTAAAGAGATCTAAAACACTTCACCTACCAGCATCGGAGATCTGCATCCGTCCTTTATCTTTCTCGTTGATTTGTATCTTATTCCAGGATAGTCTTTGATCCGTGTCCTTCATTAATTCTATTTCCTGGAACCAGAAGTTTTAAGTATCCCGGTCTTCTCCGTGACGTCCTCATGGTACATATCCATTCCGATATCCAAACTCTCCATATCCGACCTCAGGAACTCTACTCTCATCGACGGGTCTCGCTCCCGTGTCCCCAAGAGGGCTTCTTAGCCCTACTTCGGCTTCACCCAGGTCGCAATTCTACACTATTTCCAGCATGGCATCTATAGAGTCTCTACTGAATCCCCTTCCTGAGCTGAATCGCATTCAGCTACCCAGGCCGTCTCTGACCAGCTGTACGAGAGGCAATCCGTCTCCGACACCACGGGCTAAGAAACAGAAAGTCGCCAAAGATGCGCCCATCTTCACGCGAGGAAAAACGCGCGGGGTGGTGAGATATCCTCCGTGCGAAGAGCAAGATGAAGTATTGGCGGAGGAGCATCGTCGCTTCGAGATCCATCCAATGGGACATATTGCGGAGTATCCGAGACATATTCCCTACAACAGCGAAAAGAAGTCATTCCAGGAGAAAACGGGGAGGGAAAGCTTCGAAGGTGGGAGGATTTCTGTCTGTGATGTTGCATAGCTAAGAAGTCTAAGCAGTATTCCAGTATACGTTCAGGATTCCTGAGGAAGAAAAGACATGGACGGTCATGTGGGACTACAATATCGGTCTGGTACGGACGACACATCTGTTCAAATGCAATGACTACTCTAAGGTATGTTGTATGCTATTTTTTGTTTTCTACATAGCTGACGCGAGCTTCACCAAGACGACACCGGCAAAGATGCTGAATGCGAATCCGGGTCTTCGGGACATTTGTCACAGTATTACTGGGGGAGCGCTGGCGGCGCAAGGTATATATCCCCTGTTTTCAATATGATTCCATCCTCTTTAACTCTTTCAAGGCTACTGGATGCCCTTTGAAGCTGCCAAAGCTGTTGCGGCAACCTTCTGCTGGAAAATACGCTATGCACTGACGCCTCTTTTCGGACGCGATTTCCCTTCCCTATGTGTGCCGCCCGAGGATCGAGAACGTTTTGGTAGGATGATCATTGATTCTTCTGTCGTGAGAAGAGCGACGGATGAAGCAGATTATTACCGTTCGCTAGAAGAGAGTCCGATACACGGCTGTATTCCCCGGTTGCCGGCACCTGGCTCTCCTGGCCCGTCGCAGGAAGGAGTTTGTAGGGTGGCCCAGTCCAGGTTGACAAGGAGAAGTCGAGAGGTCATACCATATCATGCCGACAGTGATGGGAATGATCAATACCACTCCTCTCCTATATCTCCGGCTGCCCGTTACGGTAACTCGTTCACACCGGTCAATAGACCTCAGAGTCAAGGAGCGCAGTGCGACAAGCTTCCATCTCCTCGAAGATTGCTTGCATCCATGTCAAATATTCCTAGACTCGACGAAGCTAGTGATGACAGTGAAACCGAAAAAGAGTCAGTTGGTTCTCCCGACGACTGCAATACCCCTAAGGCGCAGGCGCCTACTGTTGTCACGGGTGACACTGACGACAATGACGAAGACTACGTCGAAACAGAAAATGAGAGCTTCTCTTCAAGAGCTTCATCGGACAGTGAGATCGATACCCCCAGGGCGCAGGATCGTCCTCGCACGCCGTTTATGCGTGAAGTCAATGCCGCTCATGCTCTTCTCACTCTCCATCTGCAAGATGCAGCCCTCATCGACGAGTCTGGGGACTCCGAGTATTTGAGGCGTCGTCCCAGATCTAACGAGCAGATGAGGCACGATGTGAGACGCAAACGACGTCGTGCCTCTGCATAGGAGCAGCTCTTCCAAGAAGAAGGCACCTCCACCACGAATTCCTAGATTTTTATCCATTGCATGGAATTATGGCGCCTTGGGGAGATTGTAAGACTCACAGGACACCGCATACGGCAAAACAGTACGTTCGGTTCATGGCTTGTGATGGATGATAATATTTTGCTTTTTTTTTTTTTTT
>JAPVCB010000008.1:208855-264919 GCA_029606185.1 Paecilomyces formosus
GTGTCCGGCAAGAGGAACGGCTGGATTTCAAACAGGATTTAGGGCTGGTGAGCTTTTGTATGTTGTATCGTGCCTTCCTTTGGGATGGTGTTAGATTCTTCACTCTTTCAGGTTCATGTGCATCGCATTCTGCATCGAAGGAGCATCAACGGCTGTTTGTACTTGTATGTTGTGATATTTAGCATGAAATGCAATACCGATATCGTCTCTGAAGCATTATTTTTCCCATTCTGTCATTCCGGATTCGAATACATCTCTTACATCTCATTCCACCACCGCAATCCGCCAGAAAGTGAGCAAAACTACTCCGTACCGAACAATTGAGCGCGATTTCCGGTTTCCAGAGGGGCGGCAAACTTCCGGTAGATAGACAATAAGGTCACATCGACTAGATAGATCGCGTCCCCGCTAAGCAATTTGCTTTATCTCGTTTCTTGGCGCCGTCAAAGATAAATCGATAGATCGCCGCTCTCGGCCTTCTCTACCCCAGAGAGAGTCGCGTGCCTCGCAGAAAATCACCATCAACATGAGGGACATTGTACAATCGTCAGCAGTAGCATTGGCTCTCGCAGCTGTGGCAGCCGCCAACCCAACTGCGTCTGGCCATCATGCTGCCCCGACTGGCGCAACATACGCTGCTGGGTTCGATATGACAACGAGCTGGGCGAATCTCAGTCCGTACCGTGATGCTGCTGGGTTCAATATATCGAACGGTGTCCCTCGTGGTTGCGAACTGTCACAGGTGCATGTGCTGCATCGCCATGCCCAGAGATGGCCGACGCCTTATCCGCTCGACGGTGGAGGCATGGAGGACTTTGGGCAGAAGGTGGCCAACTACACCAAAGCTCACCCTCACTCCAGTGTCGGATCTGGTCCCCTGTCCTTCCTGAACCACTGGGAGTACCTGCTTGGCGAGGATCTGCTGACGGCCAATGGTGCTTCGACTGAAGCCACATCCGGCGCCAATTTCTGGAACAAGTACGGGAGACTGCTCTACCGCGCCGATAGTGTCAACTGGGATGAGTCGCTAAATGTCTATCCCAATGGCACGGCACGACCCAAGCCGGTGTTCAGGACGACTTCGCAAGCGCGCATCCTGGAGAGTGCGAGATGGTGGCTGAGTAAGTGATCTGGGTTATTCCTCAATTTTTCCATTGATGTATCCTGGAATAGCGGGGAAGGCAGCCGATAGGTAGATAAAGTACATCTGCTAACAAACATTATAGGCGGTTTCTTTAACAACATTGGCGCCAACAGCTCCTACGAACAGTATGATCTGGTCATTATTCCTGAAGTAGATCCATTCAACAACACCCTTGCTTCGTATGACTCGTGCCCAGGCGACATGGAGGAGGGGTATGTTTTACTTTTATTCTAGCATTGGCGGGAAGAATAAAACTGACGCTCGTTTACAGAGACGACTCTGCTGAGATCTTCGCCAAGGAATATGCCAGAGATACAGTGGCTCGTCTCTCCCAGTTCCTCCCGGCGGAGTTCAACCTGACAGCGTTGGATGTGCTTGCGATGATGAATATCTGCGTGTACGAGACGACTAGCTTCTCTGGCTCTGTCTTTTGCTCTCTCTTCACGGAGCAAGAATGGCGCGACTATGAGTACATCGTCGACTTGCAGTTCTACGGTGACTACGGATTCGGTTCCCCGAGCGGTCGTGCTCAAGGGATTGGTTATGTGCTGGAACTCGCAGCACGCCTGCAGGCCAAACTGATCCATTCTAGCGACACAAGCATCAACTACACCTACGACGACAACACGGCTCAGTTCCCGCTCAACCAGCCGTTCTACATGGACATGTCGCATGACGATATCATCGTCTCCGTCATGACCGCCCTGGGACTCCAGTACTTCAACTATGGTCCTGACGGCCTCCCAGCAAACATAAGCCACGCCCCCGCAAACCGCACATTCAACCTGAACCAAATCACCCCGTTCGGTGCCCGATTCATGACCGAAGTCTGGACCTGCCCTCACGAGTCATCTCTGACTACACTCGACCCGGTTCTGTACACTAACCCGGACTTCTCCCACGCCAAAAACTCGACGGATTATATCCGCTTCATGTTGAACGGTGCCCCCGTACCGCTCGAAGGTATCGAAACCTGCAATGGGCCCGAGACTAAGACGGGATTCTGCGCCGTCAAGGATTTCCTTAAGGCTGTCCCCAGCATGAAGGAACAGGCAAGCTACCAAGATGCTTGCTTCGGAAACTATACTTCCGGACATCAGGTTGCAGATGGACGTCCTGAGGAGGATTTGTAGGGACGTATGCATTAGACGTATATACAATGGCGGTTCAATTTTAGATAGACGAGAGACCGCTAACGGGGTGCGATCTGTACATATCTTTATCATAGAGCAAATACAGCCGGTCAATAACCGACCATTCTCGGGATATTAAGCTCTCTTGGCGGTAGTCAAAGATTACATGCAAGACCTGCTCGTAACCCAATCGGTACCCTGCGGAGTAGATAGCCACAACGGATTCGACGTCCAAAGTTTAGAAGCACTTACATCGCATGGCTACAGCACATAGCTAAAGATAGAGACGAGATCAACATCAATAGATAACTACACGTACGTACGACGAACTAGTCATGAGAAAACAATCTCGGGGTTGTCACTTCCAAGGAAAAAGCAGATTTGAAAATACACGCAGATGTGAGCGCAAATATGAGTACAGAAGAGCGTAATGGTGCCGATGAGTCCCAACCCGTAGGGCGGAAGATACGGTGCCACTCAATCAAAAGTCTACCACGCTGGAAACAAGAGAAGATTCGCTGCGTCCAAGCATATTCTCATGTACCAATAGCCAATGGGTCAAGAGCACTACAGGACGCAGCGGAACAAAAGAAGAAATCGAATCGATAAGGATCAAGAAGCAAAAGAAAAAGAAAAAATTAAAAACATGAATAATCAGACGCAAAAGCGCATAACAAATAATCATGCTGCTTCGTCATCATGCACCAAATGGGCAGTCAGCCTACCCCCGCCTAGCCTTCACGTCATTCTTTTTTTGCTAAGATCGGAGAACATTCCCATACAGAGTCTGTCATGTCACCGCATCCTTCGTTGCACGCATCACTTTCAGCAACCCATAGCTAGCATGGAGTAAAACTGGGTCTGATGCAACTCGAAGGTGTCTTGTTTATGCAATAAGAGGCTCTGGCTTGATCTCAGGCTCGGCCTGAACAGCAGAGACGGGAGATTCGACGGTCTGGCCGACCGGCTCCTCCTTGGGAGCCTCGGGGAAGTCCGACTGCTGAACCTTGGACTCAGGGACGGGCTCAGTCTTGAAGGCAGGAGGGGCCACCTTGCTGACTTCGGGAGAGACAGAACGGCGGTTTCCAATGTACTCCTGGGCCTTGGAACTGTAGGTGCCCGCGTACTGCTTCACCAAGCCAGTAGCGTGAGAGGTGTGCTGGCCGGCGAGGTCCTTGACCTGGTTGGCCTGAGAGTGGGCGATCTTCTGAGCATTCTCAATGTGGGCATCAATGAGCTCGCGGTTGTTGATGTAGATGAGGGGACCCAGGTAGGCAATAGTGACGCCGATCAAAGACAGGCCCCAGAGAGGAACGATCTTGATGAGCCAGTAAGAGAGGAAAGCAGCGGTGAAAGCCTGTATATCCGTCAGATTCATTATCTTCATATTTCTTAGCAATATGATGAGCATACCGCAACGGTGTGGATGATGTTCTCGGCGAACAAGATGCGCTGGAATTCAATGAGGAAGAAGTCCACCAGCTGCTCCAGGTCCTCCAAGACACCCTCGATGGCCTCCTTAGGGACAGTGTAGTATTTCCGGGGGCGGAAAGAGCTGGCAAGTCCTTGGGAGAGGACCAACTTTCCGGCGATCTCGAGCGTGGCGGTAACTAGGGCTGCTGTCAGTATGCGGAAAGCTTCAAAGGCCGGTGGCAGGACTCACATCCTAGAGCCAGGTAGAGGAACTTGAATGCCCAGCGGATAAGAGGGAGGTATCGAGCGGCGAAGATGAAGGTCACAACACTGGCAAAGGACAGAGCAGTCGCGCGAGGGTGCTCCCACTAGATTTACTGTTATCAGCGCGAGCTCAGACGTCAACGGAGGGGGGGGAACTCACGCTCAGGAGGCTGTACAGCAACGAGTGGTAAGCTGGAGGCGAGTTAGTATCTTGCGCGCTGGAAGCGACGAGTGTTGCTGCACATACGAGTCAAGGGCTGGCCGGTAGCGGTGGTGCTCGAAGACTCCACCTTGGAGCCCTTCAGGCCGCGAAATTCATCTCCAGTGCGGTTGGCTTCGGATTTGATGTTCTGCACAACGGGGCCTATAGCAAGATGGGTCAGCCAAACTGGTCGAGTCTTTTCGAGATGATTTTATTATTTCCGCACCATCCAAGACCGTATCCTTGACGCCTAAAGGTGGGAAGGATGGTCAGTCCCCTGGATTTCCAGTATAAACATCGAGAAGGGCAGATAAAGTATACTGTAAAAGAGGCAGAGTGTCAGCGACAATTTCAGGCATACTAGACTCAGACTATCTCAAACGAACCTCACTTGTTCCATTGGTGACGGGATAGTTCACGTCACCGGTGTTGGTGGAAGCCATTAGGGCGGTTTGTTGTGGGTGCAACAGCTCTGGCGCTCGTGCAACGCAAATAGGGGCTGCAATTGAGAGAGGGAGCAGCACAAAGTGTACAGCTCAATGTGAAGAATAAAGATAGGCAATCGAGAGACGGTGGCCGTAGGGGACGATGATGGGGGGAAAAGCAGGAGAAAAGACGATGATGGGCGGTCGGGACAAGTTTGGTGTTTTGGGGTGTGATGCAATCCTAGCGAGAGGGTCGTGTGCTTTTCCTGTGCTCCTTAGAGCCTCCACTAACTCCCGAAGTGAGAGCAGCCACAGCCACCGCCATCACTCTAGATAACACTCTAGACTACTCTGTCATCGGGACGATCAGGATTCTGGCTGCTCTGTGCCCAGATTCTGGCTGGTCCGATCAGATCTCGCCTCTGCTTCCTCGCACCTGCAGACTGATTACCGGTTGCCTGCATTATTCCCCTCTCTCTGCCTGGGCCAACAGGCACAGATTCATCATCATCTCTACGACAAAGTGCGTCTGAGCTCGGCTGATCTTGTCGGAACCCACTGCGATCTACCGGACAACACCCGCTCAGATGGAATTCCATGTGATAGATGCTCTGGGCCGCTGATGCGTCCTCGAGACAACATTCCAAGTACATACATATTACCACATACAGACATCGTCCGCGCGACCATACAGACCATTTGATCTCAGATGACGTTTCGTTTCTCTCTATCTAGCGCTACAGATGCAGGGTCGTTCTCAGCACCCAGGCACAGCTCACACATTCGTCTCCCACTCGTGGTGGGTCTTTTGCTAATGCAGCTGAAGATACGTAGTGGAGAGCCTAGTAGCTTCGCGGCAGGTTCAGCGCTTTCTCGCCGATAAAATTCAAAATCATTTCCTGGGACGGTCAGCGGTGGAGATTTTCAGATCACAGATCAAAGAGCTTGACTTACTCTACTAACAGGCGCAATGCGAGGCACGAAACATTCGCGGAGATATCGCTCAACGTGGTACTCTTGGGCATACCCCATGCCTCCATGAGAAAGGACCTGGAGAAAAACAGAAAAATTAAGTTTCAGCAATAGTCAACCAATAACTCGTTCAGCAAAATAACCATGTTACTCACGGCTCTCTCGCAGGCCGTAAAGGCTGCCTCTGCGGCCAGGTATTTAGCAGTGTTGCACGCAACACCAACAGCTTGCGGTGTGATCGTCTTATCAGTTTTGCTGGAATCGTAGAGACGTGCTGCATGGTATGTCGCGAGTTTGGCTGCTTCGAGATTCATGTATGCCGCCGCCAGCGGATGCTGAATACCCTGGTTTTGTCCGATGGGCCGGCCAAAAACTACACGATCTCTCGCATAGTTTGTGGCTTTTTCCAGGGCTGCATATCCCAGGCCCAGAGCCTCGCCAGCCAAAAGACATCGCTCCGCGTTCATTCCATACAGGACCTGCGCAGATATGGTGGTTAGAATGCAGAATATACCTCTGCTCTAGGATACATACAATTTTGAATCCTTGACCCTCTTCGCCAATCAGGGTGTCCGCCGGGACTTTATAGTTCTCAAAGAAGACCTCGTTCGCATCGACCGCTCTGCCTCCCATCTTCTTGATCTTCTTGAGCTCTAGGCCGGGTGCATTCTTGTCAAAATCGATGAAGAATAACGACAATCCCTCTGAGGGCTTCTTCACTTCTTCAAGCGGTGTGGTTCTGGCCAGCAGCACCATCCGGCTTGCTACCTGGGCTGAAGATATCCAACTACATGAAAGTGTCAGCTCCATTCTCATGTGCAGTCCTTCGGATTCAGGTGTACATTTTCTGTCCGGAGATCTTATAGTAGTCGCCGTCTCTCACCGCACGAGTGCGTAGCTTCAATGTCTCCAAGCCAGTGTTGGGTTCTGTACTGTGATACGTTAGACGGTAGCCGATGCGCCATTGATTCCGTACATACACTCCAAAGCACGTCCTTACGTCTCCTGAAATGAGAGGGACCAGCATCTTTTCTCTCTGCTCGGGCGTAGCAAATTTCGCAACGGGCTAGGCGCATAATCCTATTTTAACGTCAAAATTCCAGGTCAAGATAGGAGATTAACAGACCTGCGTAGCGTAGACATTGGCGTGGATGGACTGAGCACCTGCAAGACCTGCGCCTGTCCTATTTGGATATCAGCTCTGGATCTCTACATACAGATAATACAGTGCGACATACTGCGCAATCGTCTGCAGCATCATCGTGGCTTCGGAGATCCCGAGCCCTGCTCCCCCCAGTTCCTCAGGCAGAGCAATACCAATCCATCCATCCTTCGCAAGAGCGGCATGTAGTTCGTGGGGGTATTGTCCAGACTCATCCCGTTCAGCCCAATATTCCTGTAGTCATTCCCATTAACGCGCATTCAATCGCGTCTACAGTGAACTGATCATATGATGTCGCTGCTCAATATACATACATCTGGAAAGTTGGAGCAGATCTTAGATATAGCATCGCGCACCATCAGTTGCTCAGGGGTAAAGCAACTAGTCTCCATGAACCTGCTTGAGGAGGATGCGGAGAAATGTCTTCTGGGAGGCCATTTCTGTTGCAATAATGGCGCTTGTTGACATCTTGGCAATGGAGGTCTAGAGCGGCTGAGGGAACGAAGAAGAGGACGATGGGCCATTCTGGGCATATACGGTGGGATTATCTCTCTCTAATGCTTCGGTTGTGTTTCTACCACAGAATATGCAGGGGTTTAACAAGTTATGTGTCCACGACCCCAATATTTCCCCCCGTAAGAGCGCTCAGCATACTTAGATCTCTCCGCACTTGAGCTGCCGAGAGCCGGGATGACCTCCCCGATGAATGCCTCAGCAACGGATGCCTGCGATGTGAGGCACTGTGCACGTGATCATCACCTGACCTGGCGGCCGCACGCGTTGCCCAATGTTTTGGTAGAGCATCTCGAGCCTCCATCATCTTAACCCAGAGATCCCTCGACGACCACTTTTCTCACCCCGATGCTTGCTACGACACCATAGAAGACCTGTCAGAGGCTTCAAGGCCATTTTGCGCCCCTAAGTGACTGCTGGAGTCGTCCATTTATCCTCCACGTCCGCTAGGTTCGCTTTGTTTACATCATGGCCGCCGGTACAAGGGCACAGAGGCCCGTGGGCTCCGCTGCCTGGGTCGCAGCAGAGAAGGAAAACATCACGCAGCTGGTCAACCAGGAGATGGAGGAAATTGAATATCCTGTCCGCCACGAGATGGAGTGGCTTAATGAACATATGGCGGAGGTATTCTCGTCGAATCAATTGTAAGGGTCTACCGTCTCGCCTGTTCGATGACAGCTTCAGACGCTGACTACGGTCTTTAGCAATGTTACCGAAATATTCAAGACGCCAGGGAAGATGCGAGGCAAGACTCCACGTACTGCGCGAAAGCGCAACGTGGACCAGGCCCGTGTGGTGAGTTCCAGTCGTGTCCCTGTGATGTGCGAAGTTTGTTGCTGACAGTTGGCTTCAGCCCTTGAGCGACATATTTTCTTCTACAAACCAACCGGTCAAGGCTAGTCCGTTTAACCAGGCGATCGCTAAATTGGCCGTTAATAAGGACGCGGAGAAATCACCACAGCCTCAATACCCTGATCTTAAGCAGAACATGAACTCCTTCCCCAAATACAACACGGACTCGGGCTATCACGGCATGGAAGAAGAGGATGAGATGGTTCTTCCAGGGATGCAGCAGGATTCACAGCCATCTACCCAGCCTATAGATGATGAGCCAACTTTGATTGCGCACGATGCGCCCAGCCCTGTCGATCGTCGCACGACGGAGGGCTCCTTCCACTCTGCTCAAGAGAATGTGCGCGCGCGCGGCGAGACCGTTGAGCCAATGAATATCGACACACCTACCAAAAAGAAAGTCGAAGTGCAGATTCCAGAGACTTCGCGGCAATCTACTCCGGTCCAGAGTCCTGTACGATCGCCCGGAAAGAACACCGCCCCTCCGATGCAGGAATCTGAGCCAGCCGAGGAGGCTGATGATGATATGGAGCTTGACAATCAGTTTGACGATATCGGCTCGCCTTCTGATGGCTCGACCCCGGAACGGCCTCTGATGCGGAAGAGCAGTCTAACATTTGCTTCCCTTCCTGCTCGAGAGCCTCTAATGACAAAGAAGAGCATTGGGGGTGCAAGGATCTCGAGGACGAGTCATGTTGACCTTGCCAAATTGAACACAGCAGGGCGTCCCAGCTATTTCGGCAGACAGACGGGTCCCGCACGGAACACGCAAGCAGTGCCTGAGGGACGCGATGAGAAAGTCCAGGAGGACAAGATGGACATTGATGATGAGAAAGAGCTTCGCCCAGAGGATCTAGAAGTTGATACGCATGCCAGCAAGCTTCACACCAAATCTTCTACTCAGAGACTGCACGAGAAGATCAGTATGCTGGGCAAACTGCAACCGTCGCGCCCGACGAAGTCAATTCCTGCTGTTTCTGCTCTAGCAGGCTCTCAAGTGGCCTATCCTGACCTCTCCGGCACAAAGCAGGAGGCACCACAAAGGTCAGGTGTTACCCCGGCCCCCGAGCCTGCCGATGCTGAGGACGATGAATGGATTAAGCCATTGGCGTCTTCGCATAAGCCGAAGATCCCTAAGAGCAACACTGCTGACATTATGGAGAATGTGGCTGGACACGAGACCGTTGGAAACCTGGAGAAGACCGAACCCCGGCCTGTACAGAAGGCTACTGAGCCCTCGGACGCGAGTTCTCCTATGGCCATTCAGTCTAAGCATGGCAAGACTGCGTCTACTTCTGTGCTTTCATCACCCCAGCGGTACGGTATCAAAAGCAGTCTCCACCAGAAGAGTGCATCCGCATCAAACCTGGACGCTGAATCGACGACGCCGCCTACCTCTCCTAGGCGACACGATGGCCCGTTGAGCGCATCAAAGTCCAAGCTGCAGTCGATCATGAAGACTGCTAAGGGACTTTTCACGAGTAGCGCTGGGGTTTCAGCAGCTGCCAAGATGGAGACATTGTCCCCAACCAGCTCACGCTCCCGACCCGGCACTCAACACGGTGTTGACAATGCTCCTCAAAAAGGAGACTCTCACCCCGTATCCCCCAGTCCGCCAAGGTATGAAGGACGCAGAACCCGCAGTTCCACGGAGAGGGAGGAGAAGAGAAAGCAGAAGGAGCTGGAAGATCGGCGTGCGGAGGAAGAAACGGAGAGAGCCAGAGAGCAAGAAAGGCAAAAAGCTGCTCAGCACAAGGCTTCCCTAGAAAAGGCAGAGAGAGAGAGACGCGAAGCTTCAGCACTTGAGTCTGCAAAGTCAAGCCCCAAGAAAGCACCTCAATCTCAGAAGCCCGAGCCGAGCACTTCTCATGCTCAACAGGCTCCTAGACCGGCCGACAGACGACCGGTGAGACCTACGCGTGAAACTGCACCGAAACCAAAGCCACAGCCAGTATCGATCCGAGTAGGAAGTGCACTTTCCCGTCAGATACCGTTGGCGTCTGCCTCGTTCGCCTCCCAAATACCCGAGCCGACTCAGACAGCAACTACACCAAGCGCCGCTTCGAAGCAGCCCGGTCTTGGTAAGAAGGCCAGCAATACTTCGTTGCACACCACCGCTTCGACAGGCAGCTTCAAGAGCTCGGTGTCCTCACAATCTCAGCGCAAGGCGCAGTTGGCTGCTGATCGTAAGAAGGAGCAAGAGGAACGAGAGGCCCGTCGCAAAGAAGAGCAGAAAAGAGAGCAGGAACGGAAGCGTGCTGCTCAACAACAGCAGGAGGAAGCACGTCGTCAAGAAATGCGAAATAGAGCCGAGGCTGAACGACGGGAGCGTGAGCAGTCTGTTACAGATGATCCCAAGAAGAGTGCTCAGAAACAGGCGATTGAGAAGCGCCGGTTGGAGAATGCTCGCAGACTCGAAAGACAGGGCAGTCAGCAGCCGACTGCTGCTGGTGAATTGGTATGATACCCTATATAGGACATTACCATCATCTACTAACAACTTTCACAGAATTCCATCCTGCAACAAGAAAAGGGTGCTTCCCACGCCTCGCAGCGCAATGACCTTGGTACGAACAGACCAGCGTCACGTCTTGGCTCTACTCAACCCTTCGGTCGCTCTATCAACCAGCCAGCGCCCAATCCAGCAAAGCCACCCAAGAGAGCACTGGAGGAAGAAGCCCACAGCCGCGCCACCGCACAGAAGCCCGGCATGGCATATCAGACGGAGCCCAAGCGGAGAAAGACGGAGGACGAGCATAATCCCCTGCCTCCAGTCCGACCAACCATGGCTCCGCCAATTCGGCAGTCAAACATCCGCAAGGCAAGTGTCCTCTTCGCCCCCAGAAAGAATCAGCACTAACACCCTGCAGGAGGCTTCTAAGTCACAGATCTTTCCACATGGCTATCCGACGGCCCCCCCGCCTGCAGCTCATCACCAGGCCGGGTCGTCCCTGTACAAAAATGGTCTTTCTGCCACACACACACAGCACGCAGGCTCTTCACGGCCGGGGTATCCTCCTGACATGAGCAAGTATACTAGCGGCAAGATACCCTTCGCAGACGCTCCCAACCAAGGTTCCTCGTCTCAGAAGACTCCTGGTCAAGGTGTCCAGAAAGCTCCCACTAGGCCCTCGCCCAAGTACCCTAGCGGAGAAAGTATCCATCTGCCTGAGATCGCAACTGATAGTGAGGAAGAAGATTCGGACGCGGAGATCATGCCAGTGCCGAAGTGGGCTCAGCCGGATGAGCTGAAGACCCTCTTGATGGAGCAGGAAGGCAAAGAGGCAGATCTTATTTTCGGCCCGATTGCACCATTCTCGCTGGAGGAGACGTTTAAAGCTGACAAGAAGATCAAGAAATTCCGAGACCGTACCAGCAGTGCCAATTGGGCTGGTCCTGATGGACTGACTCAAGAAGAAATCCGTAAGGATCTTGCTGAGCGACAGCGGCTGAGAAGGAATGGTGGATGGACATTCGCCCCCTAGGTGGGCAGAAATTCAAGTACATTAGTCTGATTTTTGTTATTGTTTTCAGTTGCAGAGATTCAGCATTTTTGCGCGTCCAAGAGGAAAATCTGGGGGTTGGACAGCCGGTGTGGCGTTTTCTGATTGCATATACTAGGGACTCGTGTTGTTCTTTTTGGCGTTTGCGGTTGGGATCTATATTTCATCCGGTATGCTCGTGGCTTGAGCGTACCGTATTTCGCGGTCTACTGTGGGACTAGTACGTTAGATATTGCTTGGACATATCAGCCATACGCTATTAATCCGGACTTTAAAGTCTTTCTAGCTGAACTCTGCACGGCGACCTGTTCGTGACCCATCATGTGATATCCATAATGACATCCAGTTTGGGGGCCAAGTACCCATTTCCACGCATTGAACAACCACCAACGCAGCCTGACTCCCCTCCGCTTCGATTAAGCGAGATTCATCGTCTCGATCTGGGATCCGGCTGGTCCCGGAAACCCACTCTTATACGGGAGGAACGCGTCTATAGCTCGTGTGAGATAGTTTGCACATGAGCTATGTGCTCTAGCATACATACACATGCGTCCTAGGACTAATCACTGTGCTAACATTAGCGTCTCATCCAAATCACCCCGCCTTGCAGTGAGATTTATGCTTGTTATCATGCATGTCGGACAGGTGGCTGCCAGGTGGTCGCGCCAAACGGCCCAGTCGCAGTCGCTGGTCGACATGGCACCGGTTTCCGACGCGGTTCAAGTAGATCCCATCCGCTTGGTGGTGTCGAGAGGGAGAGGGGGATGAAGCGCCCTGTCCATCGAGATGACTACAAGACCCGGCTTATGTGCGTACGGGAGGATATATCTCTCCGGTTCGGGAAGATATAGAAGGGCGTGAAGACGTCCAGACGCCTTCACCGCTCCCGTCATCATCTTCAGCTTTCTTTCTCTTGGTTATATACTACTTCTATGGTATCAATGCCATCCTTGTCTTCGTCCTGTCATACTTGAATATTACCTGCCTTTCTTTCTTCGCTGCACCGGATACCTATTCCTCAGTTGTCTAGCCATCACCTCGTATTCGAGACTTCATACGCACTGATGCTCTCCCTCTACCCCTGTTGTCTAATCTATAAATATCTTCGAAGAATCGCGGAGGGCTAGTGGAGAGAACAGAGATGAATCTACCACTTCCGAGCCCATTGTCCCTGAGCCCCGTTGCCCGTCTCATGGAGAGCGGCGAATGGGACGAGGCCCAGGACATCCTCCAGCGGATTCTCCAGAAGAAAGAGCAAGAAGCAGGAACTAGCCATCCAGAGACACAGCGTGTGAGGAACATGCTGGCATGCGTCCATCGTCGTCAGGGCCGGAACCATGACGCAGAGACAGAAGAGACAATCCGACAGAACACTCGACATCGATCTGGTAGCTCAGAAGGAGGCAGTGCATTGGCTGCAAGATCCAGCAACTCTCCTAGTTCCAGCAATAATGAACATCGAGAACAGCAGCAGCAGCAGCGACGTATGCTCGAAGCATTAGACACCGAACGTCGAGTCCTCGAACTAACTCTCCGCAGAAGTCTTCGCCTTCCCGGCTCTCGTCCTAATCTAGACATGCTGTCACGCATGGACTCACTTGCAGATACGTACTTTGAACAGAATCGTCCAAGGATAGCTGCCCAGCTGCATCAGACCGTTCTACGCCTTCGCACTTCTACTCTCGGGCCTGGAAACCCACTCACCATCGTGGCCATGGACAGTTTAGGCCGCGACTATGCCGCCCAGGGGCAATTCAAAGATGCGCTGCGCCTGCAGGAAGACGCTGTCGAGGCAGGCCGCGTGCACCTGGGACAGGAGGATGTTGTCACATTACGCTGCATCGTCCATCTAGCAGAAACTTACGGCCGAGTGATGGCCGAAGCACCAACGGTTCCACCAAACGCGCGAGCGATCCCGTTTCTCGAGAACGCCGCGTCTATCCTCGAGAGGACGGCGGGACCAGAGAGTTCAGACACTGCCTCGATACGATATTACCTTGCCGTGGCGTACTCAAGAATAGGTGGGCGCTTCGGCGACGCGGAGACACTTCTAGCGTCTGTTCTGCGATGGAGTCGTCAGAACGTCAGCGCGGGAAACAATACGGCTCTTCAGATCATGCGGAACCTAGTAACGCTGTATCGGCATCTAGGGAAGCTGGATCGAGCGCATGAGGTCGAGACGCTGTTGAAGAGGGCTGCGGGGTGAGGTACTCTAGCAGTCCCGCCTGGTGGTCACTCACTTGATGTGTGATTTTACATTGATGATTGTTATTATACTCGGGGATTATAGACATCAAACAGTAGATATGTCCATGAGAATGATCTGACGAACTATATATACATGAACATACTTCATTTTTTCCATCACTCCAGACAAGCTGATACAATAACAGGAATATAAAGAAGAAAAAAACGAAAGTCTTGATACAAGGAAATAGAATACTGACCAAGTCCATCGCCTCTAAAAATAAAAGGCCGGGAGTTACGAAACTTGAAACCAGGGCAAAAGAGAACCCGCCTCGGGTTGGTTACTGTTCCGAATGGGCCAATGAAGTGGGCTTGTAAGTGGAAGGATTATTCCAATCGTAGCGGCCGAGCGCGTAGCCTCGACGTTTCAGAGTTCAAATACAATGATGGTATCGCGGATGGAATGGTGCAAAAGTCCTATTGCAGCTGTGTGCTTAACAACGTTGTTGCCTGTCGTCAACTGAGATTTCTGGCAACCAAGACGGGCTCAGCCGCTAAGGATACATTTTTATACACCACAGCCACGACCCAGCTATTTTGTCGCCAGGCTAGCAACGTCTGGGTGCAGATGAGCACTCTGGTTGGCCCGGCCAAAGACTAGACGGCGCTTGATGACTTGGAAGTTGAGATTGTTAATACATGCCATAGATAGAATCGACCCCGTACTTGGGTAGTGATCTACAGCACCGCCCACATGGGGGCCATTTTGTCTCCAGCATGTTCCCTTAGTCGCAGCCTAGTACGGTACAACATGTGGCTTCTGTTTCTTCATCCACTTACTCGCTATCTTCTTCTTTTTTCCTCTTCAAATAGCGAGACAGTATTGACTGTCGTGGCTTTTCTTGAGCTCGTTCTTCCATGCTCTCCCAGTATTGGTCAAGAACTTTCAGCCGTCCTGGCCTCTTCGAACCCTAATTGAACCCGAATTGAGCGCTTAGAGGAGTTCACAATCATCGGAGGGGCTGGACATCATGGAGTTAAGGTCCACTTCCAGCAGTAACAGATCAGACGACCCAATGGTCCGTACGGATCTGGAGAGCAACGTTCAAGCGGGACAGAAGAAACAACAGAGTCTTCCAACGCGCGTTTGGGTAGCTCCTGCTACTCTGCTGAAGAGGAGAAGAGGCTATCTGGTATCGGACGTATTCAAAACTGTGGCCTGTGTCATGACTGTGCTGTAAGAAGGCCGCAAGCATTCCGCGCATTCATGACTGACCCCTGATATACAGATGTATCTTTCAATTTGTCTGGATACGACACCTTCAAGCGGGCTGGGTTCGCGTACCAAACGACCCATTTGACATTAGATTCAACGACGACATCAAGTGGAACAGCCCTTCAATATGGGATAGCAGCCGACAAGCCTTTATTCATAACGCCATGCCAGTCCCCGTTCATTCGCATAACGACTACTGGCGACGTATTCCTCTCTTCGAGGCGCTCGGCTCTGGCTGCATCAGTGTCGAAGCTGATGTTCACCTCCGTGATTCCGACCTTCTCGTCGGTCACACATCATCGAGCCTACATCGCGGCTCGACCCTTCGCTCCATGTATCTGGATTCGTTGCAACGCATGCTTGATACGCAGAATGCCCACATTACGGACGGGACGTGGCGAGGCATCTTTGATCGATCTCCGCAACAAACAGTCGTCCTTCTCATCGACCATAAAACCGCAGGTCCAGAGACCTTCGCAGAATTGGATGTTCAACTCCAACCGCTACGTGACCGTGACTACCTCACCTACTGGAATGGCACGGACCGGATCATGCGTCCCATCACTGTCGTGGCGACAGGAAATGCTCCATTCGAGTCCGTCATAGCGCTTAACGCCTCCCACAGGGACATTTTCTTTGATGCACCGCTGCACGCGTTGCTTTCTCGTTATGATAATTTCGATGTGGAGCCGCCCTTATATGGATACAACATCTCAAACTCATACTTCGCCTCGACACAGTTCAAGAACGGCCGCTTATGGGCATGGCATGACGAATCCAGTCCTCAACCGGACACTCCGGGCGGGAGGGACAGAGAGGCATCGCAGATCGAGCAAGCAAAGGCTCGAGGCTTGATAGCCAGATATTGGGATACACCCTCGAATCCGCCCAACCTGAGAGATATCGCGTGGCGGGTCTTGGTTGATGTAAAAGTTGGCATTTTGAATATGGATGACATGGGTGCTGTGAGAGCCAGGGCCCGTGGATGGGGTCAGATCGAACTGTAAACTCACGCTCGGGATGTTGTGAAGCCATCCAAGTAAGCTATACCTATCCTCTCATTCTGCACATTCTCCAGCTACTGTAGTGTGCATCCAAATAACGCTTTCTCGTTAGCATACATACGATATTGGTTACGGAGCCGCGTCAGGTCCATCTGCTCTCTGCTCGAGGACTATACCAGTTGCATCATGGCCAACTAGATGTGAGACCAGCCTGGCGTGCGTTAGGACGTGCAAATAGAGTGACGCATATTGATCTAGACAGGGAGGTCCCGGAGGACACTCGCCTCGACTGATAGAGTCAGCAGCACAGGTTTGGTCTCGTGGCTGGCTAAAACAGTGCTGTAATGAAGACCGAAATACGCCGGAGAGAACCCAGAGTCACAGGTACTCCAAATGAGCACCGCTCTAGATCGGAGTCAGAACCGACACGGGTTAGAAGTTCCCAAGAGTAGCCCACTTGTTGGTGGTCACTAACTGTATATATATTTATGTGCAAACGGAAATACTTTATTTTCTTGTCACATCATACACTCATACCACAAGAGGAATATAGGAAAACAAAAGGAGAGACAATAAGAATAAAATAAGAAAATAGAATATTAGCTAAACCCATCATAAAAAAAAAAAAAAAGAAAGAAAGAAAGAAAATCCCGAGTTGAAACAGGGAACACCAAAAATACTAAAAAAGGAAATTACTTTGCATCATCCGTGAATCGAACACGGGCCTCGTCGATGGCAACGACGAATTCTACCACTAGACCAATGATGCTTGTTGATGTATATTTACTCATAAGCATGCTATGTTAAGGACCGTCAAATCCACTACCTAGTTAACTGCTTCTACGGAGTAGATGTCCTAGAAATATTTGGGCGCGATAACCATACTCTCCTGCATGATCTTGGGGCTAAGTGGCTGCAGGTGATAACGGCGGGGACTGATCCGATTGCATTGTGTCTAGTCCGTATAGCGCCACGAACTTTGAAGGGCACCCAGCGTTCTAATATTTCTAATATTTGGGCCAAGTGTAAATGCTCCGTTTTCTATCGGACAGTTTCAAGGGAAATGGATGTTTCGATTTGCACTGGAACTCAAATATGACCTCGCGGAGTTCAGCCACCTCGTGTCCTGCAGATCAGTCGACCGTATTACTCTTCTATAGATAAGAATGGTCTCGAGATTATTTCAAGGCGGTACATCATCGGATGACTCTATTGCGTAGCAATATACATCGCATTGAAGATGGAGACCCGCAGAAACGAACGCCCGGCCGGCCTGTACCAGAAATCTTTCAGTGCTCTATGCTATTTTACAAAAGGCTTTCGCCCATAGATCTATTCCACATGAACATCCGGTTCGACGTCGCTGACTCCGTCATCCATGCCTTCATCCATCGCATCGGCGTTGAGGTTGGAGGAATCAGCCGTCACGCCGCGTTTTTCTTTACCCTTCTCGTAGGAGATAGTCTTCCATCCCGCAGGGACGGATGGTTCCTTGACGTACTCGGACATGGGGAACTGCGAGACAGTTAGTAACTGTGATGCAGAACATGAGGTCTAGATTTGGGGTCCGTACATAATGGTCATTCTTCTTCATAGTCACCACCCATGGCACGTTATCGAACGTCACCGCCCGAAGACGGAAATAGGTGTTATCTGGGATCTTGTTGACTTCTCGCACGAAGCTGTCCAGGTCACGCGTCTGCACCCCGTTGACAGCGGTGATAAAGTTAGTCGGCGCCAACCCATACTGGTAGGATGGAGATCCGCGACTCTGCGAAAACGTCAGTATACTCATCACATAATGCAGGGTTCTAGTCCACATACTCTCGCACTAACGTAGATCTCACTGTGTAGCTTAGAGATCTGCTGTCGAACCGCATGATGAGGCTTCTGCAGTACTGCGCCGCAGAAAACCACAGCACGGTCTGTTTCAAGTTCCTCAGTGGGCACTGTAGGCACCTGAACGCGCATCTCTTGACCGTTGCGAACGATGAGAGCGTCAAGAACTTCGTTATCATACATGATATCAAGCTCCGAGACACGGGTTATCAGTTTGCCGTTCAGAGTCAAGATGATATCGCCCTCCTGTAAAGCATCTGCCTCGGACTTGAACGAGGGAGGTGGAACATCCACCTTTCGTACCATGAAGAGCTGATGTCGTGTCGGGTTTGCCTCTGCGACTTTCTCGATCCATTCATCCGACACACCCATGATCCGCGCCTGACTCATCTGCACCACGTAGCTTTCCATGTTGAGTATCCGGAGCTTAGGGATGCCTCCCTGCTGAATCTTGCTGATGATCGGCAGAAGCGAAGGAGTAGCCATGCCGAGATGATACTCGACATCCTTGTGGCTATTGGCAGTTCGTTCTCCCAGGTAGTTCAACCAAAGAGCCTGCACAACGCCATCTTCGCCGATAAGGACGCCATTGGTACATTGTCCACTGAGACCAGTGTCCACCGTAATGGCATCCAGGTTGATGGCACGATATCTCGGGGCAGATGAATTCGCCGGGATGGCAACAGTGGTGATGTCTGTGACCGTCGTCTTGGCTACTACTATACGGAAGTTCTGGTTGAATCCCACAAAAATGGTTTCCTGGCCTTGCTTGATGTTCTCCGTGCTGAGTTTAGCGCTCTTGACCGGAGCCTGGACCAGTTTCGGATCGTACTGCACAATCGTGTAGTTCTGTAGCGGATGCAGGAAGACGACCTTGCCGCTGACAATGATCGAATCTGCAACCGTGATATTGATATCACATAGATCATAAGGAACAATAGCCCTGGAAACAACCACAAGACCCTTTTCCGCATCAATAACAAGACCGAATCCGGTCTTCTTGGCCTGAGGGTAACCATCGAGCTTCAGAGGCATCGTGCAGGAGACCCTGACGAAGCTTCGAACAATGTCAGCTGCAGCAGGCTGACTGATTCCCTCTAGCTTGATGAAGTCGGCTTTTCTGGGAACCGGTGGTGCTGCTGGGATCGGATCGGCGAGGTCAGAGAAGTCCCATAGACCAGTGTCATCATTTCGTACAGCCAAACGCATCTTGGGATGCCAGTGGCGGTCGACATAGACGATGCTGGTTCCTCTAGTGTGTAGATCCCGGATATGCCTGTAAGACACGACAACTCGGGACCGATCTGCAATACGTGAGCTTCACTCTCTGCTTGCAATCCACGCGGAGCACTTACCTGGGATAGTCTTCATGACTTCAATAAACTCGTTCAGATCCCTTGTTGGGCGTTTGTCAATCGTATCGATAATCCAACCGGATACGGTATTTTCCAGCTTGAAGGAGCCGGCCGCCTCGCAGATGAATACGCCGCGAGTCGCGATGGCATACAGTCTTGCTTGTTGGTAGGACAGATCATGGAATGTCCCACCGGCAACAGAGACAAAGCGGTCGGGAGTAATGGCATGTAAATCTCCCACCTGGCACTCGAGTTCAATATCCTCTCCGCCCCTCTGAACGAGAAGTTTAATGGAGTTCCCGACGTTCGAATCCAGAATATCATCCAGTCTCACGAACCGTGTGATAAGTTCCCCGTTGATCTCCAGGAGCACGTCTCCCTCTTCCAGCTTGCCATCGGCTGGACCCTCCGGGAGCACAATCTCCGCCACCAGCATGCCTGTTTCCTTTGGGGCTGATGTACGAACAGCGGCCTCCCACTCGGGAGTCAGCCCCAAGCGACGACACTCGTCGAAGGGCTTGATCATGAATTGGGTCTGGATAGTACCACGGGAGACAAATTCATTCCTGCGGATGCACTCCAGAGCACGCAGAGGTCGGTCTAGAGGTAGGAAATAATCCGTTGCCGCGCCATCAGCGCGGCCTCCGGCCTGCAGGGCTATTGCGTGACCATCGATATTGACCACAGGACTGCCAGAACTTCCACCACTGGCCGCAGCTGCCGCCTGGATGTAGTTGGTGTTGAAGTCACTGTAACCCTCGCCATACTCGGGTGCGTTTCTGTCAAGTCGACTGATCACACCGGAGAGAATACTGAGCTTCTCTCCTGCATCGTTACCGACCACACGGATCTCGACGCCCACACGGGCAGCATCCGGCTGCAGCTTCAGCTCTGTCAACTTCATATATTTGATGGCGGAAGGATCGAATTTGAGGATACCAAAATCGTGGACCGGATCGCGGTAGATGGGCTTGACATCGCACTATGACAAGAGATACTTATTAGACCCATACATAGAAACACATGCATATAGAAATGGACCAAGGGAAATGAGTCAACATACCTCTTCATGGTTATCAAAAATGCAATAACCCCAGAAAGGTCCAGAACAGACGACATGTCTATTAGTCAAAATGTATCCCTTCTCCGCGTCGACGACGAAACCCGTTGCCTGACTAGCCATGGACAGGTCCGTATCAAATGAGCATGTCTGGCAGAAATGGATCGATACGACGCTCTTCACGACGTTCTCGATTGTGGCCTGCCATTCTGGAGAGTCTGCCTGAGCTGGACCCAACGGGAGAGCGCGAGCGGTATCAGCGTCATTCTCGATGCTGTACACCGTTCCATTCGCTGGTGTTGAGTCTCCCGGCGTCAGCGCAGAGGTTTCTGGTTTCAGATGTTTCGCAGGGCGATCGGCACCAGCGACAGGGCTATGCTTGCGCTTCGAACGAATCTCGCCTGCCCCGTCCATATCGGATGCGGATGAGCAGAAATTGCGCAATGCGCGGGCGGAAAGGAAGTCCGGAGTCTTTCGAAATGGGGCTGATAGAGAAAAAGAAGGGAGGGAATCGTTTATGGGCCGTACGTGTCGAGAGAGTGAGGAGGAATATGAGGAAGAGGGTGTTTGTCCCAGTCGTCTGCAAGCTCCGCTTGGAGCTTGATCCTTAAAACAATTCTTCAAGCGGAGAGCGAATTGACGTCGAGCGGTGCAGGACCCTACAGCAGGTACCACGAGACCACGGGAGATCGACAGGAAGCTGGAAGAACCCGCAGAGATCAAGTTCGAGGCCGAGAAGCCAGGGCTCTGCGAGGGAGAGCAGCGATACGGCGCAGGCGCAGGTCGTGCTGGACCGGAAGACGCAGTAGCAACGGAGAAGCCCCTTCTGCACGCCGCGAGCAGGGCGGAGGACATCCACAAGACCAAACACGACGCCTCCCAGCCGGTCGAGAGTGGTAGACGGGCAGCCTAGCAGGGACGGACGAGAGAGCGCGTGGACGAGGGCGAAGTCATCTGCTGGAGCTGAAGAGCTGGAGGTGTTGCGAAACTGTGGTGGTTAGCTCTCTATGCGCCCTGATTGGACGACCAGCAGCCCTCCTCCATCAAGGTGGGCGCGTAAGGTCCTTGCGATGGACGAATATAGCAGAAAAGTATAGCAGACAAGAAGTATAGTGAGTTGATGGGCTACAGCCCTGGCTATTCTTATATTCCTATTTTCCATTACTGTTTGGGGGGATCATTACGTTGCTGTATGGTATGCGACTCCCAGGAACGGACTCCCTCTACCGTCGCAATGGCAGAGCAGCACACAACAGAACCACATTGGCATGGTATCACACGTTTATTCAGACATCCGAACAGTACAAGCAGTGACTATCAATCATATATAGCGCTGAAATCGGTCCGTCCCGATTCACCCTGAACTCCCACATATATGCTCCCATCGATTATGTTATACAGCATTGCGTACCCTTTATCTCCAGATGCACCTCCAATCTTTTTGCGTCCTTCTCTTACTGAACCCAGGCGGCCCGTTGTGCCCGAGCATCCACTGCGTAGGGAGCGAAGCAGTCTCTCTGGCAACGAGACCTCCAAAGACAGAAGATGAAACCTCCCTTCACGGTGGACTCTTCTTCATTTTTCATATGGCCTGGCCGTGCATGGCAGAGATATGCCTCTAACACAAGACTCTCCGTACACCTTTCACTGGACCAGTAGGCCTCTAGCTGCATCTCTGAGGCCAGAACTCAACTGAAAGCGCGACAGTCATCCATTCTCGTCGCACTTCACACCATAGACTCGGCCATAGAGGCCGGACTGGGACCCCCGTTACCCTGTGACAGCTGGTGGCCGTGCTTTTGCATCTGTTGTTGCTGTTGCGCCTTTGCCGCACCAGGGAAAAGTTCGTTCAGTTTCGTATACATATTGTTGAGATTGGGCAAAGACGGCGGTGGTGTCATGATGGCCGGTGCCGATGGCAGAACCCCAGCGGCTTTCTTTGCTTTGTCGGCAATCGAGGCCAGGTAGGCCAGGTTTGCCTGGAGGCGGCGCATGCAATCGATATATTCCTGACTCGGCTTTGTCGCCTGCCCCTTCTGCGCATCGTTCTCGGGACCCTGATTCGGAGACTCCGAATTTTGCGGCTGGGCTGGCGGCAGACCTGCTTTGCCCGCCGCCTGCAAACTCACAACCTCTTGGAGGAGCGCGGAGTTGATATCAAGGAGTAGGTGGACTCGGGCTTTATCACGGGCCGCAGCTTGCGCTTGAGCCGTTGCGGATTGGGGAGACGACACCGCAGTCGGACTCGGCTGCTGCACCGGTCTCTGCTGGCCGACGAACATGTTATTCGGCGTGGAGACGGCGGCCATATTCGGCGGTGTCCCTTGAGCGGTTGATGCCGGCAACCCAGACACCGTCTGCGGTTGGGACGATTGCGAGGGAGTAGCTGGAACGGTCGATGGGGTATAAGGAGAAGGTGCAGATACCGTAGGGAAGTTTGCGTGGGGTCCTGCGGCAACCAACGACAACGCGCTTCTAGTTAGTCGATCGTCTCCCAACGCGCACAAGGCGTAAAGCAATAGTAGTAGTAGATAGGGACCAGATGGAGCAACCAGCACAACGCCTGGCGCCAAAACATCTGGAGACGCGCAACTGCATTCCGGCCTGGGGTGGGTTACACACCCGTTGGTCTGTGTTCCCAAACCCACAAGGCTCAGTGGTCCAAAGACCTCAGGCAGAGAGCTGTCTGCCACACTCCGGAGAAGATAATCGGCCTGGGGTACTATTCTCATCTTGACTTACCAGAAACTTGCTGGGGGATGCCGACCGGCATCATAGCACCGGCGGGGCCAGTAGTCTGGAGTTGCACAGCGCCAAATGGATGTTGTTGCGGTTGCTGCTGCATGGGAAGGCCCTGTGGCGCCTTGATCTGGGAGTAGGCGCCTGCATTCGCATAAAAAGGGACCTGGTGACTATTCGGACTCTGCGATGGAACGGGATAGCCGGCCGGAGCAGCCAGCATAGGGTTAGGATGCTGCTGGAAGGCAGGATAGCCAGTGGGGTTGGGATTCATGGTCAGCATCAAATCGTACAACCGCTCCTCCTGCTGTTTACCCTTCCTGCTCCCCTGTTCCTGGACTGGCAGGCAACCGCTTTGACCCGGGATGGATAGCGCCGGTGGGCACAAGATCTCGGTTCTGACAGCGACGAACGGCGCCCAGGACGGGCACTTTGATCGCGGGACAATCCAAGGATGGGACTGTCGGGAGCGGGGTGTGGCTTTGTTGCAACTCGCTGATGAGGCAATAATACTCTAATCCCTAGGAACGTTTTTAGGCGGACCCGAGGGATAGCCGTTTAGCGGACGAGCCGTTGCTTGTCTTGGGCCAGATCTGAAGGAACTTGGGAAGACGAGAGCGGCCACGGGCCAGTGATTGGCTCTGGCACGGGGTGGTTTGATATTCAGTAAGAATTAATATTATCAGACAACGATAGACTTGCGGGATCGGGTGACAGAATGAGGTTTTCGGAGAGAAATTTGTTGGCCGGATCGAGTGCGATCAACCTTGGCTGGTTGGGCTAATGCACTGGCTCGGACCCGGTGGGGAGTGAAACCGGCCGCCGCCACATAAGGGGGGTTGATCGTAGCTCCACGGCTGGGCCATCAGGAGGGTTTATTGGCGAGATGGAAACATGTGGGAGAATTGAAGATGACGATGGCGAGAATGAGGAGGGAGAGGGATGGAATTGATGAAAATCGAGATCGGTATAGGAAGAAAAAGAAGAAGACGAGGAGGAGAGAAAAAGATGTCAACGGAGAAGGCACTCGAGACGGTATCAAAACGTACCAAAACCGTATTTGTGGCACGAGAGCCGCGTTGTGCGCGCGGCAGAAGCCCCAGCCCCGGCCGTACGGTAACTGCCGAAACAGCACGTGGCGCTGCAGCTTTCGCAAATCGTCGATTGAAATGACATTCTTTCTCAGTGCACGGAGTAGAATTAGAAAAATTACTGTCAGATAACTAGTTAATAATAGAGTACACATTAAAATATTCCAACATGGAGCTGGTGCTGTGGAGTTGAGTACCCTGCGCTACTTACGAATTCTCCACTGCTGATATCGTAACTGGATTAATGTTAACTGCGGAGTACTTCGAGTCTCGAGCCATATCCTCGAGTAGAGAGATAAAAGAACGAGAATATGCCACTCTCTGGTATAATGTAAAGATCCCAAAAGACTCGACTAGCCTGTTTAGCATGAGCTCATCGCCGTTCACTACTCCAGCCAAGTGATGTCACATCGAGCATGCTCAATTAAAGCTTCTTCCACCAGGCCAGAAACAAAGAACTTGGACAATGCAACATGCGTTGAAACAAGTTATTACGATCTCATTGGACCGTGTCCTATGCGATTGTACCCAATAGCTAGCTTCTTGTGTTCTTTCAGCAGCCAGCGGTGTAAGAACCGTCTGCACTATCATTTGATCGATAACGTTGAACAGCACTCATCGCGTAGCGGGCACTTTTCTCGACCGTAGAGGCATTGTTCAAGTGAGAGTTTTGACATAAAGCAGAGCCCAGGAACTGTTTGAATACAGCCGTATTTCCTATTTCTCGTCTGCCGCGAAAAGTCATCTGGCAATTACTGTGCGATGCTGAAAGGCACCCAACTGATCTCCCACACAGCCGTCAAATAAAAGCTACAACCACAATTCTGATGCTAATCCCATGTGGGCCCAGCAGAACTAATCGACTCTATTTGATCCATAGTCTGCGTAAAATAATTAGCTGGCGCTTCCTATAGTATACTTGCGCTGCGTAACTGTATCCTGCGATATGATTGGCCCGATTAGTGATCCGCGGTTTGTAGTTCGTCCGAAATGCTTCATTTGACTGGCTGGATTATACTATCAACTCATTCAATCTCCCTGTTGGAACCAGGAGCGATCAACACTTGTTACGCTGCAGAAATTGTCTCATTTAGCCTGTGAAAATATAAAGTAACCTACAGCAGCTCATCTTGTAATGGCAGAAAAGAAGCAGGTAATCCCGTGGTGCGAGAGAATCGCCGTCTCACTCACTCAATATGGCGTCAAAAAATTTCAAAGTCATCATTGTTGGAGGCAGTATTGCCGGGCTCTCTCTGGCTCTGATGTTGGAGAAAAATGGAATCGATTTTGTGGTGCTGGAAGGCTATCCTGACATCGCACCACAGGTCGGCGCAAGCATTGGCGTTCTTCCAAACGGCCTGCGTGTTTTGGATCAACTGGGATGCTACGAGAAGGTGATCGAGATGGCTGAGTACCCAGTCAAGAAGGTTTTGTTTCGCGACTCTCAAGGGCGGCCATTCTGGTCTTTCGAAGACTTTCATGAAAATATATGCGAACGGTAGGATTCTCCATTTTCTCAGGCCATGTCCATATTGACGAACTATTTCCCTTCAGTCACGGCTATCCTATTGTATTTTTCGATCGCCGAATGCTGATTCAGATTCTACACGACGCCATTCGAGACAAATCAAAGATCCTTACATCGCAGAGAGTCATGAATGTCCACAACGACACGTCCGGCGTCACTGTCACCACAGAAACTGGCCAGAGTTTCGTGGGAGATATCGTTGTCGGCACAGATGGAATTCACTCAAAGGTCCGGCAGGAAATGTGGGAAGAATCGCGGAAAACAGACCCTAACTGGATCGACTCTTCGGAGGATCAAGGTTCGTGCACGCTTCTGTCATAAATCGCCAGACGCTGATACGATGTTAAAAGCCGTGCCGGCTACATGGGCCTGCATATTCGGTATATCAGAGGGGATTCAAGGTTTCGAGAAAGGGACATTGACGTCTGTCTTCAACGAACATTTCTCCTACCTGATCCCAAGTGGCCCTGGTGACAGAACGTACTGGTTTCTCGTCAGCAACCTTGGAAAAACCGTATATGGAAAGGACATTCCACGGTTTACGAAAGAAGACGAAGAAGAGCTGGTAAAAGAACACCTGAATGATCATCTCACCCCGATAGTGAGATTCTCTGATCTCTACAAGCACAAGATCGCTTCGGTATACACAAGTCTCCCCGAGTACGTTTATAAAAGGTGGTATTTCCAGAGGATCATCACAATCGGGGATGCGAGCCATAAGGTGAGAGAGTTCCTGTAGTCATCTAATCAAACAACTCCTGACTGACACCGGATTTTTGAAAACAGCTTGAGCCCCTGACCGGCCAAGGGGGCAACTCAGCAATCGAAACAGCGGCTTCTCTAGCGAACCATCTCGTTGCTGCCTTTGAAAGAAACCCTGACCGCCGACTTTCAACAGAGGATATTTCCAATGTGTTCGCCAGTGTACAGCAGCGGAGAGAGGGACGGGCTTGGGAACTTGTCAGGGCCGCCCATGCCCGACAACGCCTAGAGTGCATGGAAACGCCACTCCTGAAATTCATCGCGAAATGGGTCATTCCATACTTTCCCAAAGGGATGCTGATGGACCGCTGGATTCAGACATACTCCCCAGCTGTTTCACTGGATATGCTTCCCCAACCGAACCGGAAACATACCATACCCTATCACGACGAGCTCCTACGACCGCCCAAACCTCGAGGAATCTTTGGCATTCTCCTGTACATAGCATACCTGCTTCTCGCTTTCACTGCCTTCAGACTGCTTCTGCTTGCAGGCAAAGCGAATGGGACCTGGTCATTAGTCCGCGAGGGAATTATGGCGCAGTTAATTCCTGATGTAGGCGTTCAACTTCGCCAAAGATATACGGGAATCGAAGCCATAGACTCGAAACTCCGACTCCTGGTACTTATATTCTTTCCAGCAGTCACTGGGGTATCAGGACCAGAACAACCACTGCAGCTTCTCTACTTCCTATCGGCAATGTTGCCGCTGGTCTCCATCATCACGGTCGAGGGCTTCAGATCTCGAAATAAATGGACTTTGTTAGCTCTGTAAGTTGCATAGCATTTCTCAGAGGAATGAACTCTCCACTGACTATGATTTAGTCCTAGTTTATGGGGTGCTCTCTATCAACTGCGAGGAATAGGATTCATTGCTCCACTCTATTTCCTGTCTAGCACGTTCGTGTCCCGCAACGCTCCCTACTTCTTGCCCACCAGACGGACGATACCAACACCTACAGCAAAAGCGTTCCTCCCAGCTCTGATAGCAGGTTTTATCATCCCAACCATGCTTTTGTTCTTCCCTATCGAAGACCAGGGCATTCGCCAGGCCGCCATTGCATTTTGGCAACCGGCCCCCGTATATGTCGCTGTCCTATCAGTCATCCTGTCTCATACCATCAGAGTTGGACATTCTTCAGGAAATCAGAAGACGAGACCTGAAGATCCAAATACTGATATCCCATACCTGCAGACAGTCTACCAGGTAACGGGAATCATATCAGCTTGTTTCCACCTGACTACCATATTGGGCTGTTTGCTCTCACCAACCTTATCTCTGACAAAGATCTTTTTACCAGGAGACTCATTTGCTCCTGTTGCGAGATTATCAGATGGGATCTTCATCTTCCTCCAGAACGATCTACTTCTTGTCACGGTATCTTCACTATTATGGTGTTTTGCCAGTACGTGGGATCTCTACAGAGTAGGAATGTCTGACATTTCCCCAGTCATGGCTGCGGGTGTAATTGCTTCGCTTTCCGTGATTGTCGGTCCGGGAGCAACCATCGCTGCTGTATGGTATTGGCGTGAAAGTGTGATGAAGGGGGCATTTATACAACGCCGTGGAAAAATCGCTGCTGCGTCATAAGCTCGAAGGGTGGTCCATGAAGGGAAAACAGGAGAGAAAGCCAAGTCAGACAATAACAGAAGTCTCCAGACTGGTCGGAATGAATTATGTACAGTTAACGCTCATTTTATAATATGGTACAGAGTTATGTACATTAGAACCCAATAAATCTTAAATTATACCCATTTTACATTCTGCCAAACCAGGTTTTCGACATCGCGGCGACGGAACCCGGCGACGCACCCGAGACAAATACATAGGCGACTCAAACCTGGAAGTCTAGTATAAGCAATCCGTCCTTTTCGTCGTTATTGAATATATAAGGAGACATACCTTTGATTATCGACTTCTCATCTACCCGCATAGTCATATTGGTGATTGCTTGGTCAGATACAATGAGATCGCCAGTATTCACAGTAGTAGCACTTCCAAGCGAATTATCCAATAAATTGAGGCTATGATCATCCACTAGTCGGATCCCAGAACTTATCAAATACCTCTCGACATCATTCACGTCGAACCAGTCATCCAAAGAGGCTAATACCCTTACTCCATTCGTGGATTGGAATCTGTGGAGGTTCTGCGTCCTTTCTGCCGTAGGCAGGAAGTGGTTTCCCGCGCCTCCTAAACTGATGAAGGGAAACTTTGGGTCCTCAACAGGGGTACACGGGTTTGCTCTGAGGACACGTTGGAAATAGGTTGTGATCTCCTGGCGTGGGATGCGCTGGAGGACGAGCCCGAATTCTTGCCACATCTCCTCATCTGTGACGAGCGAATTGGTCAAATATTGGTGACCTGCCCTTGCACAGGCATGGAAGAGACGTCGAGTAAAGGGGCTAGTCGTATATTCTATAGTTCTGTCGACGGCTGCAATGTGATGGCCTGGACTGGTCAGACGCGGCCACGGATCACTAGAGTTACCATCTGTTGTGATTGGTGGAAGAAGCGCATCCCCTGATTGAAAGAAAAAGCGCCAGAAATCAGGAGCTGAGCTGTTGGAAGTTGACAGCAACGACAGTGAGGGCGGTTCATGTTCTAGCGGCGGGGATTGTGAGGGCTCCAACAGTAGCCCTTTGAGCTTCTTGTCGAACTCCTGACTGCGACGGGCAGCTCGTGTAGAGAAGCATCGTTGTTCACTCTCCTCATATCTGTGTTCGGAGTTTTTGAGCTCCGTAGAAATTTCCTGACTGAGCAGAGTGACCGTTTTCATAAGTTGCGGTTGTGGAGGTGAAGTTTCCGGCTGGATGATCTGACCATGGAAGGAATCCACCATCCGCCTGATCTCATCCAGCGTATTCTCAAGTTGGGAGACGCGCGACTTCAAATCAGTGACGAGAGACTGCTGGCGAGACCGGTAGGCACGCTGCGCCTCTCGAATCTGCTTTCGCCGTACCTGCGTTCGGGTCTGGAGAAAATGTCAATATACCATACAATCGCCTCTTCTAAAGGAGAGAGAATAGCTGACCGCATCTGGTGTGTCGGCAGATGACCGACGCGCAGTCGTGGCGGACATTTACCTAGAGTGATCCACCTTGATGCTTGATATTCAACCTAGTCAAGAATAGGTCCCCGATAACCCGTAAATGTAGCAAGCAAGAAGAACAATTAGCGCTGAAGCCGCAAAAGAATACTGAGCAACATTCGTCCATACATATCGGGTCGTGATGTCCATCCAGTTCCGAGGTTCGATTGCACGTATACTATTGGTCAGTATTACCCCGTAGCATGGGTTCTCAAGTAATATGGGTAGTATCCAAGACCAACGTCAGGTAGCTCACTTGATCACAGATACATGCCATACACTAAATTGTATACAAATTAAACCAATCATAATTAGCTCTCTTCCCTCCTGATGTCACCAAAAGTCCCATGCTCCGTCTGACCTAAGCTAATCGGGATCGGGATCGGGATCGGGGAGAGCATCGGGATCGGTCCGAGACAGCTCATCATTAACTCACCCGCAACAAGCAATTGGAGAATTCATGCTGGATGTGGCTCTTATTTGGGATTTAGAGGACGCTTGTATAGTGCTATGGAGCCCCATGACGTTTCTGGAAAGCGTTGTCAAGCCGTGTATCCGATAATCCCTAAACCATAAATATCGAGTTACCCCTGCTCCATTTACCCTTCTAGATACTCCGAGATCAAACAGTCTTTCCTATACTTCGCACTTCTTTTTCATTGTCGTCGTTGAGATTATACCATAAATCAGCATCGTGGATGAGTAATACCACCGCAATGAGCCAAGAGCAATCGGGAAAGACCAAAAACTTCGAGGTGGCCATAGTAGGCGGCGGTATCGCTGGCTTAACGTTGGCCATCGCGCTTTATCATCGTGCAGTACCCATCACAATCTACGAACAGGCGCCACAGTTCGGTGAGATTGGCGCAGGGGTGTCATTTAGTCCCAATGCCGTCCAGGCAATGAGAATATGCCACACAGGCGTCTACCAAGCATTCGAGAAGGTCTGCACCAGAAACCAGTGGCCATCAAAACGCAACGTCTGGTTTGATTACCTTGACGGCTATGGAGGTCAAAAGGACGAGACGGAAACCCAAGAATCTGTATTCACTATCCGCAGTGAACTCGGTCAAAATGGGGTGCATCGGGCACGATTCCTGGACGAGATCGTCAAGCTTGTTCCCCAGGACATTTGTCGATTTGGTAAGAGGCTCACAGATATCACCGAAAGACCTCATAAGAAACTGGTGATGCATTTTGAGGATGGTACGGCAGCTGAGGCGGATGCTGTCGTTGGTTGTGATGGTATCAAGTCTCGTGTACGACAGATCATTGTTGGACCGCATCACCCGTCCGCGCATCCGTCGTATACTCACAAATACGCCTATCGAGGATTGGCACCGATGAAAGATGTAATTGCTGCAATTGGAGAAGAGCGGGGAATGAACTCTTGCATGCATGTGAGTAATCTATCTAGACGACTTCGATAACTGGGTAGTTGAATTGGTTCTCATATGGTCCTTGTAGATGGGACCCAATGCACACTTGCTGACGTTTCCGGTCGATCACGGAAATACGCTCAACATGGTCGCATTTAAAACAAATTCTGAGCCGTGGCCTGATTCTCAACGACTAACGAGGCGTGCTACACGCGAGGATGCACTCAAAGATTATGAAGGATTCGGATCAAACGTTATCAAATTGCTGAATCTGACAAAGCCTGACCTCGATGTTGTAAGTATGCGATACCATATAGCTCAACTTAGCTTGCTGACGTGATTACAGTGGGCTATCTTTGATCTGGGGGATAACCCACCCCCAACCTACTCCAAAGGCCGCCTTTGCATAGCTGGAGATGCCGCACACGCCACTTCTCCCCATCACGGTGCTGGTGCAGGACTCTGCATCGAAGACAGCGCAGTGATGGCTGAGTTGCTGGCGGATGAGCGCATCGGCGAGCCTGAGCATCTTGAAGCAGTCTTCGCCACGTTCACTGCGGAGAGAAAAGAGAGAGGAGAATTCCTCGTCCAGAGTAGCCGCTTTATTGGAGACTGCTACGAATGGCGAACTCCAGGTATCGGCCGTGACTTTGCCAAAATCGAGGCTGAGATTATCAAGAGGAATGGTATTATCACCAATGTTGATGTTGGAAAGATGTGTGAGCATGCGCGGTCTGAATTGAGAAACCGACTAGACCAGAATGTGTCTCATATTTGAGAGCGTGGTTTCATAGAAGGCGCTGGGATAGTAAGATTTTTCTAGATATCCAAGACATCGTAAATTCCCACGTCGAATACTCTTTTCAATGACGTTACTTATTTTGAGGCCATTTCCTTCCGAGAAAAGTTGCAGCATAGTACAACATAAGAGAATGCATGTATTCTTTAGCTAGTAAAGAAAAGATCCAAGCTCGTAATCTGTTGGCCGAACCAGGCATCGGCAAGGAATTCCGCACCGTACGGATTGAACGTGCTCAGATCGAATTGATCCGAGGAGTCCAGAGCTGGGGGTATCTGCGGTGACTGAACACTATCGGCCAGAGATACTTCAGGGCCACCACTGTGATCATTTCTGTCAAGCTCCGGTGTCCCTCCTATGAAATAAATGAGCAGATAATTCACCATAAGGAAGAATGTATTATACTTCGAGTCCCAGCCCTGAGCATACGTGACCTTAAAATCTGAAGGATATGGATAGCTTGCGCAGCAGAGTGAATCTGATCCTTGTAGTGCTCCAATATGGATAGACAACGATCCCAGCTTGTTTCGAACGAGTCACTGCCGATGTCTGTATCCACATATGGGCATTTAAGTGAGGCGAGAAGAATAGTTATGGAAGCAAATGTAACTGTCCTACTCAGTGAAAGTCCTGCAGAAAACTGGGATAGGACTTACAATATACAGAATGCCACCCAGAACTCTTGTAAGCAGTATCAAGATGCTCATGAATATTCTCGATAATTTGATGAGCTGTTACAACACACAAATTGCAACAGCGTCCAATCAATTCTTCATCAAGGGATCGATGACCTTTTTCTGGAAGTTGAGTGGAGGAGTGAGGTTGTTCACGTCGTGTGGCGAGAAGTAGCAAAGGCCGCAGCGACAATACCCGCACATACAGAAATCTCCTGGACTCAGCAGGACGCCCGTTATATTTAGGATGATGCCAGAACATACCTGCAGTAGAGTACTTGCTGCTGCAAATTTACGCTGCTGTTTTTGTCGGCGTTGGCTGTTCGTATAATTTTTGTCGTTTGCAGATACTCGGGAATTGAGTCAAAAAGGTTATCAAGTCGTCGATTGAAGTCCAAAACTTGTGTTAATACTTCCTTGTTGCATGTTTCTGATCCAAGGTGCTTAGGGTACCCATTTGCACCATCATCAATGTAAAAGTAGCCAAGGACATCAGCCAGAATTTCGAATAATGGACAAGAAAATACGAACAGACCCATTCGAGAAGGGACATGTTCTGGCTGAACTCCATCTTCTCCATTATTGAGCAGATACTCATCATCAATCATGGATGGAACAGGCACGTTCCATGACTTCCCAACCATGGTCGGCCGGCCAAATGACATAGCAAGCAATCTGCAACGGTATCAATATTTGATCCTGATCAGCATCAGGTGCATCTCATACCTATCTAGACAGACACATACATGCCAGACCCGTCGTCTCATCTCACGAGACAGCTGGGTCCCACTCTCAATGTCGAGGTGTAGACCCAAGCTCTGTGCAGCCCGTATAGCAAGGCCAACTACATTCCAAAAACGAGTTGGATATCTGGATGATTGCAGGTAGATGCCCTTCAAAAGCAAAAGCTGTACTAGTGGCAACGAGCTTGCGTCCAGAATCTCGAATACAAAATGTTTCCTTGACTGCTGGTAAAACTCATCCGCAAGTGAAGACCTCCTTGCCCGGGGCACCAGCGAACTGTATTGACAGCCTAATGCGAATACCAGATTCAAGGTAGTTAATAAAATGCAGTCTTCTTCTACCGAGACTACATCTCTTAATTTGGAATGGCCACCAGGGAGCCACACAGATTTATACTGTGCTTCGAATGAGGGCTGGTGAAGGACTGGAAAGAGCGGGTGCACGAACTCGAAAAAGCACCGCACGAAGTCATCTGCATCCTGGCGCGGAGGCGTGGTAGTCATAGTTGAGTCTGTTCCACGTATTACCTCCGGATACGTGACAGAGAAACGGGATTGAAGGTGAGAATTTTGCCATTCGTCAACGGGGATGCTATGATTGGAATCAGATCGGCTGGGTTGGCTATGAACGCCTGGAGCAACATGTCGCAGCAATGCGATTGTCGACGAGCCGCCATATAGTGCATCAGTATCTTCGCCTAATGGTACAGTGGCTAAGGAATCTCTGGTTTGAAGGTCCTGTGTACGATTTGGAAGAGCCGGAGATGCTGGCTGGTACGTTGTCTTCTGCTCAGCGAAGGCTCGACTTTCATGACGGCGGGGCGATACTGGGTACTCATCTTTCGATTGAGATAATCCTTGTTAGCGAAACGCAACTGTACAATCTATCCAATGTTTGCAGCCAATGGCACCATCACTTACATGCGCTGTCTGGCGGCTGATGGCTACCTTCTCTCTGCTGCAGCAGCGCCGTCGATGCCGATCTGGGAACATTTAATTGTATACTTTAGCGATTCTGCATGGTATCTAAGAAGCTCAGCTGGGCGAATACCTTGTCTTGGATGCAGGACGTCTATAGACACATGTTACGGATCCGCGGCGTTTTCGGCAGCGCGTGCAGATAGGGCGTTTCCCATCGCACCTCGTTTTATCTTCTCGACAGTTGGTACAGGCTAGCCGAATCTTTGAGCGCTTCTCTCTGCCTGATGGAGGCATAGCTCTGATCTCATTGCTGAGTTGCGTTATCGCGTTTCCATTGGGACCAGCCTTTGCTTTTAGTGGTCAGCTCTTAGTGGTTTACGGATAAGTTTCTCCCCGCGAAGCCGGGACGACTCTCTACCTAGGTATCTAGTTCAGCGCCCTAAGTTAGTTAACGTCCTCACCTAGAATAGCGTGTATTTCTAGAGGGAATCTTAACTGTATGGGTTACTCCGTACGTATCTACTCTTTTTGGCCCCTCCAGGAAGAGAGCGAATGCCATGAGGGGTTCTTGTCCGCTTATTCTCCATACTCTACTCACTCCAAGTCACCTCACAATATCTAAAATGCCGTCCCATATATCCAATTGCTCCCCAAAGCCACATCTCACATACTCATAAACTTATACCAAATTGCTAGACCATTTTCCGATCTCCAGATCCAAGAACCCAACTCCGCTCCGTGGACTAGACTATATGTGATACGACCCTTGACCCGTTTTCACGCTGACACACATATAGTTAGGGTAGCGTCAAGTATCCTCGAGCATCCAAAATACCTGGTCCTGAGATCTGTTCTGCAAAGCGATTGCTATCGAGGCTCGATTGGACATGTTTACTGATCGGGAACCTAGGGTTTAGGGCACATTCAGAAGGCGTCAGTGACTTATGTAAGGTACCCGCCAGATCCATCCCATGGTCTAGACTGATTGATTGATAGCTTCTTCTCCTTGAAGATCAATGCCTAGCAAGCTCTGCTTCTTGCCACTCTTTGCGAGGTAATAATAATTAAAAGATTTCATGTTTAGGAACATCTTCTGTCATTACTGAACTACCTCTGTTCAGACTTAAATGGATTACTGAAATTACTGAGACCTACTCATTTGTCTCGAATATTGCGACGGACTCTGAACTCTTGTTTCCGGTGCAAGTACAAGTACTACAAGCGCGATCACAATTCAGAATACGCCTTCGAGTTCAGACACCCAATCAGTGTCTCATGATGCTCCCTGAATCTTCGCTGCCTCAACCAGTTATCGATGATAACGACGATGTTCCCGTCAACAGAACGCTATCTTTCAACGGGCGACTGAACAAATACTTTCATCGAGTCACCAAGAACGAAGGCATTCAGACGACAACTGAGATCAAGAGCTTCGGTGACGAGAGTGCATCCTCCTCCTCTTCCTTATCGGAATCGCTATCGTTAAAACGGAAACTCGAACATGAATATGTCTCTAGTGGAAGGGAAGGGCGAACCACTCGCTCTCGACCCGCAACACCCTCAACCACGCGCCTAACACGTTCGCGATCCCAAATACTAGCCGCCTCATCATCATCGTCATCCTCTGTATCTTCCTCTTCTATCTCATCTAAGTCGACGACAAAGAAGAAACGCTCGGCCCGCTCTGCGCGAACGACGCCTGCGACGCCAATACTGCCCTCCTTCCTCCGCGATACTATCCCACCCGACCTGATCCTCCTCCTCGTAGGCGTCAACCCGGGCCTCATGACCGGCACGACCGGCTTCGCCTACGCGCACCCGTCCAACCTCTTCTGGAAACTGCTCCATTCCTCCGGGATAACCGCCATCCGCCACCCTCCCAGCGACACATACCGTCTCCCAGAGCTATACGAAGTCGGAAACACGAATATCGTTGAGCGCCCGACGCGGGACGCGAGCATGCTCACGAAAGCTGAAATGGATGCGGGGGTTCCCGTGCTAGAAGCGAAGGTGGCTGCTCAGCGGCCCGAGGCCGTGTGTCTGGTCGGGAAGAGCATCTGGGAGGCGGTATGGAGGGTGCGTAAAGGACGGGCTATCAAGAAGGAGGAGTTCAAGTATGGATGGCAGGATAAGAGTGAGAATATGGGTCGTGTTCGCGCGGGCGACGGGACCGAAAGCTGGAATGGAGCGCCAGTGTTTGTGGCTACGACGACCAGCGGGCTGGCAGCCGGTATGACACTGGCAGAGAAGCAAGCTGTATGGAATGAATTGGGGAGATGGGTGGTCCAAAGGAGACAGGAGAGGAAAGCTGCTGCGTCGAACGAGGTTGACAAGGCATTGGACTCTGCGACACAGGCTGATGTTGAAATCGCTGAGGGCTCTACCACTAACATTGCAGGCAACTCAGCGGAAGTTACAACCTCTCTTAATGTCGTACAAGTTGGCGAGAGGCAAATACACGACCCGAATGCATCCACTACGATGGAAGCAGACACCGTAAATACTAACACCAGTGAAGCTTAACCTTGGTTCAGTTATTTTGCGAATACCAACACTAGAATCACGACATCTAGGACTATAGACACAAGATTTACTAATCTGAAAAGATCTAGTTAAGATATTCATCTCTTGGATTTTCATTAGTCGATCATTGATAGCAGATATCTCTCATGATCATTATCAATAGTGGAATAAAAAGGATGCTAATCCGGCATCCACATGCTCCCCGAAAACGCGCTCCATAAGAAACATGACCGTTCGTAAAAAAATACATGTCATGATAGCAATTCCGAGAGTCGACCCGTCGAACGAGATGCCCCGTTCAATGAATAGTTCCTTCCATTTCCACCACGTCCTTACAATTGAGAAGGACATAAGGAAACAAGAAAGGATAGAAGCGAAGATATAGCCAGAGAGTCATTGGAATATGAAAGAGTTTGGTTTATATGTGGAGGGTTGAGACTCGTCGAGCTATCTTCGTTCTCATCTGCCAGATCCCCGTGATCATCTCATCTCAACCAGAAAACCAGCTAGTAGAGACAGAGAATGGCCACAGCGAGATCAGCGATATTCGAAATGCACGGGCTGATCGTCAAGCCAGGCACGACCCAGAATCCAGGCCCATGGCAGGCTTAGTGAGGGACAGAGGGACCATCAGAGGGGTTCTTGTCACCCTGGCGCTCGCGGCCCTATGATCGAATATTAGCATCTGCTCATCCCGCACTGAACATGGATACCAGTCAATACTTACCACCGTCTGCTGGAGCTCGCCCTTCTCCAGGATCTGCTTGACGACCTCATCCTCGTTGTGGGTGCCGAACTCGCTCTCCAGGGAACCGTTGCTAGCAGTGTCAAGGACACCCTGAGCCCCGTGACTGTTGGGAATTAGTCTTCTATATTTTTCACACCAAACCACACGGGGTTAAATTGCATCTAACATACCGGTGCGTCACGAAGATCTTCCAGCCGCTGACAACCTGAGCCAGAGGGATGGTGCGGTCCTTGCGCCAGTTATTCAAGGCCTGGGAATCGTCGACGAAGATGACAAAGTCGTCGACCTTGCCCTTGTAGAAGACGCGGGACTGCTGTTCGTTGGCGCGAGGCATTGTGGGTATATGAAGTAGTTCTTGCTTAGTCGAGGGTGTAGTTCAAGTAGCTGCTAGAGCTAGTAAAGTAGGCGTGAAATATAAGCGTAAGGTGAGTGATGTTGGAGATGGAAGATGTGAATGACGAGTTCAGTTCAATTGAGTTTTCTGAATACAATCTAGGAGAAGAGAGGAACAGACAGCGAGAGCAGGCCTTATGTAGGCGAGCTCTCATGACGAGTCCGGCCAGCCTGCTGCTCTCTCAGCGGGCATCGACGTCATCGGTTTCCGCCCCGCCTTCCCTTTGTGATCATCAGGGACGTCGCGCGACACAGCTCAAGCATCATGAAATACCCAGGATAATACTGTGCAATACTGAAGAATCTATTACTATCGGCTGGAAATTCCTTTGGCTACTTTCTACGAATAATGAGACATTGCCATCAACCATTCACCCATTGTCAATGGACTCGACCCTCGACTGACTGCCCCTCCTAGAGCGGGCATTTTCCCTCTCCGCACCGTCATGATCAGATCTGCCAGCCATTACGTGTGAATGCCAAGTCGCAGTCTGATCTCCTCCACTGCAGCTCCACCGCGTTCGAATGCACCAGAACTGACCTTCCAACAAAGCCACATAATTGCCAAAATTAGTGCTCATAGTAACTAAACAGCTCTCCCCAAGGTTGTCACGTGTCCATTGGACACGTTCCCTCTACTAGTCCTCCGGAGTACTCTATTCCTTCGCCCCGCGGCTTCGACTAGGGGAGAGCGCGTTGAGCAAGGTAGATGACAGGTTCCATCGTTTCTTCGGTGAGTACTGGAATTCACCATGGGACTTCCTGCTGGAGCTGCGTGACGGAATCTCACTAGGTGCTCCAGCTCTCTTCCGCAGCCCGGTGAATCTGATAGTGGAGGATCGACCCAGGTTCTCGGAGGCGTCTGCTGAATTGCTGGGAGGCCCTTCGTTGGTAGATAGAGCTTCGATCACCGTCAGGATCTCCTCCGGATCCTTCTCAGTCCATACCTCCTCGTCTTTGACGTCGACGATGGCGTCGGCCGACCGGTTAGTGACCGTCGTCAGGGAGCTAGAACGGCGGCTAAGGGGCATATGAAAGCTCAGTCGTCTCATCAGAGATCCCGGAGAAGCCAGCAACAAATATTCGGCCCCTCTCAGGATCATCCCAGGGAATGGAAGAACATCACGTGTATACGTATCCGCAATGAAACGTTCGAGCCGCACCCGATCGTGCCTACGTGGACTGAGGATCACTGCGGAACGCATCGTGAGCGAGGTCAGCGACCGCCCAAGCTCCGCGGTGTATACAGGGTTGCTGTCGTCAAGTTGGGAGGGAAAATTGGTTCTCTTAATGATCACGTACTTCTGTTGGGGGCGAGGGCTCGTCGTGGTCAAAGACTGTACTGAAGAACGACGAGTAAGTAGAGTCAATCGATCTCCCATCGATGGTAATGGCTCTAAGGCGAGAGACATCGTCGAGTACTTCCTTGGTTCTAAGGACTCTGACGGTAAGTTTTTGGGCAACGTAGTGGATGCTTTCAGAAGCTCCATTTTCCACTGTTTCTCCTCTTCAGCACTAGATCCACTCAGTATGAGTTCGAAGCTAGCGCTCTTATATTCAAAGACCACTTTCCAGGAGAAACCGCAGCTGTGACAATGAAGTCCTAGTAGGTATAAGCACCCAGTAAAAGAGAGGAAAGCTAAGGCCGTTTACCTCTACCATTGGTCAACAAATCGATCCTCATGTCCAAAACGTAAATAGAAGCAACAAGCTGTAGCTTGCGCGATTCATCGGAGTATCTGCAAAGAACCATGTATCCATGGAACAGTATACAGACCATATAATCTCCCATAATACCTTCGGTGGTCTCGTATGCAACGTAAAGGACGCCGCAAAGGATCAATGGACCTAATTGACGGTACACGTCTCGAAGAATACACTTGAAGATATTGTCAATCGACGAGCATTACCCACGAGTTTCTGGAGACCTACATTGTCAGGGAATTCAAGTTTCTCCTGTAAGCTAACCGTCTTCTGAATTCGATCCTGAGCTAGAGGATTGCCGGTGGCGTCATTGATGAACGCTACCTTCAAGCGTATCTGCTCTAGAACCTGGCTGATCTCATCATGAGATTCAGGACAGTCACTAGTTGGTGTATTCTTCAAAAGATCTGCGAGGAGAAGAGGATATTTGCACACTCGCTGAATGGGCTAACAACAGGTTAGCCGAGATATAAGAGTAGAAATAGTGACCAGACCTTGATTAACAAGTCGTTCAACGTCATGGCCTTACTCTCTTCTGGTTTCTGGCCATCCTTAGATGCAACTGCCTTGCAGAGTGCTTCTATTCCTCGGTCATAGATGCCCCAAGAAGGGTGTGACCTGCGTATGATCGCCAGGTCTTCAGTGAGCAATCCGTAATTACCGCAGAAATCTTCGTAGGAAGGAAACCCCAAAGACTAGAGTGGAAATGTCAGTAATTCCGTCTACTATTCCACGAGGAACCGGTTCAATTACAAGTTTGTCAAGTTCACGAGCCACTATGCGTGCTTCGAAGGGATCAGCAGCCACAGCCTTGATCCTAATATCGACGGTGGCCTTCAATTTGCGTGTTCGTAAAGATTTACTGTGTGGCCGTCGAAAGTGACCCAGGTCCATACTACTCCATTTCTCATGCAAATTCCGAACTGGTAATTTGAAGATCTCGCTGTCTACTGGTTCTTCTGACTTGGGCGATATAATACGAAGTTGCTCTAAGAAGATCTCATGGATTCTGCGGATCTTCTGAAGAGTATGGTAGATTGTCGGTCTCGCTGGAAGTAACGATGATAGGATCTTCAATATATCACAAATCAGCGGAGGAAAGTGCAAGGGGATTTTGAGTTATACCTCTGTGAGCGACTTGAGCCCGATCACATATTCTGACTCCGTGGAGAGGATCTCATGTAGGATCTGGCGTCTTTTGATCCCTCGAGTCCAGGCTGCATCATCAATGGGCGAGTTACTCGGAGCCAGCCTCAAACTATCGATCGATGCCCGAGTCTCAGAGTGTGACCTTGGGCTCCCAGGATATCCACTCTGGTTGGTGCTGCTTTGAGTTGTTGCTCTCGACCTTGTGATGAGACTCTGGGTAGTGATGCTTATGCTGGCTGTCTTGACAGTTTCCAAAACAGACGAGTGCCCAGACAGCTGCTCCCACTGCTGATCCTGGGTGTCAGGGAGATTTGGAAACTCTGCCAGAGTGGCATCACTGTCACGGCGTTGTGGCTCTTCTGTCCAGCCCTCGACGTGCTTCAGGGGAGTTCGCGCTGCAGTCTGCCTCCTGAGCCGGAAGCTATCAACCCATTTCTTGAAAGGATGACTCTCAGGCTTAGGAGTAACAGTTAGCTCTGGCTTATCATCGGAGCTTGAGGGTTCATCATGGGATGCAGAGGATTGAGGAGTCAGAAACGGTGTTTCCATGTCCTCTCTGGGATCCATTGTGAATGGGGGATTGGCGTGATGGATGGAGTAACATCTTAAAGATGAAAAGATGAACAACCTTTCCCTCAAGATGTTGTATAATATGTGCCTAAGCCAGAGATAGGCGTATCACGGAAACAGCGACAGGTGCTGCAGTCCAGCATGAGGAAGTCACGACAGGCGTAATAATCGTATGGTAACGACAGAGGAACAAAGGAAAGTTCAAGAATAGCACTCTGCATATGGGCAAAATTTGTAGACATATTTATCTGGTGATATATAGTTATTTATACATGTAGCCAGATTGTTTGGGAATAGAGAAGGATATATTCTCATGTGTTCTCTAGAGCGTCGTACTAATAGCATGACAATAAGCACCATTCAGCTACGTCATGGGGCTAAGTAAGCAGAAACCATTATACTGGAACAAAACTGTACAAAAGAAACATCTAGTATAACCGTACCATTCCTAATATTCTGGTGATAAAACAATAGAAATGGATAGAGTAGTAAAATAGTAGATATGTCAGGAAGCATAGCCCTACGAGACTGGGCATAAGCGCCAAGCATATAAGTATCGTATCGATCTAGCCTGCATCTCCCCAGATTTGACAGACCCACCAAACCCGTTTTGGTTTCGCCAACCGTCGAACCCGACAGTTATACCTGATGCTTTTTACGATGCTCTCATAATCTTACATACTACCACCCTGATATGGGACTCCCGATGGATGATAATATTCACGCACCTACGGTACCCTCCGGTCCCACCACCGGAGGGGTTGCCGCTCGAGACCTGTCTAAGCTCTCGATGGTGGAACTAATGGCGGAGAAGGAGCGCTTGGAAGCTGAACTTTCAGCTCTTAGCAGCGTGTTGACTTCAGTGAGTAATGGGATCTGGATACCATGGAGACAGCTTGATGCGTGGGGTTGCTGACAGTGTCGATCGCAGCATGGAGTGAATATGAATACAACCTTGACGACTTTCGACGGATACCCTCGCGACGATATCGACATCGCCCAGAGTACGTCTCCCATGCTATGCACAAACGACGATACAGAGACTTACTTATCTGCCAGTTCGAACTACACGAGCCCGCATAATCCACCTCCGGAATGATCACAAGGATGTCATGAGTCGTCTGGAAAAAGGCCTTCACGAGCACTTTGCCAATCTTCAACAGGCGCAAGCCCAGGCGACGGATACGCCCAGTTCTGCATCACAGGCAGCAGCGACTTCGACTTCCCCGGCTGGAATCGTGGAGACCCCGTTTGCGAAGGTCAACAGTGTAGTCAATGGTAGCCCGGCTGAGCAGGCAGGCCTCAAGGCGGGTGATACAATCCGAAATTTTGGAGGGGCCAACTGGATGAACCATGAACGGCTCTCCAAGGTCGCGCAAGTTGTCCAGCAGCACGAAGGCGTAAGTTTCCACCTTCGCGTCGCTCATACTGTATTCTTTCTACGGCTATTAACTGGTATACAGCTCCCCTTAGTCGTAAAAGCTGTCCGGAAGGCTGAGAGTGGCCCAGGGACTACTGAACTGACTTTGCGACTGACTCCCCGACGCGACTGGGGTGGACGCGGCCTGTTAGGTTGCCACCTGGTTCCTCTGTAAACAGCGTCGGAGATGTACTATTGTCTTACTGTTTGATTGACACGAATACCTTCTGCGAAGTGCAGATACCCCTCTCAGCATGGGCTGGGCGATTGTAAGGCATTTTGTTACGAGAGACATGATCATGATGGAGTCTAGGTGACTGAATAGTAACGTTACTGGGTGCCGTTCCTTCGGGTTTTGCCAGAGAATAAATCGGCCATTGGCAACTGTAGCTTGGATTACAGATCATCACCATCTGGCAAAAATCTCAGAATCCATTGAAGTTCCAGTGCAGCTGGTTTGCTGAGTAGCTGGTGATAGCCTGGAGCGCCGTGTAGATCATGATAGATAGGTAACTAATAGACCCCGCCAGCCGGCCTTTTCCACGATGTTCGCTGAGCAGACGCTGTGCAAGGATCCGGAGGGGCAAGCCGTGGGCATCACGTGACTCTCCTCGTTTGTTGTCACCGACTTGCTCAAAAATTCCATCACCAGCCCAACATCGCCAGGCACTCCTCCTTCTGCCGCCCTTGCACTCAGGATACCCTGACAGCACCCTTTTCCATACCATCACTTCTGCCTTATCTGCGCGACCTCTGCGCCTCTGTCCTGCCTCTCGCGCTTAACGATTAATATTTTTTCTTTTTGTCACGTCCCGAAATCACCATGGCTGCGCAGGCCCCACCAACTTTCAAGCTCGTCCTCGTCGGTGACGGTGGTACCGGAAAGGCAAGTCAGATCGCTGTCTCCGGGTCGCAGGTTTCGCCTCAAGGTTCTGAGCCGGCATAGCAAGCGATGGAGTCGACAAACAGCCTTTCTCTGCCCTCAGAAGCCGTCGATTACCTGATCGACCCCTCTCCTCCCTTCCCGCTTGGATCGCGTGCTGACCGCTGTCCATCAATACAGACCACCTTCGTCAAGCGCCACTTGACCGGAGAATTCGAGAAGAAGTACATTGCTACTCTCGGTGTTGAGGTTCACCCTCTCTCTTTCACCACCGTACGGTTCCTCCCCGCTTGACGACCCCGCTTGGGGTGCCCCTCCACATAGAGTCCTATCAACTAACGCGGCTATAGAACCTGGGACCGATCCAGTTCGACGTCTGGGACACTGCTGGTCAGGAGAAGTTCGGAGGTCTGCGCGATGGATACTACATCAACGGCCAGTGCGGTATCATCATGTTCGATGTTACCTCCCGTATCACCTACAAGAACGTCCCCAACTGGCACCGTAAGTCTTTTCAGACCCCGCCAAAGGCGAAACAATCAGGATTTTTCTTTGAGATGGAAACAGCTGACATCCGGGAATAGGTGACCTTGTCCGTGTCTGCGAGAACATCCCCATTGTCCTGTGTGGCAACAAGGTCGATGTCAAGGAGCGTAAGGTGAAGGCCAAGACCATCACTTTCCACCGCAAGAAGAACCTCCAGTACTACGATATCTCCGCCAAGTCCAACTACAACTTCGAGAAGCCCTTCCTGTGGCTCGCCCGAAAGCTGGTCGGCAACCAGACTCTTGTAGGTGCCACCTGTTGCTCGAGTGTTCTTCGATAACGATCACTAATAACAAATATCCAGGAATTCGTCGCTGCTCCCGCTCTTGCTCCTCCCGAGGTCCAGGTCAACCCAGAGCTCCTCGCTCAGTACCAGAAGGAGATGGAGGAGGCCCAGAACCAGCCTCTGCCCGACGAGGAGGATGCCGACCTGTAAACGCTTCGCTCACAGGACGGTGGAGAGTAGGCAGGACCTGGATCCGTGCTGCAGCTTAACCCGATGGACAGCACCATGCAGCGTCTTTCCCTAACTCTCCGGAACGGAAACGAAAGCAGGACACGATACGATGATACGCGATCTGGTGAGAGGAAATCATCCAGGGGGGTCTTCTTAAATCTATCATAGGAGGAACCAAACGGTCGGACATGAATGCATTTTCGATTTTTAACTACTAGTAGTCTAGACTTTTTATCCTCTTCTCCCATCTTGACACGAGAACAAAATTAAATCTGCAAAAAATTCCCTCACGGTGAATATTACGAGAGAAGAAAAAAAAAAGTTCCTTTCCCTTCCCATCTACTGATTCTCCTCGATCAAAAGTAGTAATCTAATTAACCCCATCCCAACGAGCAAACAAATACATAGGTACAAAGTAACATAGATAGTCAACGCTGCAGATAAGGCGTAGTGTCCATGGTCTAGCAAGTTTTTAGTGAGGGATCGCGGTGGTATGCTTACATGGAAGTAGAAGACCAAGCCCGTAAAGACTCAACCTGCTAATATCGAGAGCGATCAGCTCCTGAGCCACTCTGTCACTACTTAACCCTCAAAGCGTGACAAAAGGACTAGCTGGAGAGGGATATAGTCTGGAGGACGCCGATTGCTAGAGAAGACTACAGGGAGACATGCTGCCTAGACTGGCGTAACCGAAAGTAAATGACGATATTTCAATTAATGACTATGAGAAGTAGAGTAGATGCAAGAGGTCATGACTCGCTTGTACTCTAGTGCCGGTCGATCAAATCAGCAGTCAACCCGACCAGGAACCGAGAGAAGCCTACTTCCAGGACTGTCGAGTTGGCTTAAAAAACCTTGGTCCAAGAATCGAGTAGAGCGTGAAAGTGAAAGAGATGACAAAGAAGAAATGCCATGAACAAGAGAGAAAAGGAAAAAGAGGAATGCATTCAAACACCGCCACTCCGAACAACAAACGCCGGTTACAGTCATAAAATACCAGATGACAAAGAATACCACCGACGCTATGCAAGTTGCTTCGAAAATAGTCGTAGTAGAAAAAGTCCATCAGAACTGGGTATCGTGATATGACAGCGTTTCTTTCAACGCCAGAAATTAGACACAATGAATCCGCTGATCGCCAGAACAGGATGCGAAGACGGGATGCTATCACCATGAAAGACAGCTCACGCATCGGAGAGATCATAATCATCGTCATCCTCATTGGCTTCTTGGCCCCTATGGTCGACAACTATCCGTTTGCCTAGACGATGTGGCGGCACTCCATCTCGAGAAGCTCCAAAGTCGAGGACCTGAAGATGTGTTAGCAATTTATAAACCTTCAATTCAGCCATCAAGATTGCACCTACCTCGATGTAAGTCAGGTGATCCCGTTGAACGGCAGCAACGCATCTGCGGTCGTTGAACCTGACCTGCCACACACCGCTAAGTTCGGTAAGGAGATCTTTCACGCATTCTCCGGTGCGCACATTCCACATCTTCAGCGTCCGGTCCGATCCGGAAATGACCTTCTGGCCGTCATGCTGGAAGCACGTGATCGCACCGGTGTGGGCGCTCAACGTACTCTTGCACTGGCCATTTTCAGGGTCCCAGATCCTCAATGTGGAATCCGCGGCTGCTGAGACGAGACGATCGCATTTCAAGTCGAGAAGTCCCACGAGAGAAGTATGGCCCTCGAGATTGTACAGCAGAGAGCCGGTCTCGAGAGACCAGACCTTGACCATGTTATCCATCGAGCCACTGATACAGCGGTTTCTTTCGTGGTCAAGGACAACACTATAGACCTTCAAAGTGTGGCCCTGAAGCCTGTGGAGCGTCTCTCCAGTGGAGATTTTCCATACTCGGACCGTACAGTCGTAGCTCCCACTGACCAGAGTGTCACCGTGAGCTGCGATGGCCCGAACCGAGTGTTGATGTCCGGAGAGCACACGGACAAAGTATGGGCAGTCGGCGTCATCTGCATGAGGGCCTGCTTGATAATAGACGGGATCGCCCGGCTTCGGAAGTTTCCAGACGCGCAAAGTCGAGTCACGAGAACCGGTGATGATCAATGGCTCCTTTGGCATCATTTCCGGGGATCCATCGGCACGTTTACCGACTTCCGTCGGGAGAAGGATCTGCAAACAACGTACTGTGGATGTATGTCCTTGGAAGATCTGTGTGCATTTGGCCTTCTCGATATCCCACACTCGCACCGATCTGTCAGTAGAACCAGAGACAAGTGTGTTACCATGATACTCCAGCGCCCATACACCACCCTCGTGGCCCTCGAGGGTCGCCCGAAGGGCACCGGTCTTAGTATCGTACACGTTGATGTTGGTGTCATCGCTGCCGGTCAAGATCTTGTCGGTATCGAACTGCAGACAGGTGACCACGTGGCGATCATGGGCACGGAAAGCAATGTGCTTCGGTTTAACATCGGGCCGCATCCAGCTCTTGTGGATAGAGTGATGCCGCTGGTAGAGTGATTTGTACAGGTGGAGGCTCCTGAGGGATGGTAATCCAACGTCAGGATATGGCACTGCGGCAGCGGCAGCATTAGCCGCAGCATAGGGACCTTCTGTAGCAGCAACATCCTTCCAACAGTCCATGGTCTCCGCACTCTCGCCCTCGGAGGAAGAAATCTTCCTCTTGGCTGATTTTCGGCTGCCACCTCGGGCCGCAGCCTTTCTCTTAGGACGCCGAAGGGACGAGGAGGGGCCTAAAAGTTGTCTGTCACTAGATCCACCTGTTATCGACATGGCAGACACAGAAGCCGCATCGGAATCTCCTCTTGCAACCGCAGTGGAACTCAGGTCCTTCTCCCAATCATCAATGCCGTTGGGAAACTGCCAGCCCCAGCCCTCTCTGACGGCCCGCTGCAGTTCTCCCTCGGGCAGGACGTAACCATCTTTGTCGAACAACTCTTTCCAGGTCTTCTCGTCAGAGTTGATAATATGACGCCATTTCTTTGATACCTGTGCCGCTCGACACATAGTCCGAACATCGAAATACTTGACAATGTTCAAGCTAAGTTCGGGTGGCAGAAGTGCCAAGAAGTCGCACTTGAGAGCCGGGTTTACGACATCGGCAACAAAGTGCAGTGTAGGCTTAGGACAGCGTCTCAAGAATTGGTACATCATGTAAGTCTTCAGTTCATCGGGCACGGAGTCGAAAAAGTTCAGCATTGCAGGGATATCCGTCAAAGAACCACCAGCTCGAGGACCATCTACAACAGAAAACGGGTTCTCGGCCATGGTGCTCTGGGAGACTGCACCATCAGCATCCCGCACGCACAGAGAGTTGGACGCGGTAGGAACGTGGTTCTCGAAGCTTGAGTCGGTATCTGTCCCCTGATCTTCCGTCGAGTCGAAGAACGAGTCTGCATTTTGCGTGTTCATTGCTGTCACGGGAGAGAGACTTGGACTGGGTAGGCACATATCCTGCGCCACGGCGCTATCTATGGCAGTCAGATGCGAGGTGGAGATAGAGGTGCCTTCTTGCGGGACATCCGTGGATGTTTCGACAACCTCCTGTTGCACGAGACCAGCGTTTTCTGCATTATGGCCAACTTCAGGAATCTGGAGGCTCTGCTCTCCCCAGCCTGCACGACTCGTTTCTTCGTTGGTGTCCGAGATTTCTGCGCGAGAGTTCTCCTTTCCAGCAGGACGCGTCGAATTCGATGTTGGCTTGGCTCTGTGTTGCTCTGTCTCTGTAGAAAGCGGGGAGCGTAAGAGACTTTCCTTCCGATGGAAGCTGCCACCGTGGAGCCTTCGTCGCGATAAAGAGCTTTCGCTGAAGACCTGGCTGTGCTCTGTTTCTGGAGTAGCCAAGCCAGCGGCCGCGGAGCGCGACTGGATGGCGCTTCTCTGTCTAGAACCACCACGGTACATGTACGATCCAGGTCCAACCAAAGAAGGTGTACCGTGAGCGGTGTAGGCGGCGTCTGACATGGATATCGGGGACACAGGGCGGCGCCTGGAGCTGGAGCAATTACGGGAAGACTGACGAGAAAGTCTAGGAGGTGCGGACCGACGAGGCAGGGTCGTTTCATGGGACGGGTTGTACGTGGTAACTGATTTCAGGGTGCCGTTTGATTCCGTCAATGCCTCATGTTGCCCCTTCAACTGGAGTAGTTTGTCAGTATCATCGTGGAAGAACGAGGAACCGACAGCAGGATTGGGACATACCTCCTCCAGGGTGCCAAGAGTGTCTTCGGGTTCATTGAACACCACCGACCTGCCTTCCATTTCAAACTTGATATTTCTCAAAGACGACGGCGTGGGAGTTGAGGCCAAGGGGTATAGTTTAGGATCAAGGTCCCTGGTGGCCCGAGGTGGTTTCATCACCAGTGGAGGGAAGTTGGTGGTAGTGGTCGTAGTGGTAGTCACCACGGTGGTACGCGTAGCGGGTGCAAAGGAGAACTGGCCCAACGAGGTGCCCGAAAGGACATTTCCAAAGTCTGCTGTCTGTTGCTGACGCCTGTGTGGTTGAGCAAAACCAGTGTTGACGGATGGATAAGATGCTGGTTCAGGTGTGCGGGAGGGGAATGGCGACGCGTCTCTGGCCCCCGGGCGTGAGGCCGTCTCTTCCATATCGAACGGGATCGAGGGTTCCAAGGGCATCTATCTCCAGTAGACCAGACAGATCTGCGTATTCAGCGGTGGGAGAAGCCAACGTGTCGTGAGAAGGCCGTAAGCGGGCGGTTGCACCTATATCGGATCGGATGCTGGCGAAAAAAGGTCCGTCGACGCAGGCTACACCTGCAGAAACCTCAGACTGCCCACTAGCACAGTTGCAGAGAAGCGGTTAAAGCATGGTGTTCAGCATGACACTGCCAAAACAGACCAGCGGAGAAGAAGAGGAAACGACAGATCGGGATAGAGGTGGGAGGACGACGGCGTGGAGAGAGTGGGAAGATTGGGCGGAGCGAGATGGGAGAGTGAGCAAGAGCCGTACTTAGTTAATTCCTGCGGTGGTTGGTGGTGCCTCCCTCGTCAGCAGCTTTGGCCTCGGGCGGGCACACTAAAAAAGCAAGCAAGGTCTGGATCCGCCCCCCACTCCGCGCGACGGGCACAAAGAACACGATATGGCTTGGAGATTCAAGATAATGCGATAGATAACAGTCGATCTATGGTTCTTTATGGCAGAATACACGAGCAAAAGCAATAATTCAAGAAGTTATCTCTTTTCTGTCTCTTCAGCTGCCAGGACGCGGGCGCCTTGTCATGTCAGACGTGCAGTTTTTCCATCCAGAGGAGGCTCACTGCCCGCAATTCCGCGACGGTCTTTTCTCGTCCAGCAGAAAAAGTGGCCACTTGACTTGGACCCTCTAGAGCTCTGCGAAGTTAGAGTAGCCTCTTAGCTTCACTAAACCCCAGAGAGTCCCTTTGTACCGTCCAGTTCCCCTCCCCAACGCCGTTTTCACGGTCCTTTCCACAGACTCAAATCCGACGTCTCCCACCAATTCTCTGTCCTCCTCATCGCCCTTTCCGGAACCACCACGTGATGTGGTGGCAACATGTCTTCCCATAGAGTCTATTATTATTATCTAGTAATATGGCATTATAACTGACCGAGAGCAAATGAGAAGTAGGAGACAGACTACTGCAGGGCAGGGACAGTGGATGCCATAGGTGCAGGCAGACAGCGGTCACAGCACAATGACAGTAAGTTAGTGATGGTCTAATGCCCAAACGGAGCAAATACTCCAACAGCACCTGCAGCAATGAAGGTCCAGCTTGAGGCCTAATGCACGATCTTGCCATGCAGAGACCACATGAACAAGACAAGATCATCCGCGATCCATCATTATTACTGCTTCTCGCTTCTTTTGACAGACACTTTATTCTCCTGGGTCCGTAGACAGCAAGGGGCAGTGAAGTAATATTACCAGTGCGCGAGGGACAATAATATTACTACCTGTGCTCTCCCTTCTGTAAGCAGTATCTGGGAAGATAATATCTGTCAAGATGATCTCCGTCGGGATCTCTGATACCTCATTTCCTCAAGAAATAGACCATAAGTAACTGGAAGTCTTGAACATGAACTTTTTTCCTACCTGAACCCACCGAGAGTGGACTGTCCAGATCGGGTTGCGAACATCGAGTTTCCTCCAGACCCACCCGAAAGAGCCCCCCCACTTCGGATCGAGCGAGCATTTAGGTTGGATCTCAAGTGGCTGAGCCCAGGCAGTAGGCACCGCAATGGGTTATCACTTGTGAGAGTGCATGGTCTATATTATTCCTTCGTCGGAGAATATGTACTTTTATTTTTCCTATCACTGTTTCTCTTTTATCAGTGTGATCATACCGACCAACTATGAGATCTAATCAATAGCTAGCTACCTGATATATATTCCTTGGGCCTAGTCACTGTATTCAGAACCACATGATCTTCAACGAGATAAAATCCGAATCATCATCTTTACAGTATTTCTTCCCACGGTTGGGGTAATCCAAGCCCCGTAGCTCTCGATAAGTAAAACCTGACGTTGGTACTTCAATCATATGATGTACTCTACAGAGACTTGTCGATATCATTGGGGTGGGATGGGAAAAGCTCACGCCAAACACGAAGATCATAAGGTTCTAAAAAGAACATTCTGCCCCTTTGAAGTAAGAAGGTACAATTATATCAGGTTCCTTTGTCCGTTGAACAGAGATAAATGGATCAGTGCTCACTGTGATCGACTGCCACAAGAATCGCTGTCGTATCTCTAATGCTTTCATACACAGTACGTCACGGGATCTGATACGGAATTATTAATATTCTGTTTACTTGGATCCATACAAGAAACTAATCATGCTATGGACATGGCCAATAGGGGATGTAGGACATGCCCTCCGTTTGTCCAAGTATGCGGCCGCTGCTGACCAGATGCGGGTGGCCGTTTGCCTCGAATCTGTAACGTGTACTACCTTGAGAGTACCGACCAAATAGTCATTGGAGGCCGCTTAAATAAAAGATCAGACAATATGTGAATCGTTCGTATTCACTCCTTTCGGTCTATTGTCAAGCGATTGAAGTCGCCGATTGACGGAGAGACCTTGCGACACAAGAATGGAAGGCGCGTAGGTGGGCAGCTCGGCGACTTCCTCAGGAGAACAGCCAGAAACCCTCCCAATGCTCCTATTCTCGCTTCAACTACAAACGCACACAGGCGAGATTTCGAATTAGTCTCTTTATTCCCGATTACCTCTTTTATCATCTACACTCCCCGTCGTCGATTCTGAGAGTACTCATAGTCGTTTTAAATACTTGACGAACAAAGCAGCCCGGTCTCCTTCACTTCCTTCACAGGACCCCGCCCGAGACCTTCTCTCCTGAAAAGAGTTCCTAGATATCATTGAAAAGAAAGATATACGAAATGGTTCGCATCAAATATGTTGAACCCCGCGTGGCTCAGACGCAGAGTGCTACTCCGCGTACATTGGGCGCCAACACCCCGAAGTCAGCTCAGAAAGAGCAGCAGGATCAAAAGCGAACTATTGAGACACCATTGATATCGAAACAGTCACAGGCCGTTAGACAGAAACAGAGCCAGGAGTTGGTGCAGATCATGTTACACGTATCGGTGAGTGTTCACTACTACCCCTGATTATTGCTCGAACCAGTCTCACACATATATATGTTCTGCAGTTCGGAACATTGTTTTATCTCCGGTAAGTCTGATGACACTGCAATATGCGAAATTTGGATGACCTGATCCCTGTAGTGAATTCTTGCCGCTCCAATGTTTCGAAGATAGAGACCTGCGGCTAGCTCAGAAGGAGAACAGCCTGTCCTACCGGAAATTTATCAACGGGAAAACATCAATGATGGAATATGACGAGCAGAGAGAACGAGGTTTTGGACAGGGAAAACGCGGTCAGCCTTTGAAGATCCTCGTCCGCAATCGTGATGCAAAAGCGGACGAACTCCTTGACCTCCTGGTAAGGATAATTCCGTAGATCTTCCTACTGAAACAGCCACTAACAGACGTAGGAGGGCGGTATATTCGATGCGCTTGACAAGAATTTCCTGGAAGCCATTCAACTGACCGTAATCGTCGACGAGGCTCATCCAGAAAACGTACTCGAGAGTTACACGTTTACCTTTAAATATACTGGCGCCAACGGAGCTGCGGATAGACGTTTAGCAAGCGTTTCTCTGGCCTCAACTGATTGTGTGGCTGATATGAAAACTACCCAAGCTGCTAGATTGGGGTTGGAGATGATCATACGTCGGATGATAACTCTGAGCACTTTCCTTCCGGTTCTTCCGAGTACTGTTATTCTATGCTATCCCTAACATTATAGCAACTGACCCTTTTTTTTTTTTTTCAGACAAGCGAAGCCTGGGCATCCATCTCTTTTACACCGAAGACTGTCCTCGAGACTACGAACCCGCCGGTTTCACCACTGCAGCTGATGAAAGAATCCGCTTCCCATGTAACGAGGATTGGCAGAAGCAAACGCAGTCTTGTGGTGCTATGGACAGTGGCTATCATACGTGAGTATATCTGGACTCAAATTGAAATCTACTGACAAACCCTAGTGTCGGTCTCAAAGTGACCTCCTTGAAATGGACGGGCCCGGAACAAGACGGTTCAGAGAATATTGCTCAAGTTCCTTCGGACCTTCAATATACAGATAGTATATCGCGTACAAAGGAGATCGGGGTTTCCAGTAACGATGCGATGCAGATTGAGACGGAACAAAGTATGTCTGGGCGCAGACTCACAAGATTGGGACCTCAAAGACTCACTGCAATTTATTCGAGCAGACAGTTCCCAGGAATTCACCAAAGCTCGTCATGACGCAGAAGAGAAACAGAGACTACAAAAGATGATGCTGGTATGCTGAACCATAAGGCATGTTGGTGACGAGACGGAATAACTCATCAAAATTCATAGATGACATCGTCCATCCCTGATGGAGAATTGATCCCTACGCAGCAACTAGAACACTCTAGCAACCTCAATTTGTGGGACGAAGACTCGCCTGACGTGTTGGAAGATCTTCAACTTTCTGAGACAAAAGTATCTCAAATCCGGCAGCATATAAGTTCATTGGCACTAGACAACCGCGGAAATAACGGCAACGGGGCGGCCAAGGTGATAAGATGCCAGTGCAGCTGGAATGGAGAAGAACCAGGCATGGTACGCACGTTTTCTCTCCTACAGCTGCCAGAGCTAACATGGAAAAGATCAAATGCTCGTTTTGCCATACTTATCAGCACTCTCTCTGTTATGGTTTCATAAATCCCACGGATCCACGATTGCCAGAAACTCATGCCTGCTATCGATGCCTTTTGGAACCCAATGAACCATCCCTGATTCCGGAGTTAAACACCCTTGTTCTTCTCAGGAGGGCAATGAAAATCATCATGGAAGATGGTTACCCTCATAGGATATCAGTCTTCTCACAGAAACTCCGTAAGCCCCCTGAAAACCTCCATGCCATATTTCGTGGACTTCTAAGAACATATAGACTGCAATGGACAGACCGTGGTCCAGGTGGAAAACCTTCTAAGGAAGCAAGGCTTCATCCGGCCTACCCCAGGAAACAAAAGCCGAGGATTCCTGGCAACAGGTCTACCAAAATACACAATCTCTCAATCACCAGAGAATAAAGTAAGAATGCGACGGGAAATATTCAACCCCGTGGCAAAAATCGAACATTTGGTAAGTAAACAGCTCCTCATAGAGATCTTGCTACTCAGTATGCCACTAGTACATCCGCAACTCCACGAGGGCCCCGACTTCGCTAAAAGACAAGGCACTTTCATCCCAGGGCTCTATGTCCTTTACCTCTAAAGAAAATGGATTGCAGCCCCAGTCGCGTTCTCTCGGTGGCAAAGGCAAAGAAAGCAAAAGGTATCAGAGTTCTGATGACGAATTGACCGACGTGATTGATAGGAGTCAAAGCCCAAAGAGAAAACTGCCGGAAAGAGAAGCCAGTGATCTCTACGAACCGTATCCCAGCAGCCAGATATTAATACCAACCTCAATGCCGGCGCATTTGAGCGTGAACGAAAACACAACTAGAACCCAGGATCAGGAGATGCTTCCCACTCCTGGAGTTCTCAAAAGACGCTCGACTGATAGCACCACGGCAGAGACAAATATGAACCGGCCAGAGAAAAGGCGCAAAATGAGTGCTGCTGCAAAGCACGTCGACGTTGGAGTAATGTCTACGGACGAGGACAGTTCTTAAACTATAGTTATCTCGAAGAGATGCGGAATAGTTGATTTGATGCCACAGTACGTGCGCTCCACGCAAGACCTCTAGTATCATTATCGCAGGACAGGTTCCTTCACCTCGTTTGGTGAAAAGGGGAGCCGGGGCTCTGTCGCTCTCGGTGAGGCATCTTTAATGTCCTTTACAGAAGACGACCTGGCCCGACCTGGCCTCCTGCCTGCCCCTCAGCGGGGTAACGCCTTCAACGCAACGACTTACTGGGGATCATGTATTTCCTATCGCTGCCCATAGCGCGTACCATCTCTCCACAATAGCTCAAAACATCTGCAATTTACTCAAACAATGACTGAAGTGGAAAGGATATGGTACCACGATCATTTGTAATAAGCAAGATATAATTAAGCTACTACGCAACTAGTTATCCTGAGTCTTTTGTGGTTACGGAGTATTTGATGTAGTTGTGGTCAAAGCTCCATCTGATGCTCTGTTTATTGTGCAGATCTTCTCCACTTGTGGCAAACTAAGCTGGCCATACCATTGTGAAGCTCAAGCTGTCTCACAAACTATCGTTTTTCAACCATCTCTATGCAGATAGATTGTATATAAGCTTCTGCTACGCCCTGAACTTTAACCATTCCATCGGCGAGTGGATCCAAGTGAAGATCCCGGACCCTGAGATCCCCGGCTCGCGTGGCAATGGTCATGCAAACGCTTTTGAGTGTCATTCCATCCGGAGGACGTTAACTAGTATATTGAACCCTATCTCTGATTATCAAACACTCTGCGTGTTGATGTAGCGTATTAATAACGTTTCTGATGTTGTTACTCGTCTGTTACTATAACCCAGAGGTACATAGAGCCTTGATGGTATTGCATGTTGTCCTTTCTCCTATACGAATGAACCAGGACTGCTGACGGCCAAGGGACTAGCCAAGTGTCAACAGAAGAACACGGGCCATACCTAGGTGACGTGACACATCCGGTCCGCTTTGGAAGTTGAGATGAATCGTGAACCGTCTGATTTCTCTTCAACGTCCGTGCTCTGATGAGTGAGCAAACGGGCCGACGATTCCGGAAAGAACTATTGAATTGAGAGTTGCCCCGACAGAATGGCTCTCCTATACAGAGTACTCCGTAGTACACGATGAGATGCTCCTTATCTGTGATTAATGCGACGATCAAGTCTTCCTCTTACGGGAAGCCGCCACATTTGGACAGTTCTCATGTCATCGCACAGACTGTATGACCTTCCGTGGTGGCGCATGTCATGGCTTGATGAATTGCGCAGCAATATTCGATCTGTATATCTCAAATAGACTGCTACCTCCAATCAGGACAGGAATTTGCAGAAAGGGATGAAGGCTGAGACACAGCTGTCAATATGCTGTGTAAACCACCCGAGCAGCCAGGCAGTTAATACCACGAGAGTGGTAAACCGGCAGACAAAAAAAAAAAAAAA
>JAPVCB010000008.1:264993-348243 GCA_029606185.1 Paecilomyces formosus
TCTATCATTCCGCAACCCCATAGAGAACCACAACCAGTTCCAGTCCAAGACTCAGTAGTACATAATTCGTCAGTACAGTGCGCGCGGATCAAGAGTTCATCTCCTCCTTATCCCTAGAGATCCCTGTCTCGAGTCCATATGGTACGTCCACTAACTAAGTACTGCCAATTAACTAAATTACTCCTACGGTACGAACACGTCCCGTAGTTCCCTTGACCGCTGGAAAGATGAGGATTCGTGGTCATTACTGTTAGTTATGAAGACCAATACGAATATGGCATGACGCGGGTTAAACTATGTCGTGCACGGACAATAATAATGGCGTAGTTAGTTAAGTCAGCAGCGATTTTAACCCAACAGGGGATGGATAGATAAGGGACGATGCCATGTGCTTTGCTGGGAGTTTAGCCTAGCTATACCATACTCCTTCTGTCCATTATTGTAATTGTTTGTTCGTTTCCTTTCCTTTGGGCCCGGTCGAGGCGGCGGCGCGCGCGGAAGGTCGATAGGCCATCATCTAGTCTGAGGTGAGTAAGTACTCTGGAGTCTATACCGGTAGAAGGATTTTTGCTTCGTGCCGAGAGATGCGATGTTCCGGTATGGGTGTTTCTGTAGTGGTTGCTTATCCATCGGAAAAGGGGAGCGAGCGCGAGAGATACAGAGGAAGGGAAGGGAAGGGCTTACATACTCTAGGGATAATTTGACGGATCAACGGTCCGTCGATTCCGCCCTGAAGAATTCGACTACGTACTTTACTGAGCTGTCTGAAGTAGAATTTAATTGATGAATTGCTGTTGGTTGTTTATGGGTAGATGAGTCGTGGCGCCCTTAACGCGAACAGAGCCTGTTGGTGTTAAGGTAGATCACCAATAATAATGATAACATCATTCAGGTATAACTAGATGATTGATCTACTTTGCATTCGATTCGCCCCCACGATCCCTGCAGGGCTCAAGGAACAGGGGGTTTCTCACAGGGGGTTACGGCCCTAGAAGGGAAAAGAAAAAGAAAAGAAAACGCTGTATAAACCGGATTGAGTAAGGATGGACATATCGCTGAGGAGAAGAATAAGCGTATCCTTACCTGAGGACAATGATAATGATGCAGATAATAGAGATAGTACTATAAATCGTCATAATAAGACGGAGTAGTGTTATGGAAGGGGTGCGGATATGTGACTTTTCCGAGTACCACTGACTCGGTACAGTAAGTGAGCGACAGGTGATCCGCTTGACCGGTCAAACTCAATGTTTCCCTTTCATCTTGATGATCGTCTCGTTGGCCACCCTGTATCTGCTGTTTCTGTAGATCAGTCCCATGGGTATGAGCAAGTCAGTTGCCCCGACGTAATGATATCTAATGAGTTGTGCGATCGATACTCCGGAACGGCATTGTACATCCACGCACCGTACTATTCCGTGGATGCATAAGGTTGGAATAATCCGTATAGTCTGGGATTAGTTAGATTTAACATTGCTTAACCGTACTAGGTAGGTGACTAAGAGGACAATTTTGTGTTTGCTGGACGGAATGAACTTGCAGGAAGAGCACGAGGGATCGAGTCATGACAATGTTTCTATTCGTTCCGGGAGAAAAGGAAGGGCTTGGCTGGCGTCTCTCCTTTCCCCGAGCTGGCGGAGATCGAAATCAATCGGTTTTTTGCAAAGTTAGCGCTGATAAGTGCCCAGTCCAGTTCACGAGAGAGAATCGGGTGCTCTGTTAGTGCTACTCCACGCGATCATCGATTCTTAAGCACACCGTCTCTTCCTTAGGTCGTGTCCGTGTGCTGATGGAGGCAGTTCGCTCTGTTGGAGAGATGGTTTCGACTCTCTCGACATCGGACTATCGTCACCGGATTTATGCGGTCTGAAATGGAGGCAAAACGAGGAGTCCAAATCTCGAGTATGTTCTCATGGGGAAAATTGCTGGAATGTTGACTGGCAATAGGAGGTTTCTATTCTTGAACCGTCTGCTGTGGCCGTGTTCGACTAACCATCCTGCCTGTTCCTTGTCGCAATTACCGCCGGGAGAGATATTATTGTGTGGCACGTCTGACTGAGCATGTTTCACGTCGACTGCCGTACCTTGCATGCAGAGAGCGCGAACTAGCAGCTGTCAGAGCATCGGACGATGTCTCATTGGCCTGTTTATTTGCATCTTCTAGCCCTTTTCTCCGCTTCTATTTCTGGTTCCCGCCGGTGTTTTGGTTGGCGACATCTCTTTCTACGTTTGATACTGCGGGAGTTCATTGCTTTTTTTCGGCCGCTTCATCTGGTCATGCCCAATCTCGCAATTGCCGTGGCTGGGAGGGGAAAGTCAAACAATTGTGAGATGACGATATCTGGAGAGCGGACTGGAATTGCGTTCGTTAATGAGTTGATAGCTCATGTCTACTATAGAGGAACAATGGATACCAGATTCCATCGAAGAAACTCTCGCGAGCGCTCCAGACAGTCTGATTTGTGGTCCCGGCCAGCTTGACAGCAGCAGAGTTCGCCCGTCTGGGGGGAGAGTTGTTGACTTGTTCTAGTGTCCGGCTCGTTCCCAGGGGTTCGCCAACCAGGATTGCGGATGGATGAGATCTCCGGCCACGCGGATCGCCCGCGATCGCAAACTCTGGGCGTTGGATGAGAACTATTACTTTTTCTGAATGGAACCAGAGATAGAAAGGACGATAGTCTGCAGCCACAATTGGCCACCCTGTCTGTCGATCGAGCTGGTTGCACGGCTGAGAGGGTTACTCTGCTACTGTCGTTGCTGTTGTACCATAGTTAGTAGTTGTGCAGTAATAATAACCAACTACAGCATTGACTAATAATTAATTAGGTAGTTAATTGGTTTATACTGTCAAGAAGAGGGTCGAGGGAAGCTTTAAGCGGTCGCTGGCAGAACAAAGACAGAGTAAAGTGCCTCCATCTTCGTGCATGCAGCACACAGAACGTGCGGCCTTCCCCCAGTGTCACTCTCAAACCGCAAAAGAACTATGCATTCTGATACAAAAACCCGTCCACTTTTATCCGTCTCGAAAAGCGTCGTGGGGGCCGCAGGATGAGTTGTTTCCTATGTCCAGTCTTCCTCAACCAGACACCGAGGTTAATTCATCGTTGACGGCGACCTTCATCTTCTGCTCCACGAAATTAGACCGCGGGACCCCTGAAGCGGTCCACTCTATCACGACACTAAGAAATGGACTAAACATGGGTGAGATACTCCCGCTTATCCAGGTCGATCCTAGACAGCCCACTACCAGGTCGATGCTAACCACCGTCGTCCAAGTCGATCTCGCAAGTGACGCAGGCAGTTCAATCAACCGGGGGTCGCCGGGCGTGGTCGTCCGCGCACACGAGTACAGGCCTTGGATTGTTCGCAACGCCTCGAGGCGCTTGGAGCTCCACGCTCCACAGCAGCAGGCACTAACAGTTCACAATGAAAGCCCGATGATCGCCCGACTCGACTTTCTTTTGCGTGGTTCCCTGACAGCGTGGTGCTGGCCGACAATGCTAGATTACCATTGCCCCTTAAGCACCCGGATCTGCCTCTCTTTTTTATCCTGATGGCCCGGACGTGATTTCCAGCGCCAGTCTCTCGTTTTGAAGCATCTACCACCTATCCTTCCATTCCCGTCTTTCCCTTCTTCATATACATACATACCTACTTACATACATCCGGATACTTCGCAGGGCTTCCGACAGATCGGGAATCATCTGATTAATTGCACCACTCTTACCAGTGCTCAATTGCCTCTTGGACGTGTGCTTTCTCCTTTCACAGTCTCGAAGACGTCAGGGTTCTCTGCTCGCTATTCGAGTGTTCCGTGGAACGGGGTGGAGTTTGGACCCGGTTCCTTGTGGATTTGTGCTCAGGAACACCTGTTTCCGTGGGCCAGCGCTGACATCCAACAAGTCAGAGTGCGTACCCGTGGAATAGGTCCTGGATAGCCGCTGCGATCCTGTGGTTGCAGGCCAGCAAGTTACGGTTCGTGTCTGGAACAAAACAAGTCACAATTGCCGGATCTTGGCGAATTAGACGTGGATATATGAGATAGCAGATCACTCTTATAGCCATGGCGCGCCAACAACCCAGGTCATCTGTGGTCATCCCAGCCCGGACGTCCAGTGCCAATGCTCAGTCTGTAGAGCAACCTCGGCCGCGAAGCACCGGTAGGAAGGACGTTAACTCGAACTCGAAGGCGCACAAGATCTTGGGTACAATGGAGATGCCGATGGACAATCGCTGGTCGAGGATGGACGATAGGAACTCTGCGCAAAGGCAGAGTGTGATGCGGCATGGACACTCCTCGACCACTCGAACTGAGCGCAATGGCAACCTGCAGCCTCCGTTTGATCCGACCGAGCATGCATCGTCTCCAAACTTGCGTGTGAGAGCCTCGTCGCCATTGCTAGGCCAGAGCTACCGTGATCGTGGTCCTTCATTCTCTTCCGTTCAGCCTCTCCCCACGAAGCCTATTCACCCGTCAGAGTCGTCCACTTCGTTGCGTGACGGCTACAATTCAAAAGATACTTCTGCCACCTACTTCAACCGAACCCCTGCTTTGCCAACAGGCCGATCAGATAACAAGTCCGAGAAAGCGGCGGAGAGTGAACCGGCAAAGGGGAACAAAACGCCCAAGACGCCCACGAAGGAATCTAAGCGAAAAGGACGACCTCCACGGATTGATCTGTCGTTACTATTCCCTAAACCAAAGTCCTCCGCAGCGCCCCTCCTGTCCCCCCAGAGAATGGTGGATTCGCCGTCCCCGGTCTCTGCTGGCTCCGAGTCATCTATGGGGAAGGCGAAGAAGTCCGATAAGTTCTATTCATTCGGTGGCAGGCTTTCCAGAACACCACCTCGATCCAGTGGAAGTTGGAAAGAGAAGCAGGCTACAGTTCGGCAGCTTGACCCCATTCCTCCCCTTCCAACTGCTAAACACACTGACTGGTACGATTCTCCTGTGGAGAAAACAATCTGCTGCTCGGGAGGAGATCTCACCGTGGAAATCCATGAGCGGGAAGAAAAGAAAGAACCGGAGGAAGCACCGGCGCCAGTCACGACTGATCGTGAGCGTGAACGTGAGCGTCAGAACCCCCCTAAACATCGCTTCAGCACTATGCCCTCGATGAGACAACCCAAGCCATCTGATCGAACGAAGCGGATGTCATCAAATAGCACTCTTACTGCTCGCAGCAGCGACACCCATTTAAGTCCAAAGCCCGTGAACAATATCTCCAACACCATCAAGAGCTCGCTCGAGACATGGCAATCTGACAGTCGGCTGGGTTCTTCCGCCGGCACTACCGGTTCTGGAGCCATGTCAAAGAAGAGCGGCAAAAGCTCATTTACGGACGCAGATCTTCAATCTTCGAGTGTTCTTTGCTTGTCGTCGTCGGAAGATGAGGACGAGGACTTTGACGACGAAGTCATCCGGCATAAGTCTAGCAACGACGCGACCTTCCGAAGTAGCGTTGCTACATATGGTGAACATGAACCAGAGATCTGCACGGCATCTACTGTCCAGGCTGCTAAAGGCCCGACACTGACGCGGATTCAGAAGCCGGCTTTGCCCTTGCGGGAACCTCGACAGCCACGACGTAACCCGTCTGTGCGTCGGGATCCTTCAGCATCATCATATAGCAGATCATCCCGGCTGTCGCGTCCTCCAAGTGGAATCCCCACGATCTCAGAACCGGAGAATGAAGAGACAGAAGACGAGGTTCCCATGATGCGGTCTACTCGTTCCAGATCGAACAACAGGCGGAGCCGAGTCATTTCTGTAACCAGGCAGGAAGAGTTCCTCTTGGAAGCTATTAGACAGAGGAAAGGAAAAGTGACACCCAGTCTCTTCCACGAGGCTTCCTTTGCCTCACGGGATTCCGATCGGAACTCGACTTTGACTGTGAACCCGCGCGAGTCGACATACAATGCGGATACCTCTTTTTTACGTCTTAGTCCTGGCATTCCTGGCTATCCAGAAGCCTCTGCTGCGAGTGACCCAAGTGTAGCTGATACGGAAAAAGAAGGTTCGCTCACTCACAGCACAAATTCGGATACTGAGCAGAGGACCGATAATTCTACCGTGTCTCCACGCGCCAGTCTGATTTATAGTGATACTCTACCATCGCCGTCCACCAGCCGTGCCTCTCCAATAACACCGACTCTGCCTATCCATCGTTTTTCACCGCCACCGTTGCACCCCCCGCCATCGTACGCTTTACCTCCTGTCCCGGAGAGCCACAGCCAGAGACGTCACTCCCGGCGACGTACTGATAGCAGCGAAGCGATTATCGTTAACGAAGGCGAGGATTCGAAGCAAGAGGACGAGTTTCCTATTTGGGCCCTCGGCTGGAACGAGCGATCTAGCATGACGATTGTGCACTGATTTACTCTGTTTTATCGACCTCTTCTCATTTCGTCTGTGCATTCTACCCAGCACACGACCGACAAATACGCTCTCTACATTTCTTAATTGTGTATACCCTTTTTCCGATTGACTAAGGCGCATGGCATGTACAATACGATGGGACATTCTCTAGCATATTTTGCATTTTTCTTTCCCTTTTGGTTATGCTGTGCATTGATATACGGATCCCGTTCTAGGTCTCGTGCCTCCTGTACTATATAGTGATTTCCTTTGGAGCCCCAGCGGGGCGTTTGTCGTCTATAGTCGGTTTAGACTTGGTGGTTTAGAGCGAGAGCATGTTCTCAGGTGGCGGCGGGCATTGTTTGGGCTGCATCTGTTACTCGTATAGAACCCCGCAATTAATGACAGAAGACTTCGACTTCCATCTCCTTGCCTTTTGTATGGACGATTTTCCACCTGTAGGCGGTTTATTAGGACGAACTTGCTCACATGAGACTAATGATGTTGTAAGTTTTGCTGTGTCGATCAGTGCCCATGACCTGTGGTAGGACCCCCATGCAACCATTAATCCAGCCCCAAGGCGCCCAAAAAGAGACCAGGCTTGATAGGATAAGAGCTTTTTTCTGTTAGGTGCCCACGAGAGAGATCATCTGGCATACACTGGACGACGGATCCAGAACCGCCCACGCTAAGGTTGCACATGGAATCTGTAACAGGCTAAGGGAAGGGAACAGCCTACCAGATGACACCTTAGGCTGGTTATCGCATCTGAAGCCAATGCCAAACATCCAGCTAGACTGTGATCCACTGTTCCGACGCAGAGAGAAGCGCCATATGTCTCTAGACCTTTACCCCGGATCTGACACAGATGACAGACTCTCCCTTTTCTGGCCTGGCCACTTAAATAATAACTAGTTGCACTTTTCCACACAGCTATCCTCACTTGGACCACATCAGACCCAAGAAGAGAAAGGAATATCTCTTTCTCCAGCTGACCTTTATCCACTCCTTTTTCTTTTCTGCTGCAGGCGCTGTGGTGGGCCTGTCTTAAGGTTGTTTACCAGTAGTCTCGCATCTTGTCTTTGCCCGGTTTGCAGGCGGATCCAGGCAAGGCAAGGCGAACCTCACCGCTCACGCGTCAATAATCTCCTTAACATTCCTCCCACCTGCGACCGACGTAAGTGGCAGCTGGTGGATTTTCAGGATTCTTCTTGTTCTTGTCCGCCACGCAGCAGTCCCTTCTCACCTGCACCTGCAGTTCTCTTATAAACAAGGCCTGCGGCAGTCGACCAGACGATCCGAGGCCGCTGAACGTACCCTATCTCCCCCAAGCATAACCACCGAAGACGAACACCGGCGCCGGAAACTAAGATCGTCAACATGGGGGAAGGCCCGCAGCGCTCATCCTCCTGGATGGGAATTCCACTTCGACACCTGTCTGTGATTCTGGTAAGCTTCCTGGTTGCTGGTGAGGCTGTGATTCCAGTTGCTCTGGTGTTTGGAGCGCTGCGGTCGCAAAAGGAAGACAGCTGAAGCTGACGTGGTAATGGAACTATACAGTTGGCGACACAATACACGGGCTTTGCACTGGTAAGGACTTTTGGATAGAGTTCCGATGTGATCATGAAACGGATTGACGGATTGACGCGCTGATACCTCCCTAGCTGCTGCATTATTCCCGGGTGATGCCCACTGTCACCGGCAAACGCTACCTGACATCAACCGCCGTTTTCCTTAACGAAGTAACGAAGCTCGCGATCTCCCTGACCATTGCGCTTTACGAAGTTTCCAAGAACGCTCCACCCTCTGTTCCCGCAACCTCGCTCTTCTTTACCCTCTCCAGCGCCGTGTTCTCGGGAGACAGCTGGAAGCTTGCGATCCCTGCCCTCCTCTACACATTGGCCAACTCCCTGCAATACATTGCCCTTTCGAATCTGGAAGTTGCCACGTTCCAAGTCACGAACCAGCTGAAGCTCCTGACTACGGCTTTTTTTGGTCTTGCCTTGCTCGGGACGAGCATACCTCCGCGGAAATGGGCGATTCTATTGTTCCTTATCGTTGGAGTGGCCCTCGTCCAGCTGCCGAATGGTGATGTGGAGGAACTGTCCTACAGAGAGGACGCACATCTCTATTTCCCCAGATCCCTGGAGGAATGGAAGAGAATGGGTGGCACTGCTGCTCACATACACAAGCGCTCTGCTACATATGAGGGCATCCAAGAGGATGAGATGTCTCAACTTCCGCGTCTCGATGCGACTATTGGCTTGCTTGCAACTATTGGAGCATGCATTTCGTCCGGACTAGCAGGCACTTACCTGGGAAAAGTGCTTAAGGACAGCTCTAACCCGACATCCCTCTGGGTCCGCAACGTGCAGCTGGCTTCCTATTCGATATTCCCTTCTCTGTTTATTGGAGTCGTCTTTCTAGATGGCGAGAAGGTTGCCAACAGTGGCTTCTTTGAGGGGTACAATTGGGCCGTCTGGGCTACCATCATTGTGCAGGCTTTGGGAGGAATTGCTGCTGCTTTCGCCATTGCCAATGCAGATAAGATTGCAAGGAATGCCGCAGCTAGCTTCAGCATCGTTCTGAGCACTCTAGCAAGCGTGCTGTTCTTTGATTTCCAAGTCACAGGAACTGTATGTTTAGACTCATCCTATTTGATTGTTCCGTCAGTTCAAGCTAACGAGGTTCTTGCAGTTCGTCGTTGGAGCTCTCATCGTCCTTGTTGCAACTTACATTTACGGAAACCCGACTCCGGCTTCAAGCAAGAAGACTCTCCGTCCACCCCCTATCCGCATCGATAACTATGAGAAAGATATCGACGGAGATAACGAAACGTCTGTATCGCCACCGAGGAATGACTTTTCAATTAAGCTCCCCACAACGCCCTTGTTGAACCAGACGGGCATGTCGACCTCCAGACCGACATCCCCCAATCCTCGAAGCACAAGCGGAAATTACTTTTCAAAGCAGGACAGAGACTCATAGATGAGATTGTTATGGTCAGGTTACGAAGCTGCACTGATGTGCATGAGATTGGGATTGCCCTGGAGGAAATTGGCAATAAAACAACAGCATGACTTGGTAGACGGAAAAGCGCGTTTTGATTTATGACAGCAGGGATGTCTCCCATTTCCTGCTTTCTATGCCTTTATCATGGTGGTTGCTTATTAGTTTTGATTTTCATTTTCTATACCCGCAAGCCCTCGCAACCCAGACATTGGCGTCGAGTTTGATGTATGTATATCTACGAACAAATATGGGAATTTATTGGTTATCATCCTTTCCTGTCTGTGAATTATATTCCTTTGGCATTTCATCATCGCAATGCCAACCCTTAAGGTCAGTTAGAAAGCTCTAGCTTGAGAAGTGCTGCGTCCAGAAATGGCATCCGATTTCCCGGACACGTGCTTATGCAAAGTACGACTATGCCTGTACCACCAACCCTCTTCATCTCTCCGTATCCCATCGGCTGGATCTTTACATGGAGTTCTCATCGAATCTGATCAAATTGAAGCTATCATGCACAAAAGAGAGCATATTCCAGTCACTCCTTTCCATCATCCCTTATCCCAAAGGCAGGGCATCCCCCGCTCCCATCAGAAAAGTACCAGCTCCGATTCAATCACACACGGTCTATCAGAAGCTATCTCTTCTTCAGGGCGTTTCTCATCTCCATCTGTAAATGAGAACCGTGATCTGGTAGATGAACATCTGCTTAGTTCCCACATGAATGATGATTTGCCCCTAGATGCCTTTGGTAAGATTCTATATAATATTCATGGCTCGTTGGGACTAGAAACTGACTATAGACTTCTTTAAGATCGTGAATTGCTGGCCCAGTTGGAAGAAGATCAAGGTCGAGACGGAGTCTTGACGGACCAAAATAGACATTCGACTTCCGGATCGGTGGCACTCCGGCGAACAAATGCATTCCATACTCCTGCTCCTGCTGTGAGGCAAGCTCCGAAGTTCTTTGGCAATTGTAAGTTATGTTGCTATTATAACTTCCTGGGGACCCTGCTAAGGGGACAAGCAAACGGCTCTCGAACCACGCCGCGTGGAAGCCTTGAGTCGAGTTCCCCTGACCTTGGCCCGCTATCAAGTCCATTGCTAGTCTTCGGATCTCAAGACAGGCACTTCTCTTCCCTGAGACAGAGAGTTCCTCCCGCACAGCATCGTCCCTACGCCGCGCAGGCGGTGGAGTCTGTGTCCACTGAGCCCTATGCAAGCCCTGATACCGAGAGGCGGATATCCCTGAACCACGCACCGCCAATTATCCAGGGTATTACTTTGTTTCCAGTGCATGAACTTCCGGATCGTTTCAAGTCTCTGTTCTCTTTTCCGATTTTCAATGCCGTTCAATCAAAGTGTTTCAGACATGTCTACCAAAATGACTATAATGTGGTAGTATCGGCTCCCACAGGAAGTGGGAAGACGGTTCTGATGGAACTAGCCATATGCCGGCTTATCACGAACTTGAAAGATGGGCAGTTCAAAGTGGTATATCAAGCTCCCACAAAGTCTCTGTGCACAGAACGTTTCCGTGACTGGAATTCGAAATTCACGTCTCTTGGTTTGAATTGCGCGGAATTGACGGGCGATACAGACTATGCGCAGCTCAAGAGCGTCCAAAATGCGTGCATTATCATAACGACGCCCGAGAAATGGGATAGCATGACGAGGAAATGGAAGGATCATGCTCGACTGCTGCAACTGGTGAAGCTGTTTCTTATCGATGAGGTGCATATATTGAAAGAGACCCGGGGAGCCACACTAGAAGCTGTGGTTTCGCGTATGAAGTCTGTGGGCTCGGATGTTCGCTTCGTTGCTCTGAGTGCTACTGTGCCGAACTCAGAGGATATTGCAACTTGGCTTGGCAAGGATGCAACAAACCAACATCTACCGGCACATAGGGAACGGTTTGGTGAGGAATTCCGTCCGGTGAAGCTGCAAAAGTTCGTGTATGGATACCAGTCGAATGGGAATGATTTCGTCTTCGATAAAATCTGCAGTACAAAGTAGGTTATTGTGGTCCCTAGATGTCCTTCTGCTGATATATGTCCATCTAGACTCCCGGAAGTCATAGCTAAGCACGGTTGCGGAAAACCGATTATGATATTCTGCTGCACGAGGAATTCGTCCATCGCTACGGCCAAGGAGTTAGCCAATCTTTATGCATCCACAACAACCACGAAGAGAATGTGGAAAGGACCGGCCCGACCCATTAGTGTCCAGAACCCGGATCTCAAAAGTATTCTCATCTTGAAGGCTCGGTACTTCTTTATGTTTTGTACTAACAGGTTTTAGATACTGTTAGTTCCGGTGTAGCATTTCACCACGCTGGTCTCGATAGTGGTGATCGACATTCCGTGGAAACAGGGTTCCTAGGAGGCCAAATCAACATCATATGCTGTACATCCACACTTGCCGTCGGTGTCAACTTACCCTGCCATTTGGTTATTATTAAAAACACTGTCGGCTGGCAAGACGGTGGGTGCAAGGAGCACTCAGATCTGGAAATGATGCAAATGCTGGGTCGCGCAGGGCGACCCCAGTTCGACGACAGTGCCGTGGCTGTTATATTGACACGAAAAGAACGCGTTCACCATTACGAGAAACTCGTTTCTGGCTCTGAATGCTTGGAGAGTTGTTTGCATCTGAACCTGATTGATCACCTTAATGCGGAAATAGGTCTAGGGACAGTGACTGATATGCAGTCAGCAGTGAAATGGCTCGCTAGCACGTTTCTATTTGTCCGGATGAGAAGGAATCCCACTCATTATAAACTCAGGGAAGGGGCAGATAGGAGAGATGAGGATGAGATGCTGCAGCAGATCTGCGAAAAGGACATCAAACTCCTTCGAGAGTGTAATCTAATCACCTTGGAGGGTAAGTTGAAAGCCACATCCTTTGGAGAAGCGATGGCCCGATACTATGTGAAGTTCGACACTATGAAGGTGCTACAGTCGCTTCCACCAAAGGCAAAGCTGTCGGAAATCGTAAGTCTATGATTAAATGCGAGAAGACAGAACTGGGACTAATCGGTGTAGCTCTCTGCGATCGTTCAAGCAGAAGAATTCAAGGAGATCCGCCTGAAGTCAGGGGAGAAGTCACTTTACAAAGAGATAAATCGTGCAAACGGGATCAAGTTTCCGATAAAAGTTGATATTGCACTACCAGCACACAAGATATCGCTCCTAATACAATCCGAGCTAGGCGCAGTGGAGTTCCCTGCCGCCGAGCAGTTCCAGAAACATAAGTTATCCTTTCAGCAGGATAAGAACTTCGTCTTTTCTCATGTAAATCGTCTTATACGATGTGTTATCGACTGTCAGATATATTTAGAAGACTCCATAGCGGCGAGAAACGCTCTCGAGTTAGCAAGGTGCTTTGGTGCCCGGGTGTGGGATAACTCACCTCTGCAGATGAAGCAGATTGAGCAAATTGGTATTGTTGCTGTCAGGAAGCTCTCAGCTGCGGGGATCACTAGCCTTGAGGCATTAGAGCTCGCAGAGCCGCATCGCATTGACATGGCTCTTAGCAGGAATCCACCTTTTGGCTTAAAGCTTCTTTCTAGAGTTGCGGATTTCCCGAAACTACGAGTGACTGTTAAAATGACAGGAAAGGTACTTGTGAACCTGTGCCTAAGAAGGCTTGGCTGACATATAGTCTAAGGAAACCAAACCAGGAAAGCGAGTCAAAGTCAACTTCAAGGCAGATATCGGCTTTATGAATGAAAAAGCACCGCTTTTCTTTCAAAGACGTCCGATCTACGTGTGCTTCCTTGCGGAGACTTCCGATGGCCATACGGTTGATTTTCGGAGAATGAAGTGAGTTGCTGATGAACCAAAGAGCATTAGCAATATCCTTTCACTAACTCACTAAAGCGCCAATAAATTGCAAAATAACTACGAGATCCTCCTCCAAGCCGAATTGAAGAGTGCATTCCAACACATCACTTGCTATGTGATGTGTGATGACATTGGTATGACACGAGTGAAGTCATTTTCCGCAATAGGTTATGACTAACTTTGGAAAGCTGGAACTATGAGATACGCTGAGATAAAGCCAGAAATACCGGCATCATTATTCCCTACTGCGAATACAAGTTTGGGAATTAGGCAGACGGACAAACCTCTGATGAATACCTCAAGGCGGCGCAGTAGTGACATTTCCCGCAGCAATACGGTAAAGCGTCCGGACGTGGATGAGTTCGAAGGGGACGATCTTGATCTTGATGACTTTGTGGAGGCAGGAAAGTCAAATCTCCGGTTCTAATAAGGTTTATCACTGACTATCCGCAGGAGGAGATATGTCGTGGGTTGCAATTCATGAGAAGCCATCCAAACCTGCACCGCAGAGGCAGAGTCAACCGCCAAAATCAAAAGAGCACGGCCATTCTATGAAGGCCAAACGGACAATGAGCGAAGATCAAGAACCGCCGACTCAGCTGCCCAATGGAAAATGGGCTTGCAATCACAAATGCAAGGATAAATCGAGGTAATGTCCCTCTCTGATGTCTTTGCTACATGGAATAACAATTTCAAGTTGTAAGCACTTTTGCTGCCGAGACGGACTTGAAAAACCACCAAGGATAAATAAGAAGCAAACATCTACCAGCGAGAATAAGAGAAACTCAAACTTGAACCAGTTGACGATCTCAGCTAGTCTCAAGAAGGATGGATCAGCTACATGTAATACGCCAAAGGCTGCCAAAAAGGTTAATAGGATTGATAGCATCGAGATCGTCGATCTAAGTCGGTCCCCATCAAAGAAGTCCTCAGGCAGTGATAGATGGCGAAATTCTAATGCAGCCATCTCAAAAGCTCCAAAGACGAAATATCGACCGCAAAACCAGTCGGAGATACTGACAAAGAAACATGCGAAAATTTCTGATATTGGTTTGGATCACGATATTATGAATGATGATCAGAGGTTGTCTTCAAGCGAGTACGGTGATAGCAGTCTGGATGACCTGCCCTCTCCGTCCGCCTTGCTCCTTGGCAAGGACAATACAAAGACGGCGTTCAAAGGTGCCACTAAATCGATAGATCAGGTTGTCGACACAACTGGGCAAGAAGATGGAGCCATGTCGAACTTCAATGATCTATTGGTAGACGATGGTGATGATATATGGTTTATATCCGAGAATCCTATCTGTGATATGAAAAACATACAGAAAGAAACCGCCGAGAATACGAACGGAGAGACATCTATACTAACTAACATAACGGAAATAAGGGGCTCATTTGACGCGTCAAGCTCTCTCACCGGTTCGAGTTTAGGAAAGAGCCTTTCTTCCTTCCTGAAGACTGGTAGTGACCCTATGCTTACACAATATCCAGACACAGAGGCTATTCACGGACAGAAGCGTGATGTCTCCCTAATAGAAGGAAATGAAGACGGAAATAGCCACCGGAAGAAATCAAAGAGTGAAGAGCTTAGCGACATCCTTAGAAAAGAAAACACCGACGCGAGGGAACCAGTTACAGTTCCCGATGGCTGGGAGGGTATCGACCAATCTCTCCTGGAAGAATTCAAAGATATAGTCAATTTCTTCTGAGACAGCAGTCATGTTGTTCCACTCATCGCCACGTCTCGCCATATGATAGAAGCTCGAGGGGTTCTTCTATCTTCTCTTATCTGAACGTGAATGGACTGGATTCGTACATGCATCTTATATTCTTTACGGTGGAATTATGCCTCGCGTATGATGTAATCTCTACTATCTCTCAAGCAATGATTTCAAGGCAGAGTTTTATTGTGCCTTGTAAGCACTTATATCAGGGGAAACTTACTGTCACACGGACGGAGAGAATGGTACTACGGCTCAATGATGCTCTTTAGCATGTATAAATTGAATTTTTACAAAGCTGCAGTTTACTCTATTTTCCAGTATCAATATAGAATCCTCGATATAATGACAACGGTGCTATCCAAAAGGCATAGTAGGGACGGGCGGGCAATCCTATAAGGAGTAAACAGACCCTTCAAGTGAAGAAGCTTATAGGAAAGATAAGTTAATATATCACTCCTGCTATTCATTCCTTGATCAATTCCCCAAAGCTGATGGAACTATCCACGAAGAAGGAGGCAGTGACCTAGATCCATCTCCCAGACTAACCCAGGACAGCTATATCACCGCTTCTTTCCATCCAGAAAGAAAGGTGACCAAACAATCTCACGTGCTATACAAAAACGTGACTTTCCCCTTCTAGAAGCCCAAAGGAGCCCTCACAGCATAGAAACACAACGCGTAGCTCACCGCTCTCGCTTTCACGCACACTGTTATTATTGTTTAGCTGGCAACCCCCTGCAATATCCAACTCATATGAAAAACCTAGAGTTCAAAACATTAGGGTCTTCCCTTTCTCTCGCGTCCTATCTTCCCCATCTCACAGCATCACGCCTGCGAGCTTGAGCTTGAGCTTGTCTGATCTCTTTCATCTGTTTGACTATCTCTCATCAGTAGTTCCTGCTGGATCTTCATTCAGAGAAAGAAAGGATTAGGGAGATATCTGTTTCCACATCTTGGTAAGTATTGCTTATATTTAGCCCCTTTTTGCACCAGATGATGCTGGAAGCCTGCTCTTCTGATACAAGCTGGGCATCTTCAGACTGGATATCAGCTTTCGATGAAGGTTACCTCAGGATCTTGGACTAACCACTGATTCAGGGGCAACTACAAGATAGTAGCAGCTGTTAGTGAAAATGGGGAGATTGAACTATTCTGCAGTAAGTACGGCATCGAGTTACCACAGCATGGAGATTAACACGATTGTGTATAGAGAAAGATCGAAGGCTTGAAGGCGGGTCAAGTCTTGTCAAAGGATTTGGTACGTATTGCTGTTATTTTTATGACGATTGACTCCACGTCCTGACGTGTAGTCTGATAGAAAAAACGGATCCCGCCTGGAGTCTTCTCCAAAACCGCTGCTCGTGATCCAACTCTGGAGATCGACATTACTGATAAGAACCTAACAGACGAAGGGTTCGACTTGTTCATCGATGACTTGATCCAGAGCATCGAGTATAGAAATGATAAACATCCGGACGGGATTGTCAGGCTGGCAGAACTCCATCTTTCGGGCAACAATCTGAAGGCTCAATCTCTGAAGAAGCTCTCTCGTGTCATATCGCTCAGTGCAGGAGATCTCAGAGAGCTTGATCTTTCTGATAACAAGATTGAGATTCGAGAGCCTGAACACCGTAAGGTATGGCAGGAGTTTCTCGAGTCCTTCCAAGGATGCTATGTCCTTAAGAAGCTCGACTTCAGTCGAAACCCCCTTGGACCTCGTGGAGCTGAGATCCTAGCTCGCGTCTACATGCAAAGTGAGTTGGACTTCTTGGAGTCCGACCCAGATGAAGCGGAGATACCAGCACCTGAGAACGAAGAGCTTAATGAGAAAGTCCAGTCCTTGACGCTTGGTTCCGGAAAAGAGAACCAGACACCTAAGAGCAGCTCAAAGAGGACGTCCACCAAGGGAGGGACCCCCTTATCAGGTATGAGCATATCGTGAAGAGAGACCTTCTCCATGTGACATCTAACTCCTTTTCTAGGAAAGTCGGTTTCGTCAATCGAGAAAATTCCAACTCAGATGGAAATTAAACATTATTCCTGCACAAGGGGACTTCGATCGGTTCCGTATCTGATCTTGTCCGACATATCCATGACCAACGCATCTGCTGTTCACCTGTCAACCATGCTGAGCATCCACCGTGCCCCGGAGCAACTCCTTAGTTATCTTCCCGGCGGAAAGGCTCTCGTTCTGCCCGATACCGCAGCTCAGTGCAAAGGAATCATATGGCTTCCAAACAAAGACTTGGGCTCCCTAGGCCACAAGCTGCTCGATATGGCTGACATGGTCCGGGATATGGCATCTGACATTGATTCAGATGATGAAAATGTGGAAGATTATGGCACACCTTCGAAGACCAACGGCCACGATGAGGCTTTGGTGACCGACAGCCCGTCGTATGATGATGGCGCCAAACGGCAGCGCCAAATACGAAACAAGATGAGCCTTGAATTCTCCAGACTCGCAAAGAGAGTTCGTATTGAAGTGTTGCAGGCGGAAGGTGTGCACAGCGCAGATATCTGGAGTGTCACTCTGAAGATGATGGTAATTTGTCGGGCTCTGCTCTTGGATGATAAGGACCGACGCGCAGATGCACACACAGAGGAAGCACCGCAGCCTGAAAAGCAACCAGAGGAGCAAGAGCAAAAAGTCTCTCTCGAAACTAGAGAACTAGCAGCTCCTTTGACTGCGGCAGACATCGTACGGGGGCGTTACAGCTCTCAGAGCCACGACTTCGCCTTGGAGTTCCCAGCACTTCCAACCCCCAAGCCAGCACCGATACTTGAGACGCCGAGAAAGCCCAAAAATGACCGTCATTTGACGCCGCCTTCGCAGAGTCAGGCTACACATGCAGGCACTCCTCACGTCCGTAACAGCCCGGTTGTGTCTTCTGCATCTGGGAAAGTCTCCTGGCGTTTCGGTCTCCCCATCGAAGTTTGGCGCATGATCATTGCCGATGCTGTGGGCGCGGACGGCATATTAGACAGAGAACAGCAACTTCGTATTATCAGATATGCTTCTGACTGGAACGCTCTCGCCTATGAGCTGACTATCACGGGAGCCGCAGATCACCAGCAGATCTGGAAGTTCCTCGACACCGTCAATTGCTTCACATACAATCCACGGTTCTGAGTCGGCCAGCCAGCCAGAAGCTATGATGTGTTAGCAGCACAACTCGTAGCAGAGTGACTTGTCTTCACATTTTCACTTCATTTCCATTTCGGGTTCTTTTCATTTCCATACAGCAATTCATTTCTGTATCCTCACATCATACCACGCATTTCGGCGACTGGAGTCTCTTCCCCTTTGAAAAGTGATGCTAAATTGATTTCGGAATTTCCCTCATCACGGATTAAAAAAAGCTCAGCACTAATTCTGTTTTATTTTCTGAAAAACTGACCACGTTCACTCCCCTCTCTTTTGATGCTTCTCAGCCATGGATAGTTGTACGCATAGGGTATTTTACATTAGTATTGAAAATAGAGCACATTCTGTAATCCATTTTTTGCTGCAGTTTTCACATGATCCAGATGTAATACTTGACTAAACCAACAATCGTATAACTACTTTAGAAAAGTGCCATAGTGGATACTTATAACTATCCTTCTATTTATACCGTCCTACTCTTAGCACTGTGCTTTAGGCAACCACCGCCGTATAGCTATTTATTCAGCCCTTGGCCATCCCGACGCTAAACCTCGATCTCTTCTTCAACCACACAACATCATCCCACCCAAATTCTCCAACCCACCAACGCATTCAACACTAACTGATGATGTCGCACAGTAATGCGGAACAGGATGAGCCTACGACGGAGCTTCCCATGACGGATAGCGAATCCGAAATAGAAGATTTCCCCAGCGAGGTGAATGAGGAGGAGATGAAGAAGTGGCTTTCGACGGCGTACGAGCGCGGCTCGAAAAGGCCCTTGAAGGAACCTCTCACAGCACCTTTAGATCTGCCAATTAGCGATACAGACGTGGAAAAGCTCAAGGTCGGCTTCAAATCTCAAAGCATGGACGACAAATGGGACTTTCTGATCGAGGATCCGGACGAAAACGGCGGCATATCTCTGCACATCATTCGAAACTGGTTACAGGAGGAGTGCTACATCTTTCACATTGTTCCGAAACCAAGTAACGATGATGGCGGGAGTGCAAGGATCCAAAGCATCACCTGGGAAGGGAACAAGTCGGGATTGCAATGCGATGCGGAGCAGGCCAAGAAGGAAGCTGTGATACTGTGCAGAGGGTGGCTCCACTGCGAGTTTGAGGCGCTCCCACAGTATCCATCCTCGGTATTTTGGGATCCTCAAGCTTATAAGAAGCTGGCAGACTATGAGATGGTGAGGTCTCAATAACAATATCAATATCAATAAAGCGCAGGGCGTCAAGACTATTTAGGCAATTCTGAAGGCGGTGAGAGCGATAGGCGCCGTTAAGCAGGATCGATCCACGTGACGCCAGAGATCCCTGGTTGACTCAGGAACCAAACCCATACTCCAGCTTCATCTTGTTTAAATATCTCTGCCCTGCACTCCTTGGTTGATAGATTCGTGCGTTTCATATAGGATACCATCTCTCCAATTACTCTCATTACCTCGGGTCTCCAACGTTGTAATACACTGCATGAAGGAGACGTCCCCTCTTTGGATTTAAAAAGATACAGATCGCACGCAACATTTCGCTTTCTCGGTGAAATCTACCGCCACTGTTGCCACAGGCATATAAAATTTATAGCGAAGGCATTTTGCTGTCCGTCGAAAGACTCCAACACGCACAAAATGGTCTGGAACAAGAAGCAGGCCGCTCCGCCTCTCGATGATACATCCAGTGCGCCATCTACCTTCAATGATGGCCTGCCGCTACCAAAACTCTTTGTATTCGATCTCGATTACACTCTATGGCCATTCTGGGTTGACACGCACGTGAGCGCCCCTGTTAAGCCCAAGGACAACAATTCTCGTGCTGTTGATAAGTAAGTCGCCTCCACTTTTGCTCCGTTTTTCAAGGTCTAGCGCTAACCTATTTTCCACTCATAGATGGGGTGAATCATTTGCGTTCTATCCTGCCGTCTCTTCCATCGTGCATGCGTGCAAGATTCGCAATATACCCCTCGGTCTTGCATCGCGCACACATGCTCCCGATCTGGCGCGCGACATGCTCAAGGCCCTCCACATAATTCCGACCTTCACTGATAACCCAAATGCGAATACGCGATCTGTTCGTGCATTGGACTACTTCGATTACATCCAGATCTTCCCCAGCACCAAGACAACCCACTTTTCCCGAATCCAGCAGGCGAGCGGTATCCCATATGAAGATATGCTATTCTTCGACGACGAGGCGCGGAATCGCAACGTGCAGACCGAGCTAGGCGTCACGTTCTGTCTCGTGCGAGACGGAATGACCAGGGAAGAAGTCGACCGGGGAGTCTGGGAATGGCGGAGAAGAAGGGGTATCAAGCCAGAAGACGTGAAGGAGAAGCAAGACGGAGAGAATTAATTGCTTTCTTAATTTCCGGCGGTTTGAGGATATACATACACTCGCACATACTTTGCTTTACATATGGGCTTTTGGAGCGTTACGACTTGGTTATGTGCATATGTTTAGACTTTGCGATAGATCGATACCCTTATTATTTACACGATGAGGTTTAGTTTGGTTCGGATTCCAGAACTAAGGCAGCGCATGATCCTCTACACTGTTTCGTGAGCTTCGAATATCTTGCCATTGAAACTGGTCACAGGATATCCGCTGGACCTACGTCCAATGGAATTTATAACCTTGATTAAATAAAACATTGGTCGCTAGAGACATGCCAGAATCATTCACAAATTCCCTGTAAATATCAAATATTATTGATGCTGGAAATCAAGGGAAGAATCAATTGAATATACAACAAAAACTCCCCGAGCTTCCCCAGCTCCACCTCCGCGCCCCCCGAACTTAAGCTTAAAACTACTCTCAACTTTCTCGACAACACGCGTCTGAACCAGTACCAATTCCTCACCAACAAGAGCAAAAGCAAAAGGAAGAGAAGAATTAAGATAATGTCAGACCAACATCTAAAGCCGCCTTCAGCGGTTCGTTCCTCCTCGTCGCAACACCGCTCCTCATCCTCTTCCCATGGACATCGCTCATCCAGCTCTCACGCCGCATCTTCATCAGCATCCTCGACACCACGAGCGCCTCTCTCCATCCATCCCAGCTCTGTCGTCGCAGACACTGCCGTCTTACAAGGCATCTACCAGATCGCCATTGGAGCGGGATCAGTCATCCACCCTCGCGCGCGTCTCTACTCATTCGAAGGCCCCCTCGTCATCGGCGACGGGTGCATCATCGGCGAAAAATGCGTGATCGGCTCTCCGCCGCCGTCGTCAGGACCTCCTATGTCTCCTACATCTCCTACGTCGCCTTCCTCTGAAGGAGGCGGAGTCGCAACGCGTCTCTCTTCCTCCGTCACGATTGCTCCGCTCGCGACTGTCCTTCCCGGCGCGTACGTCCGGTCTAGCGCTGTGATCGATTCCCTGGCTACTGTGAATCGGAATGCAGTTGTGGGGGCCCACTCGAAGGTGTGCTCGGGGTGTGAGGTTTCTCAGAATGGACGAATTGACGATTGGACGGTGGTTTGGGGATCGGGGGTTGGGTTTGGGCAGAGACGCAGGAAGAGAGTTGTCGGGACGGTGACGACGAGTTCGATATCGAAGGGTGATGTGCCAGATGGCAGGGTGGTGGAGGATGCGAGGTTGCTCGTTTTACATAAAGAGAAGGAGGCCCTGGTCAAGTTGATTGGGATGTCTGCGGGTGGCTCCAGGAAGAGGTGAACTGTTCTGCGGTTTGGAGACTGGAGGCTGGAAAGGAGGGATTATCATTGAGCAGCAAGAAGGGCGGCTCTTCGGAGAAGACGGAGGTTACGATGCTATGACATTTGGCCTGATATTATTTTGTATTTTGTACAGTGTTCAATATACCCATAGAGATCTTTTATTTGTATGTCCATATGTCTACCAGAGCTACCGATTTACTGTCGTGGATACATAGATAATGGCATAAAGAGGAAACATGCTTTTCTAAGCTTGCTAAACTACTATACACTGTAGAAGATGTCGGCGCCCTTCTCAACCTCATAACTTCCACACCGCGATTTGTATATCAGATAGAGTGATCAGTCAGTGCGCCATGATGTAAATTCACATGACTGCAGAAATGATAAGACGGATCTGGGTGAGAATTCAACCCGAAAATGCAAGACATTAACAAAGGAAATTATATCATATTTTGCCGCCGGTCGAAAATGGGCATGGACGAAAGAAAGGAACCTAGTTAAGGCCAACACAGTGATATCAAGCTCTAAGAAGAGCCTCTAGTGTTGCCACCGCCTCGCATTCTCTTTCCAGCATTTGCTCCGGCATCAGCGCTGCCGTCAGTACCATCCTCCCTTGCCCGCTTGTTGCCTTGAGGGATGAACTGGCGAGCCTGAGCATTCAATGCGCCTCTGTTCGACTGGCCCTGACCTTGGACATTTTGTTGTCCTCCCCGACCTTGTCCACCGCCGCGTCCGCCTCGGCCACGAGGCAGTCCAGTACCACGCTGGCCTTGGCCCTGTGCCTGCTGCTGCTGCGGTTGTTGCTGCTGCGTTGCCTGGGGACCGAACGGATTCTGCTGCTGTTGCTGCGGCTGTTGGTTCTGCTGTTGCATACCACCACGTCCACCTCCTCTTCCCGCCCTAGCAATGGGCAGGCCGGACTGCAGTGCCCTCAGCGCGTTTGCACCGGCCATAGGGTGGTTGCCAATACTAGTCCCGGCTGGTGGCTTGTTCGGTAGACCAGACGGTTGCTGGTTCTGCTGGGACTGTCCAAAGGGATTCTGAGGTTGGGTTCCAGCCTGTCCCTGCTGTTCCTGGGTCTGCTGCTGCGCTTGTTGTATTTGCTGAGTCGACTGCACCTGAGGCTGCTCTTGCGCTTGCACCGCCTCTTGTGCGGTTGCATCTGGCTGAGCCTGGGCGGGAGCTGCTTGCTGGGGCTCCTGAGCTGCAGATGTTTCCTGAGGTTGACCCTCAACAGCAGGAGCAGGAGCCTGCGCAGGCGTAGGAGTGGGAGCGGGTGACGGCGCAGCACTAGCGGCTGCTTGAGGTTGGCCTTGTGCTGGCGAAGGAGGAGGCCGTTTAAGTGTTTGAGCTGGCGCTGCAGGGGCTGCTTTGGCATTCTTTGCGACCTCCCAGACTTCAACCACAGGTTTCTGTGGTGTCTCAACGACGGCCTTCTGGACCACATCAATCTTCGCTTGTGCGGTCCGATACCGCGTATCAAGCATGCTCATCTTGACGGCGGTCTTCTTGTCAGACAGCTCGACGGCAGACTTGATCTTCTCCTCCACTCCCTGTTCGTGGGCTTTCTTCAAAGCTTCCTTCTCTTCGTTGAACTTCTTCTCCAGCTCCGCCAAAGCTTCTTGGCTCTGTGCAGGAACAGCCTGCTGAGCTTCTTGTCGTTCTTTCTCCTTGGCAATGCCTGTCCTGATATTCGCGCGAACAATGTTTCGAATCGTTTCATTCTTAGCCACCAGATTCCTTGCTTGGATGTCAGTAAGCTGGGGAAGCCCATCGTCCGTTTCCTTCACTGGAGTTGCAGGAGTTGCAGGAGCCTCTGCCGGTTTTTGGGCCGGTGTACCCTGGTCCTGAGGCTGTCCTTGCTGCTGTTGACTGGCCTTGAGCTTCTCGATCTCCTGTCGGTGGTTGGTCCTGAATTCATTCAACTTCTGGTTGAATGTCTCCTTCATCTTATCTACCCGCTCTTTGATCTTGGCCTCGGCCTGCGAGTCCTTCTCCGCGAGAGCCGCTTCCAGTCTCTGGATCTTCTCTTCCAGAGCCTTCACCTTCTCTTCATCGCCCCCGGCTGTCACTTGCACCGTTTGCGTGGGGAACTGAGACGCAGGAGTAGAATTGACATCCGTTCCATTTTCGGTGCTCACAGGAGCCGGCGCTGAAGCTGGTTGTTCTGCCAGCTTCGTCTTCAGCTCCTCAAGCTCCTCCCGTGTCGTCTTCAGTTCTTCCTGGATAACCTCCTTCTCTTGCAATACAGCATTGAGCTCCTGCTGCTTAGCATTGATACGTCCAGTCAACTCCTTCGATCTAGCCTTGAACTGCTCCGTAAGCTTAGAACGTAGATCCTGGACACGCTCTTCGGCATGCTTAAGCTGCTCTGGGAACGTTGCTGCCTGCGCCTGGAGGTTGTCGCGGGCTGAGACTGCCTCGTCTCTTTCCTTTTCCAGCGTAGCGAGTTTCTCTTTCAGAGCTTCCATCTCGGCGGGATCGACACGGTCGTACTTCTGCAAGATGTTCTGAGTGCGTTGCTGCCAACGATCCCTATCTTCCTGGAGGAGTTTTATCTCCCCGTCCTTGATTTCTACCACATTCTCAAGCTCACGGATCCGAGTCTCCAGAGGTTCCATCTGCTTGACAAGTTCATCAACGCGAGCAGACTTCTCTGTAAGAGCCGCCTCTGCCTGTTTCACCTGGTTTCGAAGAGTGACACTGCTCTCACGGAATAGGTTGAGTTCATTCAATGTCTCCATCAGTTTGTTGTGGTTCAACGCATTGTGATCGCTATCGGCGGCCGCACGACGCTGCTGTTCCAGCTTGAGACGAGTCTCATCCAGCTGGGACTGAGTGTAATCGAGCTGCTGTCGAAGACGCTTGCTTTCCTGTGTCGACAGATGGTATTGTACGTCGACGATTTCCTTCTCTCTCCGCAGGTACTTGATGACTTCCTGAAGACCTTCCAGGTTTGAGCTTGTCGTTTCGCTTTCTTCCTCATTTTCAGGTATGTTGGCACGATCCCGCTGCAAGGTCGAGATCTGGTTGGTAATGTTCTCGAGCTGATTATGCAATAAGGAATTCTGGTGAAGAACCTCCTCGCGGCGTTTCTGCAACTCAGTGAGCTCACTCTCGTATCTTGCTTTCAGTTCGGTCCAGCTTTCTTCCTTCTGAGACAGGTTCTTCTTCGCCGTCTCCGCTTGTGTTCTCAGCTCGACAACTTCAAGCTTCAGTTCGTTGGCTTCCGCCCGGACCGTCTGGAGATTCTTGGCAGCCTCAGCATGCTTCAGCAGCTCGCTTTCATAGTTCTGCTGTGCATGTTGAGCGATTTCTGCTTGGGCCTTGAGATCCTCCTGGTGGAACTGGGCGGCAGCACGCTGGCGCTCGGCTTCATCCTTGAGCCTCGAAACTTCCGCTTCATACGTTGCTTTCTGTTCCTCAAGGCGACGACCAGCGTCTGCTTGTTCGTCGCGGAGTCTTGATAGCTCATTGTTGGATGTCGATAGCTCAGACGTGATCTCCTCGATACGCTTTTCGAGGTCCTGAATTCTCTTCTCCTTCTCCTCGACGAGACGTTCGGTCTCCTCCCTGTACTGCTCCTGGGTCTCGGTGACGGACTGCAAACGTTCCTCTGTAGCCTCACTGATAGCCTTGTAGTCTTCGACTTGTTCTTTGGAGTGCTCCAATTCGGACCTAGCTAGCTCGAGATCACGCTTTAACTCGGAGACCTCAATCGCCAGTTCCTGCTCACGAGTGAGACCCAGGCCTTCTTCTCGCTCCTCGGTTGCCTCAGAACTCTCGGCTGGCGCAGGTGCGACGGCAGCGCTCGGCTTCGACTGCAGAACTTGCAGTCGTTCCTCTGCGCTCTTGAGTTCGACAGTAAGCTCATCGACCCTAGACTGCAAGTGGTCTCTCGTGGTCTTGGTAGCTACCAATTCCTCACGGACAGAGCCCAGGGTGGTGACGAGGTCATCAATCCTCTTCTGACTCTGTTCGTGCTCATATTCCCGGCGAAGCGCTGCCTTCTTGGATTCTTCGGCCTCGTCGTTAAGCTTTCTCTTCGTAGACTGCAATTCAGATTCGAGGGACTCGACGCTCAGTTGCAAACGGCGTCTGCTCTCAGAATCGGTGTGTTCGCGTTCGTTCAGGATATTCTGCAAGTTGGCGTTCAAAGAATCCAGGCGACTGCGCTCGTTACGCAAAGATTCATTGTCCTCAATCAACCTCCTCTCGATGCTCTTCCACAAGTCCTTCTCCGCCTTCAAGTTTGCGGTCTCCCTTTGGAGGCTCTCAATGAGGCCCTTGGCCTCCACCAAGTCTTCAGCTGCCTGTTGGGTCTTGATGTCTTGTCTGTTCGCATTCTCCATAATAGTGGTATAGCGCTTCTGTAGTTCAGAGTTCTCGTTCTTCAGCATATTAAAGTTGCTCTGAAGAAGTTCAGCCCTCTGGGTTGCCGCAGCAAGTTGGCTGCTTGACCGGCTAATCTCGCTAAGGAGCTCGGAATTCTTCCTTGACAGCTCGTTGACCTGCTGCTTCAACGACGCGTGATCGGTTGCTGTTTCCTGTCGGAAAGTATCAAAATGAGCCTGTACCTTACGGAGCAATTCCGCATAGTCGGTCATATCCCTGGCTTGATCATCGCCCGTAGGCGGCGTGGCACCGAAAGGAAGCGACTGGGAGAATGCTGAAGCATCACCCACAGTCTGGCGTCTGCGCGTCAGCATGCTCCGGAAGGTGTCACGCTCCTTCACATAGCTCTTCGTCTGCGCGACAAGATTGGCGATCTCATCCCGGTATGTCTGAACCCGGATACGAAGTTCCTTGAGTTCTTCCTGTTCTTGTATGTAGGCGGCATCCTTTTCACGCGCCTCTGCACTCTCCATCTTGTCACCGATCTCGCGCAACATTCTTCTGAGAGTGACGTTCTGCTGCTGGAGCTCGTTGAGATCCTTGAAAGTGGTGAGATTGCGGCTGATAAAACGACCAGTGGAGTTCAGATCCGCCATGGATTCGTCAATCTCGTTCCGGGCAATCTTCTCTAGTTCTTCCCTGTCATACTCCTGTTCACCTTCTCTTAGGAGAGTGACCTCGAGCACCAGAACTTTGACCTGCGCACTGAGGTCTCTGAGCTGCTGTCTCAGGATCTCTCCTTCACGGGTAAGACCTTCAACTTGGCCCTGCCATTTTCTTGCTTCGCGGACTGCTTCATCTCTCTCCTTGCCAGCCGACTCCAAAATGTTAGACATGTCGACGACGGCATTTTCGAGTCTTGCATGGTCAGCACGCAGCTCGTCAATCTCCGGTTTGCTGGACTCGAGGTCCTGGACCATTTCATCCAGAGTTGCTTTAAGTTCCTGGTTGTTCTTCTGCTCCGCCGCCAACATCGTCCGCATCTTGTCATATTCTGTGTACATCTGGGTAAGAGTGAGACCACCCTTTGTCCTTGAAGTCCGAGGCGAAAACGTTCCAACAGGAGTGCCTGAACGAAGGGGCGTGGTTGGACCTCCGTTCAGGCTGCGAGTTGGACTCAAGGACCGGTTTCGACCCTCTGACTCGAACTGGCTCACGGCCAACTCGAGCTCAGCGACACGTCGTTCCGCCGCCTCCTTGTCGGAGTGCTCGCTTTCGATTTCCACGCGCAGCCTAGAGATTTCCTCCGCCGCATCATCCTTTGCTTTCTCCAGAGCCAGCTGACATTCTTGTACTCGTTGTTTGGCTGTCTCCGCGGAGGCGCCCTGGAGTTCGGCAAGACGGTTCGCACTGTCGAGTTCGATTCTAAAAGATTCCGCAGCCTGGATAGCCTCTTCCCTGAGTTGTTGGATGGTCGTGAGCGACTCCTCGTATTTCTGTTCCACTTCGTCCAGACGACTCTTCAGGGAGTTTTCATTACGCCTGAGAGAGTCGATAGTGGCACTGGATTCCTCATTTTCCCGTTGGAGCTCCGAGATCCGGGCACTCTTCTCCTTGCGGAACTTGAGGTACTCAGTTGACTTGGTCTTCAGCTCCGTCTCGAACCACTCGTTGTTTCTCTTAGTTAGGTCTAGTTCCTGCTGCAAGCTCTGCTCGCGGAATCTAGCACTGGCAGAAGCGGAGTTTGCGGCCTGAAGATTCTGCTCAGCTGTCGAAAGCTCACGTCGCAGGTCGATTGTCTTTTTATGTTGGACAGAGAGCTCCTCCGCAAGCTTGTCATAGGCCGAGGTCTTTGACTCGAGAAGGGCGAGCGTATCCCGATTGGATGCTTCGAGTGAGCTGATTCGTGACTTCAAGGTGCTGACTTCGGATTCATTCGAAGTCGAGGAAGATTTGAGAGTCGCGATCTCAGACTCCAGGCTAGAGCGCGTGTTTTCTGGACAAGTTAGAATGCATGTCAGCGTCGACAATGCGGGATGGCACTTTACTTACCTGCTTCCTGCAGCTTTGTCCGCAGCTCTGCTCTTTCTGCCAATCCTTTCTCAACCGACCCCTTCAGGGCCTTGATTTTCGATTCACTTGTGCGCACAGCATTTTCCAGCTCTACCTCCAGACGCAGCTTGTCTGACTTCAATTCGTCATACTCGCGCGCTTTGGTGGTGATGCTTTCCAGCAGTTGATTGACGAGATCGACGGTAGGAGCTTGGGTGAGAGTAGTGAGAGTCGTCTCTGGGATCGAGTAATGCGAAGATAAAAATGGTAGATCTACCGTAGCTGCCGCCATGGCTACCACGCTTCAGCACCCCGTGCTACCGTACGTAGCAGGGAGCTCTCTGAGGGTGGAAAAGCTCGGTGCGTCAGTACAGACGGGTCCACGTCGCGCGCGATGCGCACTGCTAGTATCGGTGCACTCAACGCTCCGGCGACAAGTCTAGGACATAACGCAACTGAAGATAGATAGGAGGAGAAAAGACAGACAAAGGGAATGTCGAGATGACCAGCAACCCTGGAGGGTGAATGCAGTGGCCTGGATAACCAAAGAAAGAGAGCGACAACTCGCGGGCGTTTCCAAGCTGCTGCTTGTCGTCCCGGTCCGGTTAGCGCGGTGGTTGGGGGCCACGTGATGTCGCCGTGTTCATGAGTTCGAGTGGCTTCACTTGGATCTTCTACACCAGACCTCGTCTCGCTTCTCATCCAGCTGCTGCTCACCGTCGCTCTGGGGACATTTCCAGGAGTCTACTGCTGACGTGCTGGGAGTCTGCAGTCTCTGTCGATGCTCTCGAACGGCTCTCTAGCCGTTTCCTCGCCGATCTAGTTCCGTCGAGGCAGAGTCCCAGGCCCTATCTGCCGTCAGTCTAGATATCCCACCTGTGCCACGCGAGGCTGCCACATCTCCATCATGTCGTATCTACAGCAGCAGATCAAAAGCTTCAGCGCAAATGTCGTTGACGCTGCGGGTCGTCTGCCCCAGCAGAAGCGCTCCGTTGCCAGCAACGGCGTCATCGGGGGATCTGGGATCTCCACGGCCAGTTCTCAGCCTGCATCCTCAGGAACTTCTACACCTACGGGCGACCCAAAGCGGCGGCGACATGATGCCGACATTGTGTACTCACAGCCGGCGAACACTGGCACAGGCAAGGATATCATGACGCAGGTCCTCTTTGCGATCGAGCATATGAAAACGAAAGGCGTCCCTCTCAAGTTCTCTGATATCGTCTCATATCTCTCTCTTCAGCATCGCGCAAATGACCAGGGTTACCTGCATGCTCTCCGCAGCATTCTCCAGGTGCACGAAAAGGTCCAATTTGACCCGAAGGGCGCCAGCGGCGAGGGTACCTTCAGTTTCCGCCCGCCGCACAATATCCGCAACGCGGAACAGCTGCTTAAGAAGCTGCAGTCGCAGTCCACCGCCGCTGGTATGAACGTACGAGAGCTTCGGGAGGGCTGGCCCAACGTGGAAGAGACGATCAACCAGCTGGAGAAGGAAGGCAAACTGCTTGTTACGCGGAACAAGAAGGACGACCATGCCAAAATGGTCTGGGCCAACGACCCATCTCTTATGCAGCAATTTGACGACGAGTTCAAGCAGATCTGGGAGAAGATAAAGATACCTGACCAGCAGACGGTGACCGAGGAGCTGGAGAAGGCGGGTATCACACCCACGAACAAGAACAAGGTCGTCAAAGCGCGGCCGAAGGTGGAGATGAAGAAGACCAAGAAGCCTCGACGAAGTGGTAAAACCACCAATACCCACATGATGGGTATCTTGAGAGACTACTCTCATTTGAAGCGATAGACGGGCAGAGTCCACAGAGCTGGCCACTTGTTTCCATGCTCATGCCCAAAAAACCTAGTATCTGACTTATGATTGATCCATTTGCATTTCCCGGCGCTCCGGTTTACTTCGACTTGGTCTGGTCTGCTGTTGCTTCGCATTATTTGGTCTGCTCACGTCATCGGAGACGTCTATCTTTCCCGTCTTGTGTCTTTTCTACATCACTTCAATTAGAACATAACCTCGAACAGAAACGCGAGGCGACCGCACTATTTTATGTGTTCATTTATGAGCTTTCACTAGCACAATTCAACCCCAACCAAAACCCCTACTAACACCAACAAAGCAGGCATATTTACTCTTTCTCCCCATGCTCCTGAGGATATAACTATAAAAAAAGCCAGATACCCTACAAAAAGGAAAAGTTAAACAAGAATGAAGATTGAATACTATCTTATCCATTTCTCCCCGTAGATTTCAATATTTAGATTACAGTACTGTAGTGTAAAAAGCACATGCTCCGCGGGAGAAGCCATATAATCGAAGAACTTCCTAAGGGCAAAAAAATAAAAATAAGAGAAGAATGCTTGGTATGACGGATAAATAATGCACAATGAACTGAATCTGAATATGAACCGCGCAGGAAGAAACGAGATATATAAAAGCGATACACGCACACGCGGGAATCGAAGTATCCTATCCCGTCTGCTCTTTGATATTTTTTTTGGGGGGGTTTCTCCTTTTGTTCCTTTTCTTTGTAGTATGTAGTATATATAATATACGGACTCGACTCCTTGATACAGTATACACCGATACGCATTGATTTGATCTACCGGAGATCATCTCAGCATTATATAATGGAGCGCAGTCTCATAACTATTGCGAAAGTTAATGCTTCCCATTGGTGACGGGATTTGAACCGGATCCCTCAGTCTTCTCCACATATTCCACGAGATCCTCGATGGTGCAGACTTTCAGACCCCATTTCTTGCCGAATTTCAAGCAGCTGTCCCGGCGCATCATGCCGTTGTTTCCGCGCAGCTCTGCCACGCCGGCAACTTCCTCACCATCCTCGACCAGTTCCGCGATGACTGCGGCCAGTGGCTTGCCTGTCAATCGGCAGAATTCGACTGCAGCTTCGGTGTGACCGGTCCGTTCCCGAATGCCACCTGGTCGTGCTCGAAGAGGAATGATATGGCCTGGTCTGCGGAAGCTGTCGGGGCGAGCGTCGGGGGAGGCAAGTGTACGGCAGGTGAGAGCGCGGTCGTAAGCAGAGATACCGGTCGTGATAGAGGGGTCGCTCGAGTCAATGGAGACAGTGTAGGCTGTTCCCTTGGGGTCGGCATTCTCGACCACCATCTGCGGCAGAGAGAGGCTGGTCGTGAGCTCTGGGCTAATAGGTGCGCAGATGAGTCCACTATCAGTGAATATGTCAGTCCTCGTCGTGTCCAGAATCACATGCGCTCCACAAAATGGAATGAATTACCTCGTATAGCGGACCAAGAAAGCCATCTTCGCATCCGTCACAGAGTCTGCAGCGATGATGAGATCGCCTTCATTTTCGCGATCCTGGGAATCGAGCACCACAATGAATTCTCCATTTTCTGTTCAAATTGCGCCTCAATCAGTATCCAAGCCGAGCAGTCACAAGATAACCATTTGCAGGCCGATCCGGTATGATCCGGGTTCCTAATCACGGACGAGAGACTAATTGCAGAGAGACATACTGAAGGCTTGTATCGTATCCTCAATAGAGTCGAATTGGAGAGGCAGATCCGGAGCAGCAGGCATGGTGTAGTTTGGCAGATCGGTTTTCCCTCGCGCTCGGAAATCCAAGCGGGGAACCGAGGGGTAATTGGGAAAATTTCCTAACAGGACGGAGGGAGGCAGGTCGAGAGTCTGCAGTGAGAACCAGATATCTATAATATATCCAAAGTAATTGAACCTGTCCTGAGATAAGATGACAGTCGGAGTGCAGAGGATATGACTCTAGTCTTTGCCGTGCAAGCCCGTAATCCCGAACCAAAGTTGTCTGGTCACCCGTGCGGAGGCGATGGAGTGCGGAGAAGAAAATTGCAGAGCCTCGGTGCTGAGGACGATCCGCTTCTTGTCTTGCGAAACCTTGTCTATAGAGAACTCCTCAATTAATTAAATAGAAATGAAATCTAGAAAAAAAAAGTTACTGTTTGACGGCCAGGAAGGTCAAGGAAAGTCGTCGGCCACTAGTTCCATCCCGAACACCGCGCAGCGTTTGTCAGAGATGAGGCAATCTCAGTTAATCAGCAACCGCCCACTCTGGGCCAGGCCTTAATAATAGTTAACTAACTCGTTATGTATCGACTAATCAACTAATGATATCTAGTTAACTACCGCGGGGCTTTCAGTGCTTCTGGTGGCCTCAGGCAGAAAATCAACTTCGAAGTAATTACTCAGTTAGTTAACTCAAAAGACGATCTTCTAGACAATCGAGGCAAAGTCATGGATTGTGACGATATTAATAGACATATATGTAGGAACACAAGATCGTAGACTGCAAGATCTGACACGCCGTCTAATGCCTATCGCTGGGAATCACCCAAAAACTCCTAATCGGCCTGCGTATGGTTAGTATGATGAACGCATCAATGCATCCAGAAAGACAAGTACTCTATATATACGGTTGGCTCGAGACCAAGAGGATACCTGCAGATGGAAAGTCCATCTGTACCTCCAGTGTCCAGCCCAAAAGCTTCAGGTTATGAACGCGAACGGTGATCACGCCATACCTAGCCTTCCCATCCATATCACTTCGTCTCCTTGCATTTCGAGTGCTCGTCGCATCATTTCCGAGTATTCCTGCTCGCGCATCTTTTCTTCCTGTCTGCTACGTCGTCGCTCTTGCCGAGAAACAGGGTCAAGACCATCGTCGGAGAACACTTCGTCGTCTTCTTCGTCCATGGAGTCGTCCGTATTCGCCGAGAATCTCACACGCCCGATCCGGTCCCCCGTCCATACAAGAAGCTCGTCGCCGGTCAGATTTGCACCCGTGGGGAGGATCTTACGTGCCACATCCCCTTCGTCGCTGTCACGATTTGGAAAGAGTCGCGACCGGCTCGTCTCGTTGGAACCTCTCTGCTCCGCAGACGCAGCCCCAGCGTTGTACGAATTGATATTGAATCGACGAACCTCCGCACGTCCATCCCTCTCAACCCACTTGATGTTCCCCTCAGAGTCCGAGTATACAATCCGTGTCCCGTGAGAGGCCACAGAAAGCAGCTTCGAGCTGGCGGCACTCTGGCGGTTCTGGTATCTTGGCGGTGACAATGATGACGATTCATTAGACAGCTCAGTATTAGGCTCTGCTGCTGAGGAAGTGAGATCGTAGAGCTCTAAAGACCCCTTTCCGTTGTACTCTCCACAGGCAACTATTGTATGCAATGGAGGCCATGTGGCATCTGATGAGACCGGGAACTTGGGTGCTGGGATCGAAGCCAGCCCACACAGCCGGCCTCCTGAATGCACTGTGTTCTGCAGTTGCGGAAAGAAACGCCTGTCATAGGAAAGAATGCTAGGGAAACGTCCGGCCAGAAGAATCGTGTTTACATGTGGAGCGGGAGGGTGCAAAATGGAGAGAGGTCCAGGTTGGAAAAGGGGAGCATAGTTGGTGCCCACATCTGACGGCTCCGGACTGCGTATGCGATGAGGAGGTTGGCCATCCGCTTGAAGTTGAAAATACGGAGAATCCGGTCGTGTATAGATGCTTGACGTCGACAGGAAAGGAGACGGCTCCCTTTCGCAGCGCAGACTGATCTCGGCTTCTTCTTCGCGTGCGGGAAGTCTCGAATCGTATATGTGCAGACTGAGCGTAGTCGCTAGCGTCAAGGGCACCGAATAATCCGTCTCTTGCGACATGGCAAAGATAGACCAGGCGTATCTCTTCTGAGATACCAACCTCAGCGTCTCCAAATCGACCTCATTGAGGACGTTCCCCACCGCTATGTAGGCTCTTCGGCTGATAGAATCGACACTCACGCACTCGCCAATATTCGTGAACTCCAAAGCTGTCGATTTACTCCTTCCTGACATGTCCGCCAGAAGGATTCCTGGAGCACTGGCACCCACAACCCTCCCCTTCCTCGTTTGCGTGCTGTTAGAATGCGAGTAGTTCAGATCCCAAATTACCACACCTCCATTATCCACAGGCGCGATAACTTTATCTTCCCTCGCAGAGCTCCAGTCCCGGAACAGCCCCATGCCCTTCACATCACAGAACTCCTTCTTCCGCCGCGACTCATTAACCGTATACGGCTGCTGCAACCAACTGAATGAGATGGGTCCATGCCGGTTGATATACTCCGAGTACCAGTCGACATCTTCCGTTTCATACGATGGATCCCATTCTGCTGCAGCTCTCGATCTCCTTCCCCAAGAAGAACGCTGGTCCGTATTTCCTGTCGCTCCGTCACCGTTGCGTTGTGCCTGGGGCTGAATCAATAACCGCAGAGCGCCTGGCCCCAGCGAACTGAGCGGCGTAACGGATGATGTATGAAGGCTTTCAGACGCCGGTCGGGCTGAAACTGCACCCGTCTTTGAGGCCCATGATGCCTCGTAGCAGTGCAGCCTCCACAGGTTATTGTCTCGGGCAAGAGAAAGGAAGCGCCTCGAGACGAGCTGGAGCTGAACCTGCTCTCGCGGGGTAAGATCTGAAAGGGCCAGTACATGCGTAAGCCTCTGCAATTCGCAATAATAGACATGGGGAGTGGGAAAACAAGTCCAAGCGGGGGTTGATAATGCCGATGTGGAGTGTTTATCTCATACTTACAATCGATGATTTTGGTAAGGATTTCTACGGGGAGTCTGTCCATGGGTAAAAGAAGGAGACGTCGACCACTGCCTCCAAGAACAGCATGACAGAAGGCATATTATGTAAAAGGAAGAGAAGGGAAGCGCCCCAAAACACCAAAGTTCTGACGATAAGTATCCCGCCCCAGGGGATTATCGCTAAAACTGGAGGCGATCCCTTAGTCCAGACCTCCCCCGCAGGTGCTGCTGGGCCGCTCGCTTGGACCGGGCTGTTGTCACGTGCGCTCAGGGCCGTTCTCGATGGTTGTAGAAGATGCTAAACATAGAATGTGGGGGTTTTCTGTCGAAAAATCTCGCATTACAAATAAGCTGTCAGAGTGGCGGAGTGGTTAACGCGTTTGACTTGAACTTCTCTATGTTTGAGACATCAAATACCTTAGGGTGCGCAGGTTCGAATCCTGTCTCTGACGTTTATTTTTAAATTTTTTCCTTGTACACCTAACTACCAGTACCATGTAATACAAGGTAGAAAACAACAATAATAACAATAATTGTAATAATTCGACCGTTCCATTTGGTAGGCATAGCCGAGTCAACTGCTGAAATTCCATCAAGTATTAGAGTAGCATTAGAGTATCCTAGACTCTTAACTATTCTAGTATGCGGATAGGGAGAGATCCCCGAAAGCATGTTCCTGACAGTCCGGCTGTGGCGTTCCAAGGGTTGTACTGTCACTCTGCGTCAGTTCTGGAATGTCCGGTTGTTCTAACCGCAACCGGCGATATCTTTCTACACCAATTCTGCCAATCAATTGGGGGTTTGTTAACTGTCCCGAAACCAAATATTATCATATAGTTATCTTGCAGACTGGTCTACTATGACCACACTGCATCTCGTAAATATACGTCGTATAGCCGTCTCTCCGTCATATATCGTACATAAACCGTTCGGTAAGTGACCGACAAATAGAACCAGAACATCAATCTCAGCAATCAGGTCTATAGATCGCATCCTGGCAGAAGATAGCCACTTTCTTGAAAAATCTTCTCCACTCCAGGGGGTCACCTTTGACTTTCAGGAACTCGACCTCGAATAGACCCTCAGAGACATACTCGATGACGATCTTGCCCTGCAGCATACACATCCGCTGGTCTTTGGTGGCCACGCGGATTGCCGTAGAGCTGTCTTCAGCAGACACGGTGGGGATGGAAGGCACGGGAACTCCAAGCCGGTGGAGGGCTTCGCAGATGAGAGGGATGAGTAGTTTCAACGCCCAGGTGGAGAAGAATCGCGTCATAGGACGAGATGGCACGATGTCTCGGAATTTCTGGGCCTTCTGGGTGCGACTGAGCGGTACTGATGGGTTCTGGCTGAACTGGGACATCGATGGCTCGTCTTCGAGGCGATCTGCCATGAGGAAACTCTGCGTAGAGGACATGGCCATCGGCTGCGTCGAAGACATTCCATTGGCGACGAAGTTCGAATGCGCGTCCCACTCCATTAGCATATCGCCTGCTGGCATCTCCGGTTGAGTAGACGAAAGCCTGGCTTCGAGATCGTTGGCTGAGTCGAGATCCATCTGGCTGGATGACTGGGTACCGCTTCGTGAACCAGCGAGAGGATCCTGCGTAAAATCGATATGGAGCGACTCGAACATGCTGGTAGCCAGGTTGATCGGGTCTCTGAGCCTGCCGTCTGAGGATAGGTACTTGTTGGGACGAGTAAACCACGGGTGTCTCCGAACATCCTCCATTGAGAATCGACTGTTTGTGTCGATTTTCAGCATACCTCGTAGCAGCGACAGGGTAGCCGGCGGTAGCTTTTGCCAGAGTTCGTCCGTCGTCCGCGCATTTTTCTCCACGTATTCACTGAACTCGTAGCTGTTCTCCGTCGGACTGTCCCATGGCGTGTTACCGGCCAGCAGGACAAAGAGAACCACTCCACAAGACCATATATCGGCCAGATCCGCCCGATAACCCTTGCCCTTGGACTGGCCTTTGTTGCTACACGAGATAACCTCTGGCGCAATGTAGGGAGGGCTTCCGCAGAGGGTGGTGCACAGCTTCGTCTTGCCATTGTACTCGAACACGGTGGCCAGCCCGAAATCCGCAATCTTCAGGTTGCCGTCATCGGACAGCAATATGTTCTCCGGCTTGATGTCTCGATGACCGACACCTCGAGAATGCATATAGCTCACCGCGCTGATAAGCTGCGAGAAATAGACGTGGGCAATGTCCTCGCCTATGCCCTCGTCTGCTTCGATCTTGTCGAAGAGATCTCCCCCCTCGGCCAGTTCCATGGCAATCCACCTCCAAGTGGCATCCTCGCCCGTGTGGAAGAAGGAGATGATATTGTTGTGATCGCCAATGTGCTTGTGCACCGTCACTTCCATCTGCAGCTGGCGGGGACTAATCCTGCCATGGCGAGCGGCATATTCCTTGTGGATGAACTTGACTGCGAAAACAGGGTTCTCTTCACGGATCGGACAGGCTTTCTTGATGCTGGCAGCGACAGCTCAGTCAGCGCATTTTGCGACAGGCGGTCTGCAAGCGATATGGGGTAGAGGGATAGACTAACCAAGCATAAGCGCCTTGACCGATCGTTCTGGAGACTATCCGGAAGGGCAGGTCCGTTGGCAGCGGGGCGAGTTGAGAGTGATGCATTCTGGCGATGGGCTGCGAAGCAACCTGGATCCGCGCAGTCAGTCGTTGCGCATCCTACATCCAATATCTGGAGAAGACCCTGGATTGCAGCTGAGAAGCTGTCCTGCCTGTTGTTGCTGTCGAAAAGCGGCCAACAAGGGCTGGAGGGCGATGTTGTCGGACGCGCTCCGGACGGGACGCGAGCCACTTTATCCCTTTCCAGTAATGTGTTGATGACTACGGAGAAGCATTCATGGTTATCTTGCTAGTTGACTTATCACACGCCACCGCTATCACGATTCCCTGGCTGCCTAGGTCCATGGCTTTCTTGAAGACTAGTGTTACTATATTCTGTACGGAGTTATATGCTTCCCATCCCAGTGACTGGTTGCTGTATGTAGCTGGGTCATTTCGCGTTTGATGATCGCTATGGGTCAGTCTGGATAGGGCTGAGAGAGGAGAGCCACTTAGCAGAGTTCATTGGCTCGACAGGGCGAGTTGACCACAACACCAATGCTGCCCTGTTCTGCAAATGACGGACAGAATTTAGATGAGAGGGACGTGGAGTACTCCGTACTTAGAGGGAATATTGGTTCTTCAGTCATAGTACTCTCGTCGGATACGTTGACCTCTCAAGCACAACTGATCCAACGCAACTGACATATCTGGGTTCTGCCACCATTAAAAACAGGAAAAGCATCCCTGATGATGCTGCAACAGAATTGTCTGCCATGTGAGGTGCTCATAGAACAGACCAGACTGCTCACGCGAGCGAGAGAGCAAGTTAGAGAGCAAGTTAGAGACTGGCACGGGCCGAGAAAAAGAAACGGCGGCCAATCGTTGCCCGGTCGGCGTGGCCCCTTCGCTGGGGCTGTAAACAAAACGAATCCCCTCTCTCGTCCTCACCAGCATCTGGATCGTTTTCTCCCTCCTGGATTCCATTCACGCATTCACACTCGTCTGTCCTGCTTTTCAGTCTTCACTTCTGCTGCTGCTACCGTTCTAGGCCGGCTCCGTTTCCTTATTGGGCCCTTCCATCCTTCGTTGTTCGGATCCGTCGTCATTCCAGACAACTTAAACTCTCGCTCTTGTTTCTCACATTCCAGCCAAACTTAGAGCTTGCTTTTTAAGATCTACTCTTCTCCCCAAAATCTCCGATCACCATGGACTTCACGATGGAGGACACTCAGAACGCTGCCCCTGAGGCGCATCAGGCTTCCAAGCTGGCCCCCTCCGCTCAGCGGACGGACACCCAGAGCGTGACGAAGCGGTACGTCAATGATCCTACAGCCAGTGCCTCATCCCAGCGGAGCTCCGTGGAAGCAGTATGAAATAGGATTCAAAGTGCTAAGATTCCCTTTTCTCGTACAGTCTCCAGACAGAATTAATGCAGCTCATGCTCTCTCCATCTCCGGGCATCTCCGCCTTCCCCAACGCAGATGGCAACCTCCTCTCATGGACGGCGACCATCGTTGGTCCGACCGAGACGCCGTACGAGAACCTCACCTTGAAGCTGTCCTTCTCCTTCCCCAACAACTACCCCTATGCGCCTCCCACGGTGCTCTTCAAGACGCCTATCTACCACCCGAATGTCGACTTCTCCGGTCGAATCTGTCTCGACATCTTGAAGGACAAATGGAGTGCCGTCTACAACGTGCAGAGCGTGCTTCTCAGCCTGCAGAGCTTGCTGGGCGAGCCCAACAAGTATGTTGACAGCGTATTTCTTGATGGACTGGGATGTAGTATACTAACTGATGAACAGCGCAAGCCCGCTCAACGGCCAGGCCGCCGAGCTCTGGGATAGCAACCCAGAGGAATTCAAGCGTCATGTCCTCGCTCGACACCGGGACATCGAGGACGACGAGTGAACGACTGGTTGGATAAAAAGTAGCAACTATATGTCTAGCAACGACATCTTCATACCGTGTTCCTGAGGTTACAGGCTCACGGCATTGCATTCTCCCAGGAGATAATATTGGCTGAGCTGGTCTGGCGAGTCGGCTTTGGAACTGGCGTGGCTCATTCAGTGGTTCGTGGGTCTGGAGTTTTTTGCGCTATGGGCTATACCCGATTCTTTTTGGGTCCTGGAATCAGTTATACGTGCATGCATTCCTGGGAATCCCTATCATTAGTTCATTGTTTTCTCTGTTCTCTGTTGAACATCTGCATTCGTCCATGCACCTTGCAACGGACTTCATACTTGGGCGTAGTTCCTTGCAGTCCAGCATTGGACTTTTGCGTCACTCGCATCATGCATTAATCTATCTGCAACATGGAGCATATGGCTTATATACTTTCTTGATCGTCTTCGTTCATCTTGTAGACTGTCCAGTACACAATGTAGAGCCCATATATTGTAAACATTCCTGGGGGCGGATACGTAAGTCTTGCCGGACTCTACATATATTTTCAGAGTACGGCGGATAATCTAACATTATATCGTTTATCTTCGGTAACCATATTTACATCGTAGACCATACTCTGAGATCTCCAACAGATTACGACGAAATCATCATTTTCTCGCATCCCATATTCTCAGCACTCAGGTGGGTGTACCATAATTATTATATGCAGTACGTATGGAGTACGTATGAAGTACTACGTACTGTCTTCTCCCCGAGTGGGGCTTACCTACTTGTCGACTGTTTCAATTGCAACTAGTATATAAGGGCACAGCACTACCATAGATTGGCAATAAGAATATCCAGTCATTTAGCGTATTGTACTTATGCCACTCTATTATAATAAATGCCATAGTAATTTGCTATTTTCCACATGTGCTAACTCATCGTATGTCCTGATTTGTACATAGTTTTCCAATATATAACCTGGTCAAAATCAGAAATCATATCAAATCAGATACTGGGTGGTAGAATGTTAAGCTCTTATGTATATATATATGTATGTACAACAGTGAGACCGAGGAAAGGCCTGGTTATTAGGTATTATGGGTTTCGAAAACAGATTACCCCTAACGGAGTATCCCGCTTTCTTCCCCAGCGCCCCATTGACATCGTGCTCAATTTGAACCATTTTTTCTTGATATACACATTTCTAGTTGATCACTAAAATTATAATAACATATATATATAGTTCGTGACATTGATCATCATCATGTCATATCTAGAGGCAGAAGACAACAAGGCCAGCAACGGCAAAGGAGACAAGGAAGTGGCTCCAGCTTGCGCGATGAGACAACGATGCGACGCCGTTGAATGCCGGTGGTGTCATTTGTGCAGTGGACGTTGTCGACGGAAGTGACGCAGTGGAAATGAAAATGGTGCTCTGGTTGCTGGCAGTACCAGTGCTGAACGGATATGTCGCATTGGTAGGAACCGCATTACTAGTCATTCCGTTGCCAATCACACCAATGGCAGGAGATGACTGGGAGGACGCGGGTGACAGAGTCTGGACTGAAGATGCAGACGTTGCTGCAGGCAGGGTATACGTGGACTCGCCGATGAGGAGTGTCTCTGTCGCGACCTCGGTGACCATCTCAGTCGAGGGACAACCCGTTACGCCAGAAGGGCAGGAGGTGAGTGTAGCGGTCCGAGTACTGAACACTGGTGAGACGGAGACCACGGGATGATCTGTAGGGAAGGAAGAGGCCTCCGGGGCGGTCGTGCCGGTTGCATAAGGCAGCCCAGTAACCGGACAGACGGTCTTTGAGACAAACACGGTCTCTGTTGTAAGGAAGGTAGTTTTGGCAGAGGCTGGGCAATTCCTGACGCTGGATGGGCACGCAGTGATGGTGGCGGTGCGAGTTGAGAAGATAGTAGAAGTCGTGTATTGCTCAACGGGCTGGGAATATCCTGACGGGCCGGCGGGCACCTCGGTCATGGTGGCAGTGGCCTGGGCACTAAATGGGACTTCAGTCACCGGGCAGACTGTGGTGGAGACATAAATTGTCTCAGTTGTCAAATAGGTGGTTCGTGACCGGGCTGGGCAATTCGTCACTGTCGAGGGACAGGCAGTAACAGTGGATGTGCGGGTGCTGTAGATGGTAGAGGTTGTCATTGCAACAACACCGCTCGAGGCCGTTGCACTTGCAGTTGTGATAGAGTCTGAAGAGGCCGATGGCAAGGAAACAGGAGATGATTCCACAGTCGAAGTACATGTCGTCGAAGTGACCGTTGAAGAAGAAAGGACCAGATCGACCACAGGGGATGAACGAGTGACAGAGGTGCTCGATGCTCCTGGGGCCACTGGAATTCCTGTGGATCTCGAGACTGGCAAAGTGGATTGCACCGTCAGGCTGATATGCGGAGAGGTACTGGCCGTTGAGGAGGGAGATGCCAAAGCAACCCCGGAAGAAGACAAAGGAACGACCGGGACGCTTGACGATCCTGGGATCACTCGCATGCTCGTGGATCTTGAAAATGGTGGAGTAGATTGCAGCACCGGGCCTGTATGCGGGAATCCTGTGGAGGGGGTTCCCGAAGCGACCGCAGAGGAGGAAAGAATGAACGGAATGCTCGATGATGCTGGAATTACTGGCACGCTCGATGATTTTGACGCCGGTAAGGTGGGCTGAAGCGTAGGGCTTGATGGAGTAACGGTTCTGGACAGTAAAGGAGTTGATGGTTTGACAGAATGAGAGCTTGGTATAATGAGTCGACTTGAGGGTGATGATACTACCAGGCTTGATGGCCTGGCAGTACTCGACATTACAGGAGTGGAGGGCTTGACAGCACGAGAGGTGGGTATAAGCCGACGTGAGGAGGATGATATAGCTAGGCTTGATGGATTAGGGGTGCTTGACAGTAAAGGAGTTGACGCCTTGATAGAACGAGAGCTGGGTATGATGATCCGGCTGGAGGACACAGCCGAACTCGAAGGCATAGACACCGGGGAGACGCTGGGAGACGGTCTGGGGGAGGTCGAGGGTGTTGGCGTCGGGGTGGATGATGGTGCAACAACAGATGAAAAGCTGGATATAATGGGTCGACTTGATGGTGTCAGAGCAGCCGAGCTCGAACGCATTATAACAGACGAGGAAGCGAAGTTGGACACAACGCTCGACGGTGTGGGTGTCGGCGTTGGTGTTGGCGTCGGTGTCACAGTGGTGCACACCTGTGTGGTCGTGGTAGAGATCAATTGGGCATTGTCCAAGTAAAGATTAAAGATGTTGGTGCCGTGGTATGGTGAGCAGGTCGCCAAGATACCGAATAAATCACTGCTGCCTGTTGCGGTGTATGAGCCGCTCAAGGTGATCCACTGATTATTGGTATTCTTGGAATACGGTCCTCCTATCTTCTCTGCAATGACGTTGGTCGTGATAAGAGAGGTATGGACGAGGTATAGAACGCATGTCTCAGTGAGTGAATACACGGGATTGAGATAAGGTAAGATATCAATAGACACCTGGTATGTGCTACCAGGGACGAGATCTGATACGGTTTGATAGATATACCAAGATTCATATTGACCGGAAAGGTACCTAAAAGCCGGTTAGCAAGCCTGAGCTACTCCCCGTTCCCCTGGCTCAAGGTGTTCATACAAAGAATAGGAGCCATCATCTGCATATGCGTCTGTCGTCTGTGCCGGGAAATTGTACGTCCACGAGGATGTGCCATCTTCCCAGGATGGATTGGCGAAGAGATTAGTAGAGACAGTGGTGTCTGTGCAAGTGACCTCATCTGTCGAGCTGGACCCTCCAGCCACAGCTAGTCCGAGCCGAGCATAGAGGGCGAGAGAGAGCCACCAGATCGAGGGAGCCATAGCGCAGACGAGGCGAGAAGTAAACGAGTGACCGTCGCGAAGCAAAGCACGATTGGCAGGAACATCGCTGGAGGACGGGCGTCAGCGTGGAATATTTATGCTGCAACTCATCTCGCAGAATCTTGATTTCTATCATCTTGGTCGGGAGTTTTGCCATGTTGTTGGTGTTGCTTTGAGTGGCGTTTCGATAGTTCGTCTGTTCGTCCTAAGCGCGATCTACAAACTGTCGCCGATTGTCCCAATCGACCACGCGGAGTCCACCCTGCAGCCACTAGCTTGGGCAATCCACGTGGCTGGACTCTGGGCCATCGGCGACGCCGCAGATATTCAGTGTCTCGGTGCAATGGCACGGCCAGCATGCCCAGATTTGTCTGGGCCCCCGCGATTCTGGAGACGGTCCAGCTGGAGAGGACTGTAGAGAGAAGATTTGGCGGGGTTTGGCCACTTCTAGTCAATATGCTAGCATCATTTATATTCTGAGGCGTCGCTCCTGCTTACCAGGAAGAAAATCAATACCAAAGCCACAATTGTGTTTTTTTGAAACAAAATTTGATTGTATTACGGCGAAGTTCGCTTCCTGGCTGAGCACGATCGGGTAGTCTAGTCGGTACACACGTTTGCAACACACCCGTTTTTCTCTCAATTTCTCAGGGAATCGTGAGGCATTTACCACAATACCAAGAGCAAGAGCCTGCTCTTTGTATCATCCAGTTGATTTTCTCGAAGCTTGGCCTGAACTTACGCCACAGACTGAAGGTTTTGGTTTTTGTTTTGGTCTATCCTGATAGGGTAAGTAGAGCAGACTGCTGAAGAGCTACTCCGGATCTGGGGCAATCTGGCCGGGGGCGGCCCCGTATTGGCCGTATCAAGCAACCGATGCTTGTTGCATCAACCTTTGTTCCTGTTTGTGCGAAAATATGTATCGCCACCGTGGTCTGAAAGAAGGCTGCGGTCGAGAAAGGGACTCGCCGTAATAGTTATGTGCCCCTGTACGTCACGTGACTGCATCGCCGCCCGTCGTTGTAGACGACATTACATGGTCATGTACACAATGACCTTCGTTTGTAGATGGGAGATTAAATATTTAGTTGTTAAAATGGCGCATTTGGCCATTTGATGTAGCGGACTGCATTTCATTGGGCGGATTCCCTCGTACAGCCGACTCTCCTTTCAGACCCAGCCCACTGAGCATGAGCATGAGTATGAGCTTATCTACCTAACGCTAATGCGGAAATGGACAGCCAAGAACGCTCCAAAAGAAATCCCGTGTTACATAGGTTGGCAGTATTAAAAAAAACCAAAAACACAAAAGTTAATATGGACTCCAATGCTATGACTATGAGGAAGAAGAAAAGTACTCCTTCTCATTGGTAATCAACAAACCAGCAATACTCGCGCTAGTGAATGTGCTCAGCGCACCGGTCAACATGGCGCTAACCGCGACACGGGAGACATCACCGCCGCGCGAAGGGGAGATTTGGTTCAAGACACCGATCTGGTTGCCCAGGGAGCCAATGTTGGCGAAGCCGCAGAGAGCGTAGGTGACGATGAGCTTGGAGCGGTCGGACATGTCCATGTAGGCAGGGTCGGTCTGGAGGGCATTGTAGGCGACGAATTCGTTCTAAGTGGTGCATTTCTGTTAGTGAGGTCTTCTTTTTGAGAGTACTTAGGTGAAGGGGAACGGGACGTACGGAAACAATCTTCAGCCCGATCAACTGCGCGACCTTGAGCAGATCCCCGTCACGGGGAACTCCGAGCAGGAAGGCGATCGGGTAACAGATATACCCGATGATCAGTTGGATCGTCAACGGCGGATCATTGATATCCAGATAATGACCCCACCAGGTCAGCAATCCGTTGGCAAGACCGATTAGGGAAATGATGCAGAGCAGCGTCGCGCACATCATCCCTGCGATCTTGATACCCAACCAGGCACCGTTGGCGAAGGCGTGGAGAGCATTAGCAGCGCGGTGCTCGTCGTCGTCGGGAATGACGACACGACCGGCTGTCAAGGTCTCTTCTTCCTCCGGCCACCGCATTTTGGAGACGGCCAGTGATGCAGGAATACTCATCACGCAGGACGAGACCAGGGCCTGAGAGTTGACTCCCATACCGATGTAGGCAATAAGCACACTACCAGAGATGGTTGCGAAACCACAGCACATAATCTGGTGGATTTCCGCCATGGTGAGGTGAGAGATGAACGGCTTGATCAGCATGGCGGATTCACCCTGACCGATGAAGGGGGACGCAGCGGCCACAACGGCCTCAGCACCAGACACGCGCATGCTCCAGAAGAAGAAGACGGCGAATTTGCCGATAAACCACTGGATAACGCCAATGTAGTAGAACAGCTGGACGAGCGACACGAAGAAGATAATGGCCGGAATGACACTGACCAGGAACCAGGTCAAAGTAGCTGTTTTGTCATCCGTCAAGAAAGAGACACCCTGCTCAGCGAAACCCAGCAAATCTCTGGCAAGCAGAGAGATAAAGTTGAAGATATCATAACCGGCTTTGGTGCGTAGGACAAAAAGCGCAATGATGAACTGCGTCAGCATACCAACTATGACCGTGTGCCAGACGATCTTCTTGCGGTTCCTCGAAGTAAGCCACAGTACGAAAATTAGGACGACCAGCCCAAACAGACTGACGGCGCGGTTCGCCCGAGTATTATCAGCGGATTCCTCAGAGACAAAGGACCCAATGAGAATCACTGCAATTACCAGCAACGCAGCGGCAGGCGTTCTGAGCTTCTGGGGAATCAAGCGGACAAAGGGCCGCGAGGTGTTATTCCACACCAAGTGCATCGGGATCGTGACGATAGTGATCGGAACGTAAAAGAAGATGATGCGCAGCGTGATGGCGAGGTAGAGCAGGAAGGGGATCAACCACCCAAGGTCATATCGATGCTTGATCAGGCCAGTGATCCACCAGCTGTAGACAAAAGATAAGCATTTGACCTGGTGCTGAATTGTCTCATCCAAAGCTCGTATTACTCCGTCACCAAATAACAATGGTAGACCAAACCCCAGGAAGATATATAGAGAACTTGCAGAAAATGCTGGACTCACCCGGTGAAGAGAATCCACACCGCAGCATGGAAGACATGTCTCCAATGCTTGACCATACGCCTGTGCCATGGTCGCTTCGCGGAGCCTTCTCCGAGTTCCTCAATATCGCCATTGCCATCGCTCTTCCCGTTTAACGAGTTCTGCTCGAGGGGACTGGGGTCTGGGATGGTCGACTTCTCAAAGGTGGTGTTCTTCGAATACACCACTTCGTCCTCGCGGCCCTGCTCCGCAAAGGCCGTGTGATGCTGATGAACATGATGGTGTTCGTTTGCAGGATCCAGTGCAGGATCTGAGTGGTGCGTGATCTCAGGCGACACTGGAGAAATTGGAGAAGCAGTGCGCTCTGGCGCCGCGTTCTTAGAATCTGCCATCTTGCTCTCTGTTTCTCAACCCCGCTGAATATAGAGTCGTGCCACCAAGCTCTCAGCGACTGCGCGCACCGTCCACGCTGGAGCTGACTGGCCCTCTTTGAACGGGGGAGAGACGAGTTTCGGTCCCTTTTCGTAGGCGACACAGATCGACGCTTCGACGACGGGAAAGTCACTGTCTATATAAGACGCGAGACAAGCTCAATTTTTTTCAATCCATCGAATCAGGGCTTTGGCCTGGTTGGTCGACTTGGACGACTGGTGGGGATTACCAGCTATATCTACTGGTAGACTCCATTTTGCTCGGTCTTTTTTTTCCCGCCCACAGATAGCCATCGAGCTTGCTCTCATCAGGAAGCGTGCCATCGAGCTCGCGTGCCCTGGTTCAAGTGCGACGGTAGCCGGACCGCCCACGGTTTGGATGACGAGCCAGTCAACTCGGTAGTGTGGGCCGAAAGATAAAGATGTTACACTCGGGGAACGCTTGTTGTGGTGGGCCAAGGAGATCGCGCCAGTAGAATTTGCGTTTAGTTTGAGCAGTGGCCTTCTGGAAGGCGTTTTGCTTGTTTTTTTTCGCAGTGGCAGCGGCAAACTGGCCGTGGTCGCTTGCCGATCCATGTGGTGTAGCGCATGTATTACCCACGGGAGAGACGGGGTGTCTGAAGACCTGCAGAAGCGGATAGACATGCTCTATAAAGTGTCAGGGTCCAGTCTTCTTCAAACTTGCGACAGACACATAAAGGAAGTTGTCGTTGCACTATACGCGAACTCAACGGCTTCAGGACAAAGTCTGGATTTCTGGACAGAGTGATCGTTTCACAGAAGAGCTGCCCAGACCAAGACCCTAACTAAGCAGCTTGGCTCGACGTGAGGCCATTGTAATGCCTGTCCTGCTTATCTTGTATTGCTCGATATCTCATCCTCTTTGTGATAAAATGTGATAACTAAACAGACACCATTTCTGCCTAAGGAAATTGTTGGAGAGTCCATCAGCCTCAAATAATATGGATCAACATGATATCTTCCCTACGAGATCGCGTGTCCGTTCAAAAGAGAATCTCCCCTCCTATTATTATTGTGGACCGGCAGCTCAGTTTCCCTTAACAGCCTAGCGCTCGAAAGGACAAACCTGGGGCAGCGCTAAATGGAAGATGACAAGGTTACATCGCAGTAGGATAGTTACGGACTTGACAGTCTCTTAATAATAAGAATGCGGGGTGGGAAGTCGACGTCCGCTCAGCTCAGCTTAGTAGACTCGGAGATCCCGGTTGTTCTTTGTGTGGACTTTCTGGTCTCGATCTTATTTAAATCTCTGGAATATTCAATAGAGGCAGTATTCTCTAGATCTTATGAATAGGTAAATCCGCAGAGATCATATTCTACCTAGAAGGTCGACATAATGGATTTCAACGCTGTGAGTCGCCAAAATCATGACTTGCATCAGCAGTCATTCAGATTTACGATCACACAGGTATATCATGGAGGTAGTGAATCCTTAGAGCAGAGAGTACTATCATATTCCCTTGTATCCTCAATCCTCACGCTTAGGGAGTCTATTCTAGTAACAGTAAAATAGTTCTAAACATTAAGAGTGCTATCCCGCCAGCCAAGGATCCTCCAATAGCTCTTTAGCGGTTGCTCTCTGTTCGGGCATCCACGTCAGCGTTCTTCGCAGGAATCGGAGAAATCCTGATTTATCCTCCAGTCGAGACTCGAGTGATTCCAATGTACGGGATTCAGGAATAGGCGCAAGACCCAGCCATTCACCTAGATAATAGTGATCAGTAGAGACCAGAAGCGGCCAGAGAGACGTAGCCTTGCGTCCTTTGGCAATTTCATTGGGGCATTGGGTCAGGGGAATGTAGGGCAAGGGCGGAGAAACAAACATTTATTATTCCAGAATTCAGAGGCTCTCTTTGGGTTCTTTGCAAGAAATTCTGGAGGTGGCTGTCCCAATTCTGCAATCAGTTGGGCGAGATGCGCAGAATCACAAGGGTCGCCATTCTCGTCCCGTGCTGTAAACAAGACCTTCGTTCCAAGCAGGTCCCAGGGCTATTTTCACAGCAGATCGTTAATATGGGAGCAGAAGATAACTATCAATCCTAATCCAAACCTACCGTGAGGCCAACGCTCCAAATATCCACAGGATAACTCCACTGCACATAGAGCAATGTTTCAGGAACCCGGTACTGCAAAGGCATTATATCACCAGCGTGTGGACCAGGTCCTATGCGGGCCTCGCCAAAATCAGACAGTAGCATTGGTCCGACTTTAGGTTTCATAATACGCGAGAGATAGACGGCTCGAGTAGACGAGACTGGCTTGCGAGGCACTGGCGATTTCATTGCTGTCTCCTCAAGTCTCCGAAACACGTCGTTATCATAAGTACCTAGGAGAATATTGCCGGGGTGTACATCTTTGACCATCGGTAAGATATCAGCAAATAACTTTCCTTGAAAAGCAAGAAAGAATGAGGACAATACCAGTGTGAATAACATTTGCACAGCTATGTAGATAGTTCAAAGCCTTAAGGAGCTCAATGATAGCTCCTTTAACAAGCTCTTCATCGAACCCATCAGGTCGGAAGACCACTTTCATATCACGAAGGCTCATTTGTGCAGCTTCGACGACCAGAAAGGGATGTTTGCCACCAGGACCAGAAACTTCAAAAGAGTCTAATAGTCTCCAGATATTACCTTGCCCTTGATGTGAGCTTGGCGCAGTTTGGCGGGACATATGACTATAGACTGGAAGCTCAGGATGGACTAACGAGGTGTGAACGTATGCTTTTAGTGCTACATACTGATGATCCCTGAAACGATTAATTCAGTAATACATATTGCTGAGGACTGAGAAGTGTGCTTACTTTAGATCTCTGGCCAGCCAGATTGTTGATGAAGAGCCGAAGCCAAGCTTCGCAATCGTCTGATAGCGATCTTGAAAGACCTCACCAAGTCTTACTGGATAGAATCGATCAGGTCGGTAATAAGGTACCTCCTCTTCTTCAACTGGTTCATCAGGGTCAATTATGTCGAACCCGCTGGTGGGAAACGACCGTCTCTCTTCTGGAGGATTTAGTGTAAATGTTTTGCGCAGCCATGCAAGTGAAAACGATCTTTTCGGATAGTTAGTTACCCTTTTATGTAGGGATGCTCTTATCATAGGATGGAAATAAAAGACAGATGAAGTTGTTGCTATTGCACCAAAGCATCGAATCGAAGAAGACGTAAAGATCTTCCTCGCGGAGGATGCCATTGCTGGGTGACCTGCCAGGCAGCTAAGAGGCTTGCAGTTATTTACAAGTGATCTCATGACGTGGTTAGATAAGCAAGGCTGCCATTTAGTCTTGTTCAAACGTAGCAAATCTTTCTAAAATGATTTATCTGTATGTGTTTGAACAATAGCATGATCTAATAGATCTCTGATTTAGATTGTCTGGTCAAGTAAGAATAAATAGTATGAGTATTATTAGAAAGCCATCATAGCGCGAACTTTAAGTGCTTGGTGGAACTGGCTGCTGTTTGCGTGAGCCTCTAGGCGGTTCGGACAACCGAGGGGATGTGGGCATGACAGTAACAAAGCGGACAGAATACATCCAACTTCCTTGCTAACTTAGCTATTGCGATCCTGTCTTGTTTTTACCTACGACCATCAACTAATGAATTTATCTTGTCTCCAGATATACCTCTAGTGGCTTTCTAGCATTTCTCCTCCGTTGTCTTCTTTCGTAATGGGCTCCGGTGACGACGAGTGGGAGTTGAATGAGGGGATTCCTCAGTTCGAAGACCCGTTCATTCAAAAATACGTCAACGGCAGGGAGGCACTGATTCAGGAAGAGCACAAACAGCGTCATGGTAATTACCTCTGTCTCGTCACTAGGAAAACAGGAAAAATAGGAACGAGATGGCTCTAACGTTACCAGATTATACATTTCGTAAATCCATGTCCCGCATCGCTGCGGAGGCATCGAGAATCGTGTCCCGCATCCGCGCCAGAGAGCAGCGAGAGGTGTGGACTGATGATTTAGAGGAAAAGATCGCCCATCAGTGTGATGAGGTGCTCTATCCTGGTATCATGTTTAATCTAGCCAAGGATCGCATGGAGAAAACGGATCTGTGGAAGATCGTCCATCGAATGCCAAAAGGCGCATTGCTCCATGCCCACATGGATGCCATGTTTGACCTCGACTATCTGATTGATTTGGCATTTACGACGCCGGGGATACATATTTCTGCACCCCAACCATTATCATCCGAGAGGGCTCTAGATGTAGCCCCGGTATCTTTTCAGTTTTCGAAACGTCCTGTGTCCAAATCGGATAACAAGCCCTCAATATGGACGGACGACTACGAGCCTTCATCACTGCTTGATATCCACAAAGCCGCTTCGACCTTTCCACGTGGTGAAGAGAGCGGATTCCGGGAATGGTTGAAGAGTCGATGCATGATCGCGCCGGATCATTCGTATAACCACCATCACGGAGTGGATGCAATATGGGCCATCTTTCAGCGGACATTCCCAGTTATCAATTCGATTTTGTTCTACGAGCCAATCCTAAGAAAGTGTCTGCGTCGCATGTTCGGTGAGCTTGCAGCCGATGGAGTGAGATATGTCGAGTTTCGAGTGGCATTCCTCTTTGAATATCGCCGGGAGGATAGCGAGACTCCAGAGGAAGACTACATCGAGTTCCTCAACGTCTTCGATGAGGAAGTTGAGGCCTTCAAATCTACGGAGAACGGGTCAAAATTACACGGTGCAAGGATCATCTGGACGACTCTGCGCCGGTTGCCAAATCGAGATATTGTCGAAAGCATGAAGCAATGTATTGAAACCAAGAAAGAGTTCCCTGATATAATATGCGGCTTTGACGTCGTCGGGCAGGAGGACCAAGGTAGGACACTTTTGGATCTGACACCCATTCTATTCTGGTTCCGTAAATGCTGTGCGGAGGAGGGAGTGGAAATCCCCTTTTACTTTCACGCGGGCGAATGCCTGGGTGACGGGGACGCGACCGACAACAATCTGTTTGATGCTATCCTCCTGGGCACCCGGCGGATCGGCCATGGATTCTCACTCTACAAGCACCCTCTACTCATCGATTTGGTGAAGGAGAAGAAGATTCTCATCGAATGCTGTCCTATCTCGAACGAGATCCTGCGCCTGACTAGCTCTATCAAATCACATCCCCTCCCAGCGCTGCTGTCACGGGGAGTCTCGGTCTCTCTGTGCAACGATGACCCAGCTGTGCTGGGACACGGTAGGAATGGATTGACGCATGACTTCTGGCAAGCGCTTCAGGGGCTGGAGAATATGGGACTCGAAGGCCTCGCTACGATGGCGGAGAACTCGATCCGCTGGAGCTGCTTTGAAGACCAAACGCCCGCTGAGTGGCAGAAGGATATCCGCGACGGCGTGACTGGGAATGGAGTGAAAGCGCAATGCCTGCGAGAGTGGTACGCTGATTTTGAAGAGTTCTGCCAGTGGATCTTGATGGAGTTCGCGGACGAAGGGCTGGATGATGACGATAACTGAGGCACAATCTGGAAGGCGATAATTATATGGAACGTCAAAGCTCTGGGGTCTAATTTACAATAATAATAATAATGATCAATATTATACGGAGTATTCCAGAAAGCTATAATTGCCACTAGTTGGTCATTTGATGTACGTAGAGATGGAAGCATGACTGATTGTAGGTACTTAGCCGCATCCGGGTGTGTGACCTGAAACACGGTACCTGCTGGGAGATACCGCCTGTAGAAGCATACTCGACATGTCCATCCCTTCTGAACTGTACCTCATCCATACACTGTGATGGTCAAGAGCCTTCTCCTGCTTGCTGGTGTCGGGCCATGATTGTTCTTGTTGCTGGCTTGCGCCATCTCTGCTGATACGGAAGCATCACGGCGCAACCCCGCCACCGACCTAGCGGCCTCCGACTGGTGACACTTGGTGCCTGCTTGCATCCATCGCCAGGACAATGAGATGGAAACTAGCCAGCTCAGCATCTCCCGTCCTTTGAACTGGGCCCGGCCCATCAGCTCTTAAACAAAACCCCCCGTGGTTTCAGAAGCGGCGGTGTTCCGCCACCTGGAGTACTGCGTCCTCATACATCACCGCCATCGGTGAGCAACGGCGTCCATCCCGGACCCTCAACTAACGACGACCTTACACTTACTCCAACTTTCCGCCTCCGCATCGGCCAGCGGATGACGTGCGGGCTTCCCAACGGCATCTTGTCATTACCATGATTGCGCTTCGATGATAGCTGGCATACTGGTTTGAGCCTTTGTCGGCTCCCTGTGGTTTCTTATCATCATGGCCTACTTTCTGCCGTCGTTTTTCCAGAAGCGGCTGCTGCGGTATGCCCTGTCGCGGCTCGAGCTCATCGATACCGATGCCTTGGATCTCGACCGTTTAGGCATCCGCTGGGGGCAGAGGAGTACTTTCGAGCTGCGGGATATCGGTCTGAAGCTGGAGGTAGGTGCACGGTGATAAGAGTCTCCCGTAACGAAGCTATCAGAGATAGCTACGGAGCATGACTATCGAAGCAGCGTACTGATCACGTCGTCTCTCTAGAAACTCTCCTCCCTTCTCCATCTCCCCGCAGCGTCTGAGCTTCTCCAGGCCCGAATCCTCCTGCTCCGGGTGACCATCCCCGCCGACATTTACAGCAGTGGTATTATTGCCGAGGTCGAAGGCGTCAGCGTACATCTACGACTACTACCAAACGACCCAAATACTGGCCCAGATGGAAGGAAGAGGAGAGACCAGAGCTCAACATCCTCAAGGCATCATGCGCCCCATCGCTCTCCAAGCTTCCAGTCTGATATCCATGATCCCGGCGGCGACCAAGTGCTCCCAACCACGACCGACCTTGCACAGTCATTTCTGGAATCGGAACCGCGGGAGGAAAAGGAAGAACTGCAGGCAGCCATTTCGTCGCAGTCGGGATACTTGAGTCGGTCATCTGCATCCCTTAGTGATGACGAGGAGCTGGGGCTCGGGCAGCAAGGCGTCTCTCTCCCCAGCTTCATTGCGGGCTTCTTAAAGGGCGTTGTGGATAGACTGCAGGTAAAAATCAAGGATGTTGCTCTACGTGTGGATATGGAACTCGAGCAGGACGCGCCGACGAAGAGGCATCCGCAGGACAAGCCAGACCCGATAACGGGGCTACTGACCATCAGAGAACTGTGTATCAATGGAGTAGGTTCCTATGCTTCCGACGAGGAGAAGGGCCATCACACTCTCAATGTGGGAAAGCGATTGATCACCTTGTCCGACATACAAGCAATGCTATTATCGGATCCCGTTGTCTTCTCCAACTATGCACGGTTCGCAGCTCCTCCGTCGCCGCCAACCAGGCATTCTAAGGAGAGTCAGACACTCAGCCGGACATCATCGCCTGCACCCCCGTCTGTGAATTCAGATTCCCCGCTTGCTATGACACATTCGACAATTTTGCAGCGTTCTCGTGACCTTGAACCCTTCCCCGACCCGGAGCCTTATCCAGAACCCGAGCCGGACACGGGAGCTTCTCATACTCAGCGTATGGGGGAGTCAACATATACTGCTGACGGTAGATTCTCGGACGCAGGGACTGATGCCGAATTTGGAAGTGATGGTTATCCAGAAGACTATCCGGATCTATCAGCCAGTCAGTACGATGACCAGTTCCTGGACAACCCAGCGTATCTTGAGGATGTATTCAACTCCCATCTCGGAGATGATGTTGAAGGGTCAACCGTATTGGAGGCTGGAGAGCCGCAGCGCCTGAGGGCCGCGGAAGAAACAGGTCTACAACAGAGTTCACATTCGGGGGCCCGTGGATCTGCAATTGTGCCACATAGTATGGAGAATTCTGCTGTCTCCGGTGCAAGTGATGATACACAAGGCGATAGAGGCTCTCGAAATTTTATTCAATCACAGAGTATCTCAGGTGAACCTTCGGCCGTGCCATCTCCGGAGCCCCACAGGTCATCTGAACAGCATGCATTTTTATCACAAGAGAGCAGAAGCGAAGATACTTATCCGCCTCTCGCCTCTCCAGCTTCTGATGCGGGAAGTGCCCACTCCCAGTCTGGTTCATCCAATGGGGGCCTCTCTGAGTCCAAGATCTTCTCCCACGAGGAAGCAGAAAGCATGTATATGAGTGCCATCAGCCATGCTTCTACATCAAAAAGCTATTTCCCTGATATACCCGGTGCCTGGGAATCACCCAAGGCCAGCGCCAGGGATATAGGCACTTCCAGTTGGGATGCAGATGCCCCTTCGTTCGCACCGCTAGATGACCCCAAACAGGATGACCAGGACGATACGATAGTCTCTACTCCTAAACTGACGCCTAAGCACGAACCAGAACCCCAATTGCAGAGCTCCCAGGCGTCTATACAAAGCTCCGGGCCAGGCTCCAACTCTCAACCAGAGGTCGAAACAATATCTGATTTCTTCTCCCCTTCTCTTAACAGAGACACTGATGTCGCAAAGAAAATACTCAATATCACCGAGATAAAGGTCTGGCTTCCTTCAGAAGATAGTACAGCAGAAACAGACCTTGAAGATGAATCTCCCACGTGGCAAGATGGACAATCTGGTGACCACATGAAGGAATCTACCGTTAGCTTATCAGAATCCACAGCTGGCGAATTTGCGAGCTCGCGAATGGCTTTCTCAAGGAAGTTACGCCAGGATTCCATCTCGTCTATTCCAACGGGTAATACTCAGCAGACATCAGATTCAGCGCCAAATACGAAAAAAAGTGACGCTATCTCTGTTGAGGTGGCCTCTGTCTCTGTCCAGTTCGACATAGCCACTGGTTGGTTATTGACAAAGATGGGCCAGAGGTTACTCAGCGCTCATAAGTGTGACGAGAACGAGGAGAAGGTCCAGCAGAATACTCCTCGAAAAGCTCCTGCCCAGAGTTCAACACCCTTGAGCTTCTCTCTCAATGACTGCTCCATTAGATTTCTTGAGCACTTGCCAGGGTCCACCTACCCAGCGCAGAAAGTGGAGTTTCGGCCATCGCAGTCTGGGCTATCGTCTCTTGCAGATGCCATTTTGCAAGCGACGATCTCTGGCCTGAGAGCAGATCTCATGATGGACACTGCTACCACGAAACTCCGTCTGGAGCTGTCCAAGGTCGCCTTGGGGTTTGCTTCTGAGGATCTGCTGTCATTTAACGAAGGTCTCAAAATGCGAGAATCCACAAGAGATATCCTAGCACCTGTGCATGGAGATATTTCCCTCTCATTAACAAAAACTGCCGACTTTGCGTCTGTCAATCTCACAACCTTACCATTACACTTGAATCTTAATCTCCAGCGGTTAGAGGAAGTGATGAGCTGGTTCGGTGGATTGAGTACCATTCTAGAGCTAGGTAGCTCCATTGCATCGGTGTCAACAGTGCGGGGTGCAAAGCCGGAACCGACTAAGCGACCACGCGGTGTACACTTTGAAGCAACTCCTCCCACAGCCAAGAGTGTTTCCGTTGATGCCCCTGTACCATGGAAAGTTAATGTTCGACTTGGTGGGCTTGCTGTGGATGTTGTTGGAGAGAATCATGGCATCAAACTTGAGACGACAGCGGTTAAGCTTGTTAGCAGGTCTGAGACAGTCGGCCTGCAGATCGACAAGGCTAAACTTAAAGGACCCTTGCGACTTGATGATGGTGGCAATACTCCAGCGAAAGCCAGCCTCGGCAATATCCGAATCCTGTATCTCTTCTCTCCCAAGGAAGTTGACTTGGATCGCCTTCTATCGTTACTCACTCCGTCTAAAGACAAGTATGAGGATGACGACGACATTATGCTCGATACTCTGTTCCGGCAACGTAAACAAGGGGCAGTACTACGGGTCACGGTCGATGCTGTCAAGACTGTTGTCTCCCGTCTTGATGCGCTGGATGCCTTGTCCCAGCTTGGAAATGAGATGGCCAAGCTTTCCAGCGTCACCAAATATCTACCTGAGGACGATCGACCTGGAATTCTCACGCTGGCGTTAGTCAAGGAACTTGAAGCTCAAGTGAAGATTGGGGGCAAAGTAGGAGATATTGGCTTGCTCGCCACTAATCTTGAAGCCGCTCACATAAGTATTCCGTCCCTGGTTGCTGCTCAGTTAGGAGCCGTTTCTCTCTTCAGAAATGGTAGCGAAGAGCTTGTGGGAGAGGCCTCCTCTCCAGTGATGGGTCGGACGCAATTAGAGGCACCTCTGCCCATGATAATGGTTAGATTCATTGCTGAAGAGATGGAACCGACAATCAAAGTCAAGCTCAACAATCTCCGTGTCGAGTACACTGTCCCTGCTATCATCGCTTTCATGGGGATAGACGAGAATAGCACGGGAGAAGACATCGCTACTAACATGGCACAGTCTGTTGCCAGCTTAGCGGATTTACAAGACCGCCGGCAAAACAGTGCTCCTTCATCGGTTCATTCCCCTACGAGCCCAGGCGTCCCCAAAGAGAAAACGAAGCCTCTCAAACTTGCAGTCGCGTTACGAAATTGTGTCATTGGACTCAACCCTCGAGATATGCCATCTAAAGGTCTTGTTGTCTTCACTTTTGCGAAGTTCTTGGGTGGGCTCTATGACAACAAGCCATCAGAGGCCTCACTGGATATCAGAAAAGCATGCATTATGATTATCGATGATATCCAGAACGTGGGCTTGACCGAAAATCTTCGCAGACTTGGTTCAGCAGCTGGGCAGAGCGATCAGGTTCAAGAGTTCATCAACATGGGTTATGTTCCAGTGTCCTACATCTCATCAGCCATGGCATTGGTGAAGCTTATCGAGCTCGAACATGACGGGAGCAAATCATTGGATGTTGAGCTGAGGGACGACCTACTTATTCTAGAGACGTGCGCCGACTCCACACAGACGCTGATTAGTATCCTCAACGGTCTGAGTCCGCCTACACCACCAAGTACTACTCTCAAATACAGAACCGAAGTTATGCCGATCCAAGATATGCTTGCATCATTTTCTGGCGATGCGTTTGCTACAGACACGATATCAGAACCGGAAGATCTATCCGGAGCTACTGATGTTCCTCAAGACTATACAAACGTGGAGCACGGGGATGATGAATTGGAATATGTCAGCGAGTTTTACCCATCGAAGCCTGAGTTTGACGGAGATATGCTTGGTGCAAGCATGACTGGCTCTGCAATGGCGTCATCGCAGTCAAAGGATCTACTAGACAGTTTTCACACCCAGCACCAGGTCACTTCAAGCATCTCAGAGCTTGACTTCCAAGAGGATCATTTTGCCAAACAGTCTGCTGTCGGAGGTACCGCGCATAGATGGGATTCATCTCACAACACCTATGGGCTCTCAAATGATGTCAAGTTAAAGGGAAGTCCCTTGAGAGTAAGGGTACGTGATGTTCATGTCATTTGGAATCTATTTGATGGCTATGACTGGCAGCGGACAAGGGATACAATATCCAAGGCTGTGAAAGACGTGGAGATGAAGGCCACGGAGCGACGAGCTAGGGCGGCCAGTCGCGCATCTCCAGGGGTTGAAGATGAAGATGAGTCAGTTATTGGCGACTTCCTCTTCAATTCGATCTACATAGGAATCCCGGCAAATAAGGACCCACGCACTCTCGCGCAGGAAGTCAATCGTGACATAGACGATCTCGTGAGTGAGACGGGTAGCTATGCTACATCGACGACAGTAACTGGGGCAACAGTCCGCCACGATCGGTCCTCATCCATCAGAGGCAAGAAACTACGCCTGTCCAGGAGCAAACACCACAAGATGACCTTCGAGCTGAAAGGGATATCGGCAGATTTTGTCGTCTTCCCACCTGGCTCTGGTGAAACAGTGAGCTCTTTGGACGTTCGGGTAAACGACCTGGAGATATTTGATCATATCCCGACATCGACCTGGAAGAAGTTCGCCACCTATATGCACGACGCTGGGGAAAGGGAGAGCGGGACAAGCATGATACATATAGAGCTTTTGAACGTGAAGCCTGTTCCTGATCTCGCTGCGTCTGAGATTGTCCTCAAGGTAAGTTTGTCCAGATACCAGATGGAATTACGCTTGATCTGACATGATTACAGGCTACTGTGCTACCGCTGCGCCTTCATGTGGACCAGGATGCTTTGGACTTTATGAGCAGGTTCTTCGAGTTCAAAGACGAGAATGCGCCGGCCCCAAGTTCTCCCAGTGAACAGCCATTCCTTCAGAGAGTAGAGGTCAATTCTGTGAGAGTTCGACTTGATTTCAAGCCAAAGCGGGTTGATTATGGAGGCCTCAGGTCTGGACGTACGACGGAGTTCATGAATTTCTTTGTTCTCGACAATGCAGACATGGTTTTGCGACATGTTATCATCTATGGGGTCTCAGGATTCGAAAAGCTCGGACTGACTTTGAACGACATCTGGATGCCCGATGTCAAACGAAACCAGCTCCCAGGGGTGCTTGCCGGCTTGGCTCCAATAAGGTCCATCGTCAACGTTGGTAGCGGGGTCAAAGACTTGGTCGTCGTTCCCATGCGCGAGTATAAGAAAGACGGACGTATTGTTCGTAGCATCCAAAAGGGTGCGATGGCGTTCGCCAAGACAACCACAAACGAGCTGGTAAAACTAGGTGCTAAGCTTGCTATTGGCACGCAGACGGTGTTGCAAGGCGCAGAAGACTTTCTCAACACACCTGGTGCACAACACCCTGTGCTCGATGACGACCTGGATGAAGAAGAAAAGAAGCAAATCTCTTTGTATGCAGACCAGCCCGTCGGGGTGGTCCAGGGCCTTCGTGGTGCATACAGCAGCCTTGAGCGTGATCTTCTGCTCACTAGAGATGCTATTGTAGCGGTGCCTGGAGAGATCATGGAGAGTGGCAGTGCCGCTGGTGCCGCAAAGGCTGTCTGGAAACGAGCCCCAACTGTCATCCTCAGACCTGCTATTGGGGCAACTAAGGCAGTTGGACAGACGTTGCTGGGCGCGGGCAATACCTTGGATCCCACTAATAGGAGAAGAATGGACGATGTAAGTTGCAACATTCAACATGCTTCTGGGCGTGGTTCTTCGATTTCTGGAGTTATACTGACGGGTGTCTTGATTACAGAAATACAAACGGCATTAGAGTATGTTTTCAACGAACCATCAGATACGAGTACATGCATTCAACGCGATCTTTCTTCGACTCTGGCGTTTATTTTCAGGGCGGCTGATCGAGGGAAGCGCTTTCAACATTTTCTAACGACCAACGAAATCAGCATGTTTTCCTTTCTATTTGCTCCGCACTAGCGAAATTCTTGAGATTCCCCAGTTTGCGTATAGCTTGATATAGATGCCTTTCGTGTCACGACTTCAGATGCTGCCATATTATCTCAATAGCCTTGTTCTCTTTTATTTCACGTGTGTTTTCTTTTGTGTTTTTCTTAGCTATTACATACGTACTATTCACGCGCACAAACGACAGGTACAGAACGGAACGGGGTATTAGGATATGATGCTATTAGGGACATGACATGATTAAGAATGACCAAATTTTCCTCTACTATTGCCAAATTATCAAAACCATGTCTATATCCATCTCCTTTGCTTAAACCTCAAAACATGTCTCCCGGTATATCTTGTGTGCTCTAGATAACTAAACTCCATTCTGACTAATAGCAGCTACAGTAGTGGCCGCATACGTCGCCAAAATGGATGATCCGTCTTGACAATGGCTCGAACTCAAACTCCAGTCCCCTTCATGGAGATATGTCCAACCCTTTAGCCTGGCCTTGCCCTAGGGTTTTGGTCCAGGATCCATTTCTGCTGAATCAACAACAGTGAACTCGACAGAATTGGATGACGGGATCACTATGAGCGGCCTTCCATCATTATCAGCGGGGTCAACGACATTACCATTTAGCCAACATGGTAGTTTCACTGCTGTCTTCGCATGCTCTTCGTGATCACCCCAGACCCACCAGTCAACATAGCCACCCCAGTACTGGTATCGATATGTGTCGCCGATAGCGGTTTCGGGATGCAAGTCGTGGTAACTAAGGCAACGACGTCTGACTACAGATTCCCCTGGCTTGAGACTGAGGAACCACGTAGAATCTGTCACATTGACCTCAACGTCGGGGTCATCCACCATCAACCAACCCCGATTCCGTTCGTCGTCATAATAAGTCTTCCACTGTTTACGACCGTCGGGCGAATTATTCAACGGATCGTAATCATGGCAGCGGCGTTGTAGTAGAAAGTTATCACAAGAAAAGGAGTAATCGTGTATGATGATCGGCTTTGAACCAGCATAGATAGCTTCGTGTTCCTCGTTTGTCAGACCATCATGGGTGATCTTCATTGTAATACAAATCTTTTCCGTCTTAGAAATTGTCGATGGACCTTCCAGAGAGACACTTATACAAGGGGTTCCAGGGCTGTAAAAAGTACGTTAGTCACGAGAAAGACGACTATTATGTTGAAGGGTTTCTCACATCCGGTCCGATTTCTCCACCAGAGTGTCGTCAGGCTCAAACTCCGGACGTTCTTCCACCTCTACACAGGTAAAAGAACAGCGGGCTCCTCCCGGGATGACAACAGAGGGTAGCCCCAAGTTAACTCCAATTTCTTGATCCCTATGCTCGCGTAAGGTGCCCCAAGCCCACAAGGCATATTCAGCTCCCGGCCAGAATAGCTCATATCTCTCACCGGCGACCATGTGGTCCCAGAATGGATGTGGGTGGCCTATGTTTCTTTGGAGAGTTTGGCCAGGAAGAAGTTCTTCCGTTACATCCCACAATGGAAGCTTGAGGGTCTGGGGAGGTGGCGAGTCGGGCGTTCCCTCAACTCTTTTTAGACCATCTCGCGTGTGCCGAAAGAGTACGAAGCCAGAAGGACCCCATGCATCATGGGAGACGTCCCAGCGGAAAATACAAGGCTCGTCACAGTCATCTTCTGCCCGACGGACAGTGATGATGAACCCACTAGGGTTTTCTAAAGACATAACTGAAGCAGTATGCCTAACATCCATGGATAGTTTGGGCGTGTTTGGGCTAGGAAATCTATTAGTTTGGAGCAATTGACAAGTAGGAAGAGTCTCACGGCCTATCATGTTCAGAGAATCTGATATTTGATTCAAGCTCAGGATCCATGGCAAGTTAAACAAAAGATACGAGGAAAATACGGTAGGTAAGAAGAACCGGGCAAAGAAAGAGATGAGGGAAGAGAGGGAGGGACATGTTGAACTAGTAGGTATTACTTAGTGGGGTGAGGTACGGCAGAATCCTTCCTCAGTAATCTTCAATTTCAAATGTTGGGTGGTACATGTATAATAGCGACTCGCATTTACTAATAAAAAAAATGGTAAAATATAGCCTGGAATCTATGATCTCTATCTAAATACTAAAAAGATATCATTGAAAGGGTCTAAAGGCTTGTGAGCCAAAATCGAAGTGCTTTTTTGCCAAGCCATGCTAGTTCAGTACATAGTAGGCTAGTTTGTTCCTGGTTCTCTAACTGTTGCGAATTGTATAGTTGTCGTAAAGGAGGAATTAGGCATATTGACAGGTCTGGTTGTGTGGTGTATAGATGGTAGAAGAACGCACCGAAATCATTGACATAGCCAAGAACCCTAGTTTTATGTATTCGATTGAATGTGTCTATTTTGCGTATGGCAGCATAGTCTGGCATCTTGATATTAAAGGTAGGCTATCTCCCTGACCATAGTGCGCATACTAGATTTTTGGGAAGATATTTATTACGATACTGGGACCAGACCTCTAAGGAGTGCTCCTTTTTGGTCTAGTCGTGCAGTCGACTTCCGTCAATATTCATTGGCTTTAGATATCTAGAGTTGATCCTTTTCGGATGATTCCATGTTTAATGTTTGTCAGCTTCAGACAGGTAATATATATTCCCTCCCTTCTCTTCCTCCAGCTGATTAACATTTCTGGTTACTCCTAGGTAATCTGGAATTGCAATAACCCCATCCACAAATCTGAATCCCCTCCCCTTTCACTTATGCTATCAGTGGATTAGCATAAATGATCGTACAACACGTAATTTGCCCGTCGCGTGCGTTGACCGTCGGTGTGAGTAAGAAGGGAAGGGACCCAGTAACTAAAACAAGCCAAGCGAGTGAAGGTATCGAATAATAGTTCATTATGAAGTACGAGCTTTTTCTATTACGTCGTAAGGCTGAGCCACGGAGATGGAACACCAATTTTAGCTGATTCCGTGGGGCTGGTGAGCCGTGATGTTTCTGATTTCGGGTGCTCGGGTGCGGGGAGGCAAAAGATGATGCTCTGGAACGGTTAGTGGGAAACTTCCTAGTGGTCTTCCTTTTTCTGTGAGTGATGATACTAATTTATATAGTGGATTTCCCTCGGTAGTTTATGGCCGTTCGGGATATAGTACCTTCTGTCGCTGGAGAAATTGGGTATGATGCCGATCGGGATTCAGATGAAATCGAATAGCTTAGAGGGACTTATCTAGCCTTCTATGACGATCGGACGTATAGTACCTAGCTACGCAGAGTTGCAGGGCCCGGATCGACCACGACAATGGTATGGAGTACCAGGAGGTCGACATTGTTTGTCTTTGGGAACAGTACCGAGGACTCTGTCAGGACCACTGAGGTCACAAGGCTGATTGGAAGGCTCACTCATATGTCCATGTAACCGTTGAGCCGAATCTTCGGTCCTTCTAGAAGTAATGCTTGTGGCGTTGGAGTGAAGTGCCTTGTGAAAAGTGGATGGTGTCGCAGTTAATAATAGGAACTTTCTCTTTTCACTGCCACATTCCACAGGCCTCCAATGGCACCTCAAAAGTTCGATGCCGGGGAGTGCGATCATCGTCGTCCGTCCGCGGGAACCACGCCCTTGTTTGCTCGCCTAATATGGCTACATACAGGAACGATAAGTGAAGGTGGGAAGACTAGCATCTCCGTGACGCAAATGAGCACAGGCCCCTTCTGGGTGGAAGCCTTCGAACCTATACTTTCCCAAGGGTACGGTTACATCTCCAGTCCAATGACAGCCCGTATGTATTATTATCCCACGATGTTGAAATACCTGACCACTTCCAATAGTAAGCGGTGAATGAAATGCTGTTACCGCCTCCCTTTGGGTAGGTACTCATTGAGTGGCCTGCAACGGACTATGAAAAAGCGGTAGTAAGTTAGGTGCTGGCCTCTATCACGCGTCTGCTCTGGTTCACTTGGGGACAGGGAACCATCACTCGCGGGTTCCTTGCAGGTGTGAGGGTAATTGGCTCATGCCATCCCACGATAAAATCAGAGAAGTGTGCCACGTTTGCCCTGCATGCCCTTAAATATGGACTGGGGCCGTGGAATCTTCAGCCGTAACCCGTCCAGGTCAGGAGGGAAGCCGTTCTGCATGCAGAGTGGTTGAACATATTGTGTATGCTGGGCCCTGGCTGCGTCTGTCGGAAAGGCCAAGGGCCGCGTTGTGCTACCTCATTGGCCCCGAGCGTAGCGGCCGATCTTCTCGCTGTCTGGGGCGAACGCAAACATGTTGCTTTCCCTGGCCATCGTCTGGCTATGGGCAATGGGCCTTGCGGAGCCGGTAGTTATGAGTACCAGACATGATATTTTTTTTTTTCTCCAGATGTGTGTGCATACACTGTGGATGCATTGTGGACATCTGATCTGTTTATCATGCGTTCAGTTGTCCTGTCAACATGGCGTCGTTTTTAATCTTCGCTATTCTCCTGTATCCTGGGGAAGGATAGGATCTGGATGGGAAGATAAGAGGGACTTCCCAACATTCGTTGAACACCTTCAAGACTCTCTAATAGAAAATTTCCTTCTGAACCTTTTCATGATTCCGCCCTCCTTGCTGGATACGGGATGTGATTCATGCTGAGAATACTTTCCGTTGGCACCTGCATATCCAGGTTAATTCATTTCGCGGACGGTTCCTTGCGCTCGAAGATTTCGTTCGTCCTTTGTGTTGTGGCATGGAATTCGGTATATAGACTGTAGAAGTCGCATAGTACTTCTATATTTGGTAAGCCAGTCTTTCCGCGCTCCTATGGTATACTTAAAGGTGTATCGATATACTTGTACCAGGGCATTATTCCATGCACTGACCTGTGACAGATTATCATATGTCCAAAGCTTTCCTAGTTTGAACTAAGGAGCGATCTGAGACTTTGGACGCAGAAATATTGACGCCCAGGGAGGGCTCTGCTATCACGAGCTGGAGATATCCGTAAGAGCAATCAAATATAAAGAAAAGAAGCAATGGCTTGAGGCCAAGCATTCGTCCTGGACGCCAGACGCTGGAGTCTAATTGAGTCAAGAGGCAAAAAGTTCATCATGGATGCAGAGGGGAGTTGGTGGACAGCTGGAAGCGTCGAGGCTTCTGGCGACGTTGTCTTAGGCAGCTCACTCGACTTCCCTGCCTACTCCCTCTACTCCCCATACTCTCATTACCCATCACTTTCCACAGCAACAGAACCACCGGAACTTTATTGTTTCTCCCACGTACATAGCTCTGTGCCTTCTTCTCCTGTGCATGGAAGTCAGTGGTCCTCAGGCTACCCCGGGTCTTTATCTCTTCACGAGTACCGCAAGAACCTGTCTCAACCGGATACCACCGGCTCACCAGATATACGTAGAGGACGGACCTTGAAGAGGAAAGCAGGGACCTTGAACCTCAGTCAGACGAGGACATTTACTGATTTCTCTTTGTCGTCCTCTCCTGTATCTTCAGCTCCATCGAGTCCGCCTCCTTTGTCATTTTCCCAGTCCCTTGTGAGTGTAATCTCGCACAACAGTGACAAAGACATCGCGAATATCTTTCCTGCGTTCTGTAAGAAACATCCTCTATAACCTCCGAATCAGAAAACAGGTCTCATTCATGCAGCTGCAGTGTCCCTTTCCAATCCCCGTGACCTGAGCCTGGCCTCTAACAGAAGCGCGACGCGTCGAAAACAAACCATAGATACACAGGTGAGCTTTAACACCGCCACTCAGTCAGCTTTTCAATATCATCTTTTTGATGACACTATCATTTGCTTTTCCTCACTCTTCACTAAACAACGCGCAGATCAGCTTCCGTGATCGTCTGGAGAAAGTTCCAGCCACGCAAGACACTCCTCCTTTCTCTCATAGGAAGTCTGTCTCAGATTCTAAAGTTCTTGATCTCAAGAAAGCAAGCTTCACGCTCCTTCATGAAGGCACTGCATTCGAGATCTTGAATCCTCGGGACTCTCTTCGTCTTTCTAGAATCATATCGACCCCTGAAACCAAACGTGCATCTTCTGGCTCAGGAGAATACGACACAACATCAGGACCTCTTGAAGACCTGAGGAGCATCATGTCATCTGATAGGACGCCTTCTAGGCGTGAAAGTGACATGCCCCCTGAAGGCACACAACGACGGGCCACACCACTAAGATCATTGTTCGATGATTTGCCAACAGCATATTCACACATCACTGGTGATCACAACCCTATGATGGTAACCCCTTCGTCTGGCACTGAATCCAGAAGTCTGTTCCTGCCTCAACATGCAGACAGAGCCCCTGTAACAATCTCAGAAGCCTCTGGTCTCTTGTCTGAGAATGACCAGTTTGATCACCAAATAGAGGAATCTGGTTCTGCCTCTGATGTTAATGAGCACAGGAGCATCCATCATCAGCTTAGTATAGGCTCCTCAGCAGGTGCCAAAGGTATGGCAGGTAACTTTGCTAGGTCCCTACTTCGGAGGCCGAAGAGAGCGCGGGCTGCGAAAGATAGGCTGTCGAACTTTCTGTTTCCCAGATCTAAACTAGATCACGAAGGAAACATTCAAACTCAGCCGGGCAGATCAACTCCAGAAGATCCTCTCTTTTCAATATCATCAGATTATATTGATGAGCAGAGCATCGAGGAGCCTCCCTTTGTGGGTGTATTTTCAGAATCCACGTCCTCTTTCAATCTTCACCAACCAAACTACCACAGTGCGCGAGGCAGGATTGACAAATCCAGCACAATCAGCAACATTGCGCATCAGGGATACAGAAGACGGTCCACAGGCAGATCTCGAGAACGGCCAGTCACTCTTTTTCCTGATCCTTTTCGTCACAGCCGCAGAACGTCATCACCTTCACCATTGCAGAACGAGTTTCGCAGGTTTCCCTGCCAGCACAGGGCTCCACATGACGAAAGCCCTCAGGACACTCATGTTGGACGAGAGACCCGCCTTGATCTTGTTGGTGACGATCCAACGACCCCTCTTCCTTCAATCCGGGGACGTTTGGAATCTCAAGGAAATGTTGAACAGGCGGAGAATGTATATCGCGACAGTGCTACTCCAGCCCGACAGCTTTCTGAAAACACCGGGAGTGGAGGACGTATGACCTTTGATACCAATGAAGAGAAACTGAGCGAACAGCTAGCTGCTGTCGACCTCGCTGCTTCACCGTCTAGACCACTTATCGCGGACCCCCACGAAAGCAGCACCTTTATTCCATATGCAAGCTCGACTGGAACCCTTGGCGCGTATACGTCCCGCGTGTCCAAGGAGGCTTCGACGCAGGATAGAAGTCCTGGAAGTACAGTAAGTGTGAGACACGATGCCCCCTTCAGCACAGAGGAGAATACGAACGATGAGACATGTAAAGAAGATTTCGGCTCTGGCGAACATAAAGAGACTCTTCGGTCGACCGACTATCCAACCCATTCCTATCCCTATAATGGTCGGTCAACAACGAGCGAATCACAAAACCTCGAACATGGCACCTTCGCAGCCTCGTCGAGCGAGATACAGGACCTGGGACCTGGATCCAGTCAAAGCTCATCCTGTCAGCAGTTCAGTGAGAATTCGATAACCCCTCCAAGGCCGCGCCTGAGATTGAAAACTGGGCTCCGGGATCTGAGAAGCTGGGCCACTCCTCATGGTGGTTTCTCCAATAACTATTCTAGACTTGGACAGGAGCAAAGCCATACTGTCTTCAGGTCGTCAAGACATAGTGAGATGATGCAGGATGTCGAACAGGACTGGGAGACAATAGCTGAAAGTGACCACTTGAGCAGAAACACGTTTGACACGTTTGTCGGACAAGGTGCTCATCGCTCTGGATACACAGACCCGTACACATCCCAATTGGGACAGGCAATGACAGGAAGCAGCCTGGCTGACTACTCCAGTTATGGCAGTCTGGCACAACCGGAAACTTCTAGCTGGACTCCCTTTGACCTCCCTTCTTCACCACCTCTGCCTCAGACTTCATCTTTCTTTCATCCTCAGCATGCAGATCTGACAAACACTCACAACCTGCCTCGTAGCTTCAATATGGAGCTCTCTGCTTCCTCAGGTCATTACTTCCAGAACATAAACCCCCTTGGGGCACACGTTCCTCGTCTGTCTGCTACCACAAACTTCTCTGTGGGTGCTCCTCGTCCTCATTCAGCGAGGGCTTACCGACACCCAACCCCTCTTGGGGGTTCACATACGAACCCCTTCCGCTCCTCTGCACCGAAAATTCCCAGAGGAGCGGATGCCAGTCCGGACAGACTTGAGCTAGCCTCCGGACGGGCATCCAGAGTGGGCGGGACAAGCTACCACAGTAAGTTCAGTTTCCTTGAGCAGGGCCATATCACGGAAGAAGACACGGGTCTGCAGTCGGACTTTGGCACCCTTGGAGATGTTTCTACCCCTACTGCTGGACAATCGCTTCCTTTGCAGCCCCGTTCGCCCGGTACCCCCCTTCTTCATCGGACCCCTTCTGCTTCTTCTGGATGGGTGACTATACTGTCCACTCATGAGAGCCCCGTTCTATCTGATACATCATCTACTCTTCCATCCAGATATCAGATTCTCACACAGACTTCCAGGTCCCGCCCAGGGCGTCTTGGACGCGTCAAGGGCCCCCCTTCTCCGGGAAGGGGGGTAACCGATTCGGCCAACGACGCCGCAAACGCTGCCCCGGGAGCGTCGCAGAACCAAGCGGCTGCTCAGTCGTCTTCTACAGATCGACTGATCACCGGCTCGTCGGACAAGCCGATACCGGTAAGGTCGACCCCTGGCTCTCTCTATCAATCAATCAGAGCCAGGGGTCAGACAGATCACAGCCAGCGGCGCAGCTCAAATAATATTGAGCTCCAAGAGTGGCCACAACGGTCACTTGGAAGAGAGAACCTGGGGGCAAAGCATGGAAGGGGGAACGACGCAGATATGGCAGCGACCTTTTCTCGGCCATCTCTTAAGCGTGGGTCTTCCACTGCTGCACTACTAGCAGCACGTGAACGTACCAGGACGACGTTCAACTCGGCTTCAACCTCTCCCCGTCGCACAAAGAGATACCGGACAGATGCTGAGGTGCGGGAGCGGCTCCGGATCATGGACAGAATGTCTGTCGCAGATATCGCTAGACCGCAGTCTGCGAGAGTGCTTCCCAGGAGTAGCAGATTCACTGGTGACGAAGAAAGCGTGGATTCGAATCTTCACTGGTACAGATCGACGTCCGGGAGATATGTCTTTGTCGAACCGCCTCGACTTGTACCATTGCAGCTTTGCCAATCTCAACTACCAATTGTGTCGAACATAGTCCCTCAGAAACGTCTAGGGAGGAGGATCCTGCTAGTTTTGACTTTACTCTTTCCGTTTGGATGGCTAGTAGTGACTCTTATCGGTTTGGGCATATCTTGGCCTGATTGTCTGATCAGGTGGTATTCAAGAGGAGAAGTGGAGTCTTTCCATGACCGTGAGAGGACCTTGGCAAGGTGGATGATCTTGGGGTACAGTATCATTCTTACAGGGGCTACTATTTCACTGTTCATGGCTTTCTTTTCATGAGCCTTCCGCGCTCCATAACCTTGTGCATTTCGGGTACATACAATATGGTGATACTTGAGCCGAGGTCGTCACATACGTTTGGGCAGGGACAAGGAGTTCAAAATTAAGGAGAGTGACATTTCTTGGCGCTACGAAAGGTGGTTCTTTTTTATGCTGTTTACTGAGAAACTACGAAGTAATGACGTTGCGTGGCATTCGTTCCACGAGATTCTAGGGAGATCTGGGTTTGCTTCATGTACTGATATCATGCTGAAAGATCTGCCTGTATTGACATCTTCAGAAGACAGGGCGCTATGACTTGGTGTTTATGGTTCGGACAGGGGTTTGAAATGATGCCATTCCAAGAGCTCATGAATGTATCTTTAGCTGAAAGAGTCGTTAATATCAATATTTTATCTTCTAATGGAGTTCAAAACAGCAAATACCTAAAACAAACCAATATTTTTAGACTCAACTTTTCCCAGGCTCGTCGTATATGCTGGTAACTCGAGGTCGAAATATGAAAGCGAAGGAATTCACGCATCACATTCAAGAAGCAGCATGCTTACTCTTTCGCCTAATCACATGCCCCCATTTATAGAACACGTATGGCACAGGCACCATCAATGCACTCAACCCTCCCAGCATTGTCAGCGTCCACCGGACCCCCAGATTCGAGTACAACGGCAGAGAAGCAGGCATCATCCCACCCGCTGCTAAGTATCGAATACAACTTGCACTAGCCAGCGCTGAAGCAGCAAATGTCGCATAACTATCCATGAGGTATTCATAACACGTAACGAAAACGAGGACAAATCCAAACCCAAAAGGGACCGAGCCTATGATCGCAGACCACGGCGAGATATCCGGTCGGGTGGTATATGCCATCCAGAAGAGCGAAATCGGTATAAACGGCGCCCCAAACATAGATGCGTAAAGTTGTGATTCGGGCGGCGGGACTATGTTTTTAACTTGTTGGTTCTCTGCATGTTCGTATCCTCCATCGCGGTTTAATTCCTGGGAGGCCTTCGCGCGCTCTTGGACCTTGCTCAAGTCCCGTGTATAAAGATGATCAAGGAGTGGCACCAAGAGAAGAGCGAGGAAGTTCCCGACCATCATGGCCAGGAAGCAGAGTCCTGTCTTGCCCTGATCAAAGCCGTACGTATAGCTGAACATGAACGTATAGCCATTCAGTGACGTGAACAGGATAACATAGGTGATGGCCAAGTAAAGTGCGATAAGTATAACGATGGGTTCATAGATCGTCAAGAAGAAAGGACGATATAGAGACTGAAAAAGCTGTCTAGGTAGGGAGGTTCCCTTTTCGATCTCCGACGGAGCTTTATATCTTTCATCGCCGGTTATTTTGCGCAGATGCCGAGCCTTCCATTTCCAGAGCATCGGCTTGAACGTCTCCGGTAGGAAGAATATCACCGCCAGGAGAAGTACTCCTGCAAGGATGGTAGTCACCCAATCAACCCATCTCCAGCTGGGCCCGTATTCAGCCAAGTAAGCACCGATAGGTGGCCCTACACCGTTCCCGATAAATGAGAAAACGGCGAAGACTGGAAATGCGTAGATATTTTCTTTTGGAGTCCAAAGGTCTGTCAAACTGCCACCAGCGCACACCAGGGGGGTCGAGCCGAAGAAACCGGCAAAGAATCGGAAGGTGAGTTGCGCTCCCAGATTGGGAGATAGGGCTGTTGCCATGGATAAAAGTGTGAATAATATCATCGAAACCACGTAGACGGGGCTGCGACCAACGGTTTCAGAAAATGGACCAGCCACCAATGAGCCAGCCGCATAGCCAAAGAGGTATGTTGCTGTATTGTAAGAGGGGAAATATGTCAGCCTTCATGCCCTGTCAGGTAAAGAAGGGCGTTAACTCAACGAACATGTAGCTAAAGATTCCGCCAGTTTGCTGACACCGAACTCTGCAGTGATTTGCGTTGATGCTTCGCAGTCTATGGCAGCTGAGAATGCCACAAGGCCGGCTATGAACGATATAATAAGGGTCGATGTTATCCGTATGCCAACCCCCCAGTTGTGTGCGTCCATAGGGTCCTTATCGCCCTCTCCGTCCACAACAAACACTGTACCGTGGGTGGGATCATCGTGTACGTAGATCCCGGGAAGCGAGACTGGCGCTTTCTTGTATGTGCTCGATGATGTTGACGAGAAACCGGAGTCTGCTGGAGAATCGTACTTTTCCAAATCTAATAAATAGTCAGATATAAATGCTCCCGATATTCAAGATAAGGAAATCGGATTCTCTAAACCTGCCTTTTATGTATGGATCTGACCCGAGTTGGTTATTGATATGTCTCCCTATACGCCGATATTGTAAATAAGGTAGCATTACAAATGCTGGAGATGAGACACCGACAAATAGAAGTGAATACTGACTGTGAGGAAACTTAAATTGACATACCGTAGACAAAGATTGCCTTTGAGTTTATAATTCCTATAATAAATCATATTCCATCTAGGATTGAGGTGCTACTCACTATAGGGCTATACTGGTAACCGCTTCGTCATCAATATCATAATAGAAACATCCAGTACGTGTCAAGGGTAGTAACCGTAGATCTTCATCTGGACTATGTGGATACAATCGCAAAACAATCCCCAGACACGGACAACAGATCTGTTCTACGGAGATAGCACTGGATAGGGATTCATCGGTTCGATTTACCCCGTGAAATGATGTCTACTATCAGTAAGCAACATTGTCAGGTCGGTGCGAACATAATGACAACATCAACAATAGCGATATTGGAAGAAGACCAGAGATCCCCGAAGGCGATCTGGGGAGGTCGCAGTGTTTAGTAGGTATGTGGGGATCAGCTACAAGGTCAACAACCAGCTTGTCCTTGTCGACAGCGGCGCAGCGTTGAGGAAACCGGGACGTGGAGCATAAACAACCGGTAAAGTGGATATATGTATACCTAGTAATACGAAATAAATCCATTGGAATAATACTCTGAGATCCACCGACAGTGTTGAAGTGATAGCAGGCGATTCCCGTCCAAGGAAAATCTCCTTGGCACGCGCAATCCCGATGGATCGTCGTAGTTAAAAGCCGCTCAAATGATATCATTAGTCGAGACATATTCTGCCAAGAGAACATAACTATTGCAGTCTTACGGTACTCCAGGTGGCGTGGAATCTTCCACCGAATGTAAATGCATTGATTATCCTACTCCACAAGATATGGAGTCTTTACAGAGTACATGAGAGGATATCGAACCCGTTGATGTCATAACCCGAGTCAGTGAAAATACACTGAGTCGAACACTCAGTTAATCTTAGCTCCTGTTTTATGGCAGTTCTTATCTTATTTTCATTCCCTACTCAAATATCAAAATCACATTTCATTACTTACACTAATTCATTGGAAACTTGGCTAGAAATCTGCCCATGGTAATATGGAACCGATATTTTGGCAACAGTCGTGAGTATTTCTAACCAATACGAGATAAAACTTTTATTGGATATTTTGTGCAAATAAAAAACAAATCTGACAGTCAGGTATATACACAAGATAGAAGTATCTTGAGTTGATCGCGAAGCATGTTTCCAAAACTGAACCGTGTTACCAAACTCGAAGTAGGGTATAACCAACCACGGTAAGCTGCGAGTCCTCAGAACTCTTGTCACAGTTTCCCTTTCAACTATTCACTAATTGACCTCGCACTTGAAATAGATATTTCCTATAATAAAAAGGAAACATTCCCCAGCGACAAGCTCAAGTGCAGCCATGCAGGCCTCAAGGAACCCCAAACTTGTTCAGACAGTAACATTTACTCTATACCCTCTGAAGGATATATAGCCAATGAAAGATCTGCGGCGTATATGCAGAAGAAGCAGTTTCTCCTGCTGGCGCCTGCAACGGCGTACGAGACACAACTTTCCAATGCTCTGCTAGATAAGGAAAGTTATCAAAGCGCATGGTGGAATACGACAGCGCTAGCCACGTCGTTCCTTTTTGCGTCAAAGATATGAGATGCAAGGCCAGCAGCTCAACCGGTGCAAGATAAATCTCGTTGTTTTCCTTGCGATCCAGAATTTGCCGTACTGTAGGGCATATGCTCGCCTGGCCATCTGCACCGGACGAAGTGAACACTTCATCCACACCAGTTGCAATGGCGTCGCTGGTGCTCTTGTCCAGAACAATATCAAAAGGTGAAAATTCCACCAGAGCGGAGGATAAATCACTCCAAGAGCGCAGATCAGCCTGAACCCAATGCATGACATGAGCCGCTTCTTTGCTCAACTCAAACTCCTGTCCGAAACGGACAGCTTCAGAGGAAAAATCGACATTCTTTCAACAGAAATTAGAACACAGGTTCGATCATTGGGATCTTTTCTATGGAAGAATCCTCTTCGGGTTATGGGATATACACAAAAGGAAAACTTACAACTATGCCATCGCCTCTCCATCCACGTTCCACGAACTTATCGCGCAGTTTCGATCCTAACCGCGAGACGCCCGGTCCCAGATGCAAGACCTTCGGCCGTCTTTGTTCCCCTGAAACCAACTCAATGGGCTGGCGCTGCTCTAGGTCGGACAAGGCGGTCTCAATGAGAGTCTCGCCCGAGTTCAACCATTCGCCAACATCCTGGCCGGTCGCGAACCTGGTGTCCCAGAACCCGGGGTCGTCGTAGTCTGGGGCGCCCTTGATTTTTTTGTTTGCTGCTCTTCCGGTCGGGACACCGGCCATACTACTACTAGGGATTACTGGTACTCGATTGAGTGGGATGGGGAAATAGTGAGACGCACAACTTTTTTTTTCGGGTATAGAAATTGATATGGGTCACGTGCATCTTGATAACGAGGGAAGTACATACATATTCTACAAATCATGAACATTTTTGTGTGTAGGATGCATTTGATTAATAAGTTGCAGATGATAAGCAATAGCATAAATTGCTCCTCCCAGAAAAACATTACCGTAACAAATCCTCAGACGGGGTATCCGGCCCAATATGTAGTGCTAGTGTACACATCCCAACCCATACGCCAAAGACAAACCAACCAAATAACCAGCCCAATGATGATGTAATAATAGTAATACACAGAATGTAAGTGATAAATAAGTGACTTGAGTCAGGCTTATGACTCTGACGCAAATGATTCCAAAGCTGCACAGACAACACTCTTCCGTCTGAGTTCCTGGTCACTTTTCTGTCGGAGATCGCGGCCCGCAGACTGATAGTGGCCCTTGTCGATACGATGAGATGAAATACCACCAGAGGTAGCAGTGCTCTTTCTTCTTCCTTTGAGGTCAGTGCCTGAGCGATCGCACGCAGAGCTCAAGACACTCTCTCGGCGGAAACGGTTCCTTCCAAACGCGCTTCCACGACGTCCTGGCGGCGACAGCGGTGGAAGTGAGCTGGGATGGCAATCCTCGCCCAGGGACTCCAGATGTCGCCGTTCCTCCTCAGCAAGAAGAGCCAATTTGATGGCATCTACACCACTCATAGCGTTGCACTGCAAACGGGAGATCCGCTGCCGCTGTAAGCGAACATGCAAGTGGCCGTCGCCTGCACCTTTTTCCATATCTGAAGATGACTCGACACTGGCGTCTGACGGCAGATATTCGCATGGGACCGAAGTGGGGCTGAGGAAAGGAGAATGAGGACTCGGGTAAGAAAGAGATGCCAGCGAAGATGTCTCATCATATCCCTCATCATCATGATCGGTGTCCGGGGGCGTCAGAATGTAACCTGCATACTTTGCTGACCCTAGACCTTCTGACCCAAAGGTTGAACTCGAGGGTGACACAGCATGGTCCTCGTTTTGTTCCTGTCCATCCTTGTTCGCCAATGTGTGTGCATGCAATTTCTGGGTCAGCGTCGTGATTGAGAGACGACGCTTCGAATCGTACGGGTTCGAAGTAGGCGGTAGAGGACGAAAATGTGACGATCTATGGCGCGAAAGAGGTCTCTGGACACGATAGAAAGTGGGTGGTGACGGGCAGCGCGACGACAGCGGGGAAACCATGCTATCGCAGTCGGTCATGGTTCTGTCCTCCGTGTCGATAGTGAGGCACAGGGACCCGTTGGATGACGGCGAAGAGAAGGAAAAGTCTTCGAACATGGTGAAGATGGGTTGTAATCTCGACACAGTGAAAGTCTTAAGTGTAGACTGTGGTCAGTGGGACAACCAAGACTACTCTATAGTCGTAGTCCCTGGCTGGCTATCGGTCCCTTTCCTTTTCGTCTTGAAAGCTGGAGTTTTTTTCGAACGAAAGCGAAATTCGTGGTCCACCACCTGTCCAGTTGGAATGACTGATGTCTGAGAGTGAAGGTTACGGCCAGTTGTGAGGATGATGCTTGGCGAGAAGTATAGTTCCGTGGAACCGAAGACAGTCACCAGAACCACAACGGCGACTTGCACTCCAATAGTCGAGATCGAGTGGGAAGAAAATAAACGAGCGACTGACACGAACTGGACAGAGATTTTCAAGTGAAGAGCATAGTGGCGCGACGATTGAATAAAAAGACGAAGGACGGTGGTTGAATCGGCCTTGCCCCGGCCTGACTAAGCGCTCGCTCCTTTTACCAGAAATCCTCGTTCGGGCAGGGAGAAAAGCGCCTTATGCCGCCACTGTGTGCATCGTCTCTGGGATGCACTTTTCAGACTCTTCCACAGATGCGTCCGGCTTTCCACATCGGAGAAAGGAAGGTTTTACACAGGATTCTTAACATGTCAACTACTGCAGCGCGCGCATTGATCCGGCGCCAATTCTCGTCGCCCTTGATCGGCGTCGACTTAGCGGCAAAAGGACCCCCTGTAGGAAGACCCTCTGCAACACGAAGCAGCATTCTCCTTGGTTTCTATCGCCTTTACAATGCCCCATAGGAGCGATGGCACGGAGTAACCCTGTCTGAATCGTGCTTTCTCCGCAGCCGTGACATCGGGACGTCGTCCAATCCAAGACGTGGGCAGCATTAATATACCACTACTATCGACGAGACAAAGAGCAGGTCGCCTGTCCTCTCTTGACAGTCATGCCGGGCCTTGAACCGAGAATATCATTAGCTTCTTTGTCCGGTCGCTTCAACAGGTCCTCCTCCGGCGTCTTGGCTTGGTCCGAACCCTCCACAAAGTGGTAAATAATCATCGACAAGGGCTAGTCATCTTACCACGATGTCAAGGGCTAAACAATACTAAGCGAACGGACTTCCTCTCCTTAATTAAGAGATTTCTGTGGACGTTAAAGGGGCGGCTCTCCCGAGTGCCGACCGGCGTGCCCAGGGATGGAAGCAAGGCACTGGAGTCTAGAATTCACGAACCATGGCGGCAAAGGGCTATCGGTTTGCTGCGCTGGTTCGTGGACCAATAGTACGGGATAAATGAGTCGCCCGTCTAGATCCAATCCGCCGGATCATGCTGGAGGAACCGGTCTAAGACTTTTGCAACGCCCAATAATGACAACCACATGGCCTCTAGTAAGGCTGTGCAGGCAACCGGAGGATCTCTTCGTGGCCAAAAGCCTTCTCGTCTGGTCTTTTACCCGACTATAACCGTGGCTGGTCCACGTTGGGGCTGATGATCACTCAGCTCGCATCCCAACAAAGTACGGAGTGCTCTTTTGATTGTACCCCCGTATTAATCGGGAAGTTCAGGGTAACTATCATTCCGTATATTTGCGTGGTTTCCGATCTCTCCGCAAGAAATAATATCCAAACATCAGACTAACCGTAGTGAACTCTAGCGGCCTCCTATTTCATTTGCTGTGCCGCAAGGCTGAGGCGCTGCTTGGCGTCTACTTTATGCCACGCGGCAGCCACGTTGAAGCCGGTCGAGACGGAGACCCATCGTGGCACGGCGATCGACCGCGTTAAATTATTATTAACTCCTGTTTACGACGTTTGGGGAATACTAATCTCCACTACGGATGACATTGAGGGTTATCAAGCCGGACAATCGTTCTTCAAACAAGCCGTACCTCTAGCGACGGCCGGGGCTGACAATGGGACATTCTCCCTAGAGTAAATACTCGTCAGTGTGACCTGTCAATCTAATCATTCCGCCAATCCCCCCATGGCCTGTCATCTCATGCCGGATACGCTTAAGTGAAGCTATTATACGGAGTAGATATGTATGGACGATATCGATAGTGAACAGAGCGCAGGCCCTAGGCTTATTGTTCACATCACCCTGTGACGCCGGCCGTATGAAAATCTGGCTGATAGAGCGTTGCCTCTATGACATATTCGTATATGGATTCAATGCAATAATATCCCATCTTATCAAAGATTCAGGAGACATATGCAACAAGCGTGCGAGATACTCTGACGTGGTGATAGCTATTTCGGATACGTCGGGTATTGTTCAACGGACGGATGGCTACCAGTAGACTGACCTTACCGAATGAAGTTATACATATCGCTCCCCTGCCGCCTGTTGCCGAGGCAATTCGACTCCTATACGGCATATTAAGTAACCAACTAGTACAGTCAAGAAGTATTCTGAAGCACTCATGCCTTGACCAGGGCACGTCCCCTTAATACAAGCATTGCCAGAATATTCCGTCTTTCGCTCACGAAACGCCCCTGAATAACTTCATTAAACGGGTTCGTATCCCATTGCCGTGGATTTCATCATTCACGTGAAGTGAGTTGCGGGAGTAGTGACCGCATTTGGATATCTCGATGCGCAGAATGTCGCACCTGTTAAGTGTCAGGCTCTTGGGTAATACGCATCGGATAGTTAAAAGATCTCCTTATCCACATGATAACAAGGAGTTGTCTTGAAAGCGCTCTTGTTATTTTATGGTAGAAGGTTCATCCAATTACCCTTATACATTGCGACTTCCTTACTGCTGTAGCGCTCGAAGTGTGGACAGGCTGTCAATATCACGATGAAATTATATATGGCAATATAGTTAGTCTGGTTTTCATTAAATTCTGGCTTAACCAACAGACAGTAGTACGATCTCATCAAACAGGTGGCTGAGGCTGCGGAATCCCCCAGGAGGATCTTATCACACTAGACTCACGGCAAAACGCGGAGAAATACTTGGTCTAGTTGTCTAAATGAGATGAATCTACGGAGCACTCCATAGCATTAATATTAGTAATTAGTCTCGGTTAACTAATTAATACAATACCGCTGCTTAGTGTTATTATACTAATAATATGACGTTTCGCTATTGCTCAAAGATTAATGTTTCACCTAGTCATATCTAACATTAGCCCTTCTAGTATAATCTGTATCTAGTCGATTGGCTAAATGTTGAATGTGATTAAATTGAGCAAAACAACATATCGGTATATGTAAGCATATGGGTTAATGATTTGTTGAACGAATGTTGTGGTATCGAAACCGCTCGAATGGCACTTTTTGATGAGACGGGATCTGCAGCAGAGACATCAGATTACTACGAAGAAAGATTTCTTCCGTGACAGAGCTAATTCTGTAATACTTAAGAATCAGGTGCCTTAATTAGATAGGTGTGTACTCAGTATATAGAGCATTAAATTGATGCTATTTGAAGAGACAGCAATCCGTTCTAGTCCAATATACTACAGTAAACTCTGGCTATAATAAACCTCCCTATAACGAATTTTTCGCTATAATGAATTGAAATCCGCGTCTGATTCAAATACCCATACAGAATTCGTTAAGTCCTCGTTATAACGAAATTCGTTAGTTACGTTGCCCCCACTGATTCCCCATACAAAAATGGGGGATTCGTTAGTTAGTTATAGCGGAGGATTACTCCGTGGTCTTTTTTTTTTTAAATATTTGCTATAACGAATATTTTCCTGCATTTTGTTCGATTCGTTATAGCCAGGGTCTACTGTAGTTCCTCGTGCACTCACCTCAACTACTCTATACTACGACGACGATTCTCCATCGACCTGTCGTCGTTGTCGCCTTTCTTTACCGGCAGACTTCTGCTAGAATCTCCCGGAAGTTTTATTCTGACCGCCAATTCTTCTGTAGAATATCGTATCAACTAGTTTTTTTTCGTATCAAATATAACCAGAGCACTTTTGGGAGGTTGGAAGTGAAAGCTACTTATTACTTCTTCTACGTCGCTTGTTACTAGGGACATCGTGACTGAAAACTATTACACAAATGCGCAAGTAGGATAATTCATCCACCGTTTTACATTATAAGTATTATCAAATCCCACTTTATGAGATACATCTGTCCGCACGGTCAGATGTTGCGTGGGGCGACACTGCTTGACAACGTGCATGTTTGCAGCCGCGAAGGTCAATGGATTGCCTTTTCGGGATCGGACTGGTCTCCGACGGGAACCCCCACTTCTCTCCCCGCGACAAGTACATAACAGAGGACATGTCGCAATCCTCGTAGACCATCAGTCACTCAGAGCTCAAGGTCGCCACGGTCGAGATTATTGCGCCCTCGCACATCATGGCAGCCCTCCTGAAGAAGCCTCTGAAGCTCGCGCTGGTGCAGCTAGCTTCTGGTAAGTAACGCGCATGGCCCAAATCGCGGTTAACACTGCTAACAATGATGCTCTTCCTAGGTGCCGACAAAACAGTCAACCTCTCTCACGCCCGCACAAAGGTGCTCGAGGCTGCCAAAGCTGGCGCCTCGCTCATTGTACTGCCAGAATGCTTTAACTCGCCCTACGGGACCCAGTACTTCCCCAAGTACGCCGAAACTCTCCTACCTTCTCCGCCGACTAAAGAACAGTCGCCGTCTTTTCACGCCTTGTCAGCATTGGCCGCAGAAGCGAAGTCATACTTGGTTGGGGGAAGCATTCCAGAGTTGGAGCCAGATACCAATAAATACTACAATACATCCCTTGTCTTTTCGCCGACCGGAGCTCTGATCGGCACACATCGCAAGACGCATTTGTTCGATATCGACATCCCCGGGAAAATCAGGTTCATGGAGAGCGAGGTGCTAACACCAGGCAACAAATTGACAATCATTGACCTGCCAGAGTATGGAAAGATCGGTCTAGCTATCTGTTATGACATCCGCTTCCCGGAGGCAGCCATGATTGCGGCTCGTAAGGGAGCCTTCTTGCTCGTTTATCCTGGCGCGTTCAATCTGACAACCGGTCCCCTGCATTGGCAATTGCTTGGACGCGCACGCGCGGTGGATAACCAGGTCTACGTTGCCATGTGTAGTCCAGCCAGAGACATGAGCGCGACGTATCACGCTTGGGGTCACAGCTTGATTGCTAACCCCAGCGCGGAGGTCTTGACCGAGACCGGAGAGAGCGAGGATATCGTCTATGCAGACTTAGATAACGACACGATTGAAAATACCAGAAAAGGTATCCCGATCTATACGCAGCGACGGTTCGACTTGTATCCAGACGTCAGCCAGGGTGCGCAGGACGATAATTAATATATAATAAAAATGCATATATAAATCTGTTCTTTTATTTGTCAATGGATATAATGACTTATTCGTTCTAGGAGATATTCGGTTCTCGAGATTTGTGTCAGATCTCCATGAAGTGGATTTCCCTATCCCTTAATCCCATTGCGATGCTCATTCGTTGACTACACAACTCAGAATCCCATCAAGCCGGCCTCTGCATCACAGAAACATCTCCCTGCCTCCACACTACATCCAACACCCACTTCTTAATCTTCCAAAGCCCATCGCTCTCATCCCTGGCAAGATCAATCCAATATTCGCCGCCAGCCAGATACTTCGGTCCATCGGGCTCCCTTCCCCTTCCGGGAGGACAGTGCTGTGCCAAAACATACGCGGTGAGTGACGCCGTATCTGCTCCATCCTTCACATCGACCCGGATATTGCTCAACATGTGCGTGGTATCCATTGGTCCGACATGGTCGAGGACCTGGGCTTGGATGTTGGAGAGTCCCTGGATCTTTCTGACCTCATCGCCAGCACGCATTTCAAGGTAGACGTCTTCATCGGCAAAGGCGGACTTGAACAACGGAACATCGTAGCGTTCGAAGCCGATGATGGCACGGTAGAGAGCGTCCGTGATGGCTTCGCGGGGTGTGAGTGAAGAGAGGACCTGGGGGTATTTTCCGGCCATATTTGTTTGTAGATTGAAAACGAGTAGAGTGTAAGCGATGGCGATTGTTTTCAAGGGTGCGGATATTCTTGCTGTTTTATTGTTTCATTATCACTTCGTGTAGCCATCATGGGCTGGTATTTATATTCTTCCGAACCGTTCATACGCATTGAATTAAGTACGGAAATTTCGATTGAAGAATCTAAAGTCCGTAAGTACAAGTCCACTTGAGAAGTCCATCTCAAACAGCGTCGCCTCGCTCCACATAGCAAACAACATAGACGACACTACAAAAACTCCCCAGAGACAAGTCCCAGTTCACGATACATTCTCCAGCAACATCTCGACCAGTGAATCCAGCCCTCTTCTAAACTCATTTGCAGAGTTACTTCTGACTCTTCTTTTTTCTATACAATGTTTTGAAGTCGCCTTTGAGCTGTGACTCTAACTCCGTTAACTCCGTCATACATCCCCTTCATCTCCGGGACGGTGAGATTTATATCCCCGAATCGAGCATCTACTCCATAGTAAAGTGGGATTTCAGATAGAAGGAGCTTGAAATCGTCCCGGACCTCCGGCGCACAACTCTGGTGCACGACCATGGACACCTTTCCATTCTCCTATATCACAAGCCGAAGTTTGATCATTATGACCCAACTACCCAAAATAAGGGTGGGCTGTTGTAACTAACATTATCCATTACGAGCAGACAATTGTATAGTCAGATCCTGTTTTCAGCCTTTTTTTTTTGAGTTGACTAATTATTCTAACCATTTGCATATCCCAGACTATAAGGCCTGTAGGCGACGGATCTTGCTAGACTCTCTCAGCTATTCTGGAGGATGGCTTCTTATCGCGTAGAATCGAGCAGGCTATAAGCCAAAATATGAAGAGATGTAGGCTCCATTCCACTTAAAAGTAATCGAGGCTTACAATTGTCATTATGGACATATATTCTACATCTCGAGCTATCCGTATTGATATGTAGTCAACGCGAGAAAACTAGTCGAGACCTGACGGGGAAATAAATATTTACATGCAAAATTTCGCAATCAGAAGGAAGAAAATATTGAAATTGCAGAAATATATACATAATATGACCCAGGACCCTGAATTAGAGGATGCAGAAGCTTGATTCTTTTCACTGGGAGGGAAAACTGCTAAACCTAAAACGGGAGGGGGTAGGTGATGCGGCGGTTCCAAGATTAGACATCCGACTAGGCACCCAAACGTCATTAACTAGATGTATTAACTACTGCCATTCCCAGACAGAATTGATACTCCATTAAATGACTTATAGCGATAATCCTCACTAGGTAGACCATATCATACGCAGGTGCCCTCCCATCCTTGACTGGAGCAAACAGGCTTATCATTTCTCCTAGCCATGGCAGAAGATGAGTTCCGAGATGAAGACCAGCAGAGACTAATTGCTAGACTTGAGTCTGTCCTGTCAAATTCTGCAGAGGGGTTTTTCCTGCCACCTGGAACGTGGGCGGCCCTCCGGTTATCTGATATTGAGAAACTGTCTACTATAGTTACCATCGCAATGGACAAGCCTAATATCATTTGGACCGCTGTCATACAAGACTATATAGTCATGGAGTACATCCTGAAGCCCTGTATGATGCTACTTGACCCAGTTTTGCTACTGAAGCTAATCGTATGTGGGCTAGGGAACCAGAGAGCCAGGACATCTCGATCAGGAACGATCACCCCGACAAGGATCGGTACTATCGATGAGGATGATCAGGACGATAGAACTATTGGAAGCAGTTCTTCTGAGTCTGCGGAGTCAAATTCATCGCTTAAACGGTCAGAAGCAGCAAAGGAATCGGTAGGCATCAGTATGCCCAAACGATGTTTTTAGTGCTGACACGGACAATCCAGTGTCTGATACGCGATAATAGAGCATGTGTATTGACACATGCAGGTGAACCACTTGAAGTAGCACACATCTATCCGTATTCGATGAATGGAGCCCCCCACCCCCCCCC